>CM076584.1:1611071195-1611302331 GCA_034641835.2 Pinus albicaulis | reverse complement strand
AGAGTTGTGACGCGAATTTCTTATCAAATTCGCCCTAATATTTTTCAGGTCCGAATTTCCACTGCGCGAGCAGCCCAAACAAAGATCCGCTCCAATCAATTTCTTCCACATGTCCTCAATAAAAACTTGCCCTGCTCCTGGCTGCGGGTGCATTCGATGGCGTTTAAGGCGATGGGACATGGATATGGCGATTTCATATCAATCGCATTAACATTTAACGTTGTTCAATTAAGTTTTCACATCAAATCCGCATTAATTAATTTTTAACATTGTTCAAGATCGCACCTCCACTCCTCTTAGCGATTCCGCACGCTACAATTTGATCCGGCCTTCGGCTCTCGTTATTAATGATCAGAGATTAATTATGATGGGCGTCCTTTGATTGCATTGCAGTCGTGTCGACAAAATGGCATTTAGCCATGGTTTTTCAGACAAGCCGGTTGCTGGATTACATTGCCTGCTAACTGTGACGATAAGGAGAACTGGCCAACTGAACTGCTGCCTAGACCTTGCTGCATATTTGCATTTCTCTCGGTTCTGTCTCTGTCTGTCTTCCTCTGTTAATTGGAATTCTGCTTCTCCGTCTCCTCTTGTGCCCACTGCGCCTGAGATTTCACCCATGCCTCGCGTGCGTCATAGGATGCGTTGCCGCAGGGGGAGCACTAGAGGTCAACCCCTGCGCGCTCCCTCCAGCCCCTCAACAGAGTCGACTTCCGGCTAGTCCAGTGATTATTACGCAGGTCGATATCCAAATACTAGGAGTGGGCGGGGTCAGCTTGTAGGATCTGGCCACCGTATGGATTCCCCTGCTCCTCGCTTCCCCACCGCTAGTTCACCTTCTCCCACGGCGTGCACTGTGAAATTTTCCTTTAATTGCTCTCTCAACCGCCCGCGAATCACGGCTTTAGTCATTGTAGTCTTCAGCGAGGAGGCCCAAATGGAGGAAGAATGCACCCGTCCGGCGGGTCTAAGCTCGGAAAAAGCCAGCCAGCATTCGGGCCTTCAGGAGGGGAGCCGTGGCATGCATGTGGAGGTAGCACCTAGCGATCCTGGACCTTCCGAAGGATGGTGCCGAATCGTGGAGGAACCATCGGAGGAGTAGTTTGGTTAATTTGTTTTTCTTGCTTAGCAGGCCCACTTAATTGGGCTGCTTTTAGTTTATTTTACTGTGTTGGACCTTTGTAATATTTTTGAATTCTGTAAATTAAACGTTCAAGACTGGTTTCCCCGTATGAGGGCAGTCTTCTTAATTTTTTGATTTTTTGATGACAAATTTGCCATGAGTATGGCCAGGCAATGGTTTTGACTTCGGTGTAATTTTATTGTGATATTTAATAGCGATTAACTGCTAAATTCTCCATGATTAGTTTTCTTGATGTTCAAGGATTTTGGAAGCCCTTGTTCTTCTGAGACAATGGACGTCGGTATTCTATCTGTTGCTTTACTATTCTACATACTGCTATTTCACTTTCTTATGGATGCCTCGGGCATATTTGGATGCTTTCTCGGATTGTCGATAATCTCCATGTGGACCGTTACTGGGTTTAATATCAAGTCCCTGTATGTGACATGGGGTATTTTTCTATCACTGTCTGGGGTGGGACTTCCACATTTCTGGATGGATATTTGGGTTCCAATCTTCAGATGTGAAAATGTAATGACTTCATGGACTATTTTACTTCATATAATATATTTAAAACAACGTTTTTTCTCTTGTGAAAAAAAAATGATTAATGTTTATCACTCTGCCTTCAAAACTAGCGATGCTGGTCTATGTTGCTGGTTATTATAGTTATTGATGTAATGCGATTATGCGATGGTATTTTTATATTTTGGACTATATACACTCTGATCCAGTTAGTGTTTTTCTCTTGTTCAAGGATTTTGGTCACCCCAATTTACATGTTTGAATAATGGTGTCCAGTCTTGTCCTCTATCACATTTCTTTACTATTCTACATACTGCTATTTCACTTTCTTATAGATGCCTCGGGCATATTTGGATGCTTTCTCAGATTGTGATAATCTCCATGTGGACTGTTACTGGGTTTTATATCATGTCCCTGTATGTGACATGGGGTATTTTTCTATCATTGTCTGGGGTGGGACTTCCACTTTTCTGGATGGATAATTTGGGTTCAAATCTTCAGATGTGAAAATGTAATGACTTCATGGACTGTTTTACTTCATATAATATATTCAAAACAACGTTTTTTCTCTTGTGAAAAAAAAATGATTAATGTTTATCACTCTGCCTTCAAAAATAGCGATGCTGGTCTATGTTGCTGGTTTATTGATATGGTCTGATGGTCTTTTTATATTTTGGACATATCACACTCCTCACATGATTAGCGTTTTTCTCTGTTTCAGGATTTTGGGTACTTTAATTTGTATTTGGAACAATGGACGTCGGTACTCTATCTGTTGCTTTACTATTCTACATACTGCTATTTCACTTTCTTATAGATACCTCGGGCATATTTGGATGCTTTCTCAGATTGTCGATAATCTCCATGTGGACCGTTACTGGGTTTTATATCATGTCCCTGTATGTGACATGGGGTATTTTTCTATCCTTGTCTGGGGTGGGACTTCCACTTTTCTGGATGGATATTTGGGTTCCAATCTTCAGATGTGAAAATGTAATGACTTCATGGACTGTTTTACTTCATATAATATATTCAAAACAATGTTTTTTCTCTTGTGAGAAAAAATGATTAATGTTTATCACTCTGCCTTCAAAACTAGCTATGCTGGTCTATGTTGCTGGTTTATTGATATGGTCTCATGGTCTTTTTATATTTTGGACATATCACACTCCTCACATGATTAGCGTTTTTCTCTGTTCAAGGATTTTAGGTACTTTAATTTGTATTTGGAACAATGGACGTCGGTACTCTATCTGTTGCTTTACTATTCTACATACTGCTATTTCACTTTCTTATAGATGCCTAGGGCATATTTGGATGCTTTCTCAGATTGTCGATAATCTCCATGTGGACCGTTACTGGGTTTTATATCAAGTCCATGTATGTGACATGGGGTATTTTTCTATCACTGTCTGGGGTGGGACTTCCACATTTCTGGATGGATATTTGGGTTCCAATCTTCAGATGTGAAAATGTAATGACTTCATGGACTGTTTTACTTCATATAATATATTCAAAACGGCGTTTTTTCTCTTGTGAAAAAAAAATGATTAATGTTTATCACTCTGCCTTCAAAACTAGCGATGCTGGTCTATGTTGCTGGTTTATTGATATGGTCTGATGGTCTTTGTATATTTTGGACATATCACACTCCTCACATGATTAGCGTTTTTCTCTGTTCAAGGATTTTGGGTACTTTAATTTGTATTTGGAACAATGGACGTCGGTACTCTATCTATTGTTTTACTATTCTACATACTGCTATTTCACTTTCTTATAGATGCCTCGGGCATATTTGGATGCTTTCTTAGATTTGTCGATAATCTCCATGTGGACCATTACTGGGTTTTATATCATGTCCCTGTATGTGACATGGGGTATTTTTCTATCATTGTCTGGGGTGGGACTTCCACTTTTCTGGATGGATATTTGGGTTCCAATCTTCAGATGTGAAAATGTAATGACTTCGTGGACTGTTTTACATCATATAATATATTCAAAATAACGTTTTTTCTCTTGTGAAAAAAAATGATTAATGTTTATCACTCTGCCTTCAAAACTAGCGATGCTGGTCTATGTTGCTGGTTTATTGATATGGTCTGATGGTCTTTTTATATTTTGGACATATCAAACTCCTCACATGATTAGCGTTTTTCTCTGTTGCAGGATTTTGGGTACTTTAATTTGTATTTGGAACAATGGACGTCGGTACTCTATCTGTTACTTTACTATTCTACATACTGCTATTTCACTTTCTTATAGATGCCTCGGGCATATTTGGATGCTTTCTCAGATTGTCGATAATCTCCATGTGGACCGTTATTGGGTTTTATATCATGTCCCTGTATGTGACATGGGGTATTTTTCTATCATTGTCTGGGGTGGGACTTCCACTTTTCTGGATGGATATTTGGGTTCCAATCTTCAGATGTGAAAATGTAATGACTTCATGGACTGTTTTACTTCATATAATATATTCAAAACAGCGTTTCTCGTCTTTTAAAGTTTCATTTTTTTTTTTAAATTGAACCCTCCGTCGGTCTACCGACGCCTTGTAGACATCGGAACTGCGACAACCCAGAAACGTCGGAAGAGAGACAGTATAAAAACGTCGGACCACATTTCGTCGGAATTATGACAGCTTACAAATGTCGGAAGAACGACGTTCCAAACGTTGGACCACATTTCGTCGGAATTGCGACATCTTACAGACGTCGGAAGAGCGACGTCCAAAACGTCGAACCACGTTGCGTCGGAATTGCGATTGTTTACAAACGTCGGAAGAGCGACGTTCAAAACGGTGGACCACATTGCGTCGGAAGTGCGACAGTTTACAAACGTCGGAGGCGCGACAGTTTGTGAGACGTCGGAAGAGTGACGCTTGTTCGGAAGCGACGGAAGAAGTGTCGATAGTGCGACACTTTTTACGTGCGTCGGAACTGCGACGGCATGACAAACCACATTTTTTCCGCCCCCGAACTGTCGCTCTTGCGACGACTATGTATCGGAATAGCGACGAATTGGCCGTCGGAATTTCCGCCAAATTTTCTAGTGAAGGACTTCTTAATTTTTTCAATTGTCCATTGGACCATATCCCTGGTTTGGTGGCCATGATGGGTATGCCACTTCACTTGCTTCCTTATGAACATGGTAGGTTGGCTCTTGATGAGACCCCCTATCCTCTATCTGCCAAATTATAAAATTATTAATGAAATATGTAAATATTTTTCTTTTCATATAGCACTTTCTTATTTATTCATAAAGGATGGCTCAGCACTCCTTAAGAGTAGGGATGGTGGAAGAAGTCTGAACAGCTCAATAGAAAATAATATGCCCTTGTTCCTACTCCATAAGTAAAAATAAAAAAAAGTTATAAAATATAGGAAAGAACCAACATGATAAATATAATCGATCATATGAATTTAGTGGTAGTAAGACAACAAAATCATGTTATTGATTATGTCCATTTTTTCCTTTTTCTTATCATTACTAAAAAACTTTCTTAAAAATGATGATTTCTTTTGATTTGTTGATTACAGTAAGCTTTAATTTGTGTATCCTTCCATAAATTGCATGTTTTCCTTTCAAAAAGTCGTGAAAAATTCAAAAAAAAATTCAAAAAATGTTGTTTAAAAAACAAGAAAAATGCACTCAAAAAGTGTTGTTCCTTTGGAAAGGAACAGAAAAAACAATCTGCGAAAATGTTGTTCCTTTCGAAAGGAACAGCAAAAACGCGCAGCAAAAGTGTTGTTCCTTCTGAAAGGAACAGCAAAATTGTTGTTCCTTTTGAAAGGAACAGCAAAAAAATGCAGCAAAAGCGTTGTTCCTTCTAAAAGGAATAGCAAAACTGTTGTTCCTTTTGAAATGAACAGCAAAAACACGCACAATAATACTACTGTTCGTTTCAAAAGGAACAGCAAAAGTGTTGTTCCTTTGGAAAGGAACAGCAAAAACTCGCAGCAAGCAAAGTAAGAACGGTTCAAGAAAAATTCTATACAAAAAAACAAGCAAAGTAAAAGAAAACAAATTTTATGTACAGGTTTCAAGAAAAAGTATTTATTTTTTTATTTTATTTTTTATTTTTTTATTTTTTTTATTTTTTTACAGAATCAGTGTTGCCAAAGAATTGCCTTCTGTAAATGAAACTTGCATGTTGGGGTTCTTATTTTTCAATTGCAAATGGAGCGAAAACTATAATTTAGAGGGATTGACCCCTGAAACACAAAAACATAAAAGAAATCAGAAAATAAACAACACTTTATTAAGTTACAACAACTATGATGTTATTTCTAAGATAATATCAAATCTATTAATGGAAAAAAAATGATCTTTTGAAAAATGTTTGGCAGCAATGACATGAATCTTCAAATGGAAACCAATTCTTCATTTCTTCTTGTTATGAATCTATTAGGTAATTAACTTGATGAAATGCCCTTGTTTCACTAAAATTTCTTTCAAGAATCGCTCGTCCATAAGTTGACCTTCTTTATTCTTCTAAGACCTACAAAAAACGAGTGTCTACCTGCAATAAAACATTAAATCGTGGAGGAAGAGAGGTGTACGGGCTCCCTTAATCCAAGAATTATGAAAAAAAACTAGCAAGTAGTTACTCTGTAGAACAAATCCACGGAAAAATAAAACAAATTTTATTTGTCACATGCAGGAGAGCAGTGGTCGACTATACTAACCAGCAGTGTTTTAATCATTCTATCTTTGTTTTTCGTCCGATTTGAGTGATTCCAAAGCCAAATGAGAGCTAATTCAAATTTTTATCTCCAATAGAAACAGGTTTTAAAAATTCCATGTAATGGTATGTTAAATTTTCTTATAACAATCTGCATAATAGAGTCATTTTCGATTTTCCAGCTCAAACCAACAATTGGTGTTTCAAGCATAAATTATTCGTTTAATGGCGGATTTAATTGATTTAAATTGGAGATTAAATTATATTCATTTATAAATCTCCAATAGAAACAGGTTTTGAAGACAAGAAGAATTTATGGGTCAAATATGCTAGGGAACAGCCGAGAAAACGAAATTTCAAGAGTGCTGATTTATGATAGGCAGTCAGTATTTTGGTCATAAATTCCTCATACGATATATAAATTGAGTGATTCAAATTTATTTGTAAGCTATATTCATAGAGGAATCTACCATATAAACATGATTTAAAAATATAATCATTTAGGCCTCCAAAAACTGACTGTCCCAACTATGTTCTTGAGCTGCCTACTACACACCCTGTTAATGTTTTGGTTCTAACTTTTTCGTTTCAAATCCAAATGGAGTGATTCAAATTGAGTTGTAAATTAGACATCAAGGGATACTTAGGATAGAAACATGTTTTAAAAATATTCAATTTTGGTCCCTCAAAACATGACTATCCCAACTTTGTTTTCAGAAATTTCATCAAGCCCGCAAGCCAAAAAAATGATATTCAAGCAATTTTTCCATATTGATGATAAAAATGAATATAAGCGTTTGTAGAATTTTTATTTGAAATATAATTCATCTACATACACAAATAAATTATAATATTTATCATCAATGTTGATTTCCACATCGTGTTGCAACAAAGAAACAACTATTTTTACAAAAATAAAAAATGTGTTTGTTTTATTTCCTTATTTATTTTATTTTCTCCACTATCCTACTCTTCTTTGAGAATCGAATATGCTTATGTGTAAGAGTATTCCCAGTGGAGAAATTTCCAAATTAAGGCCTCTATACATACCCAAATTTGAAAAATGCATGTTGATAAATAGTAGGGTATGAGAAGCCAACTTCCCTTCTTGTAAAAAAATTCGGCGAAAATTCTCAATTTCTTGAGAATCTTGCTCAGTTTCTTCTTTTTGGCTATGTACCTCAGCAAAGGCTACAGATGGTGATTCTGTGGCCTAAAGGGAACTAGTAGGTTGTTTATAAATAACTTTCCTAGGTCCTACTGATGGCTGAGATTCAATTTTCTTAAGAATTTTGTCAATAAAGGTCGTTCTCCCAAGGGTCACCGGTCCCTTAGGTTTCTCAAGTTTGGGAGGAATTTTGTTTTGTTTAGATTTTCTAGTCATTTAAAACAACAAGCCTTGATTCCTACCTAAAGAAAAAAAATTTACCCAATTCTGTTGTGCAGCGGGCAGTGAGCAAGTATGTTCCTTGCTCGGTGCGCAGGTTCTTACCTTCCGTCTTTAAAACCCAATTATTCCCAAGAAAAAAAAAGGTCAAATGTGCATCATTCCTTTAAAATGGCATACACTCTCCCCGGCAATGGCGCAAAAATGTTGAGGTATAAAAGGTGTCTTTTTAACGCCTATTTATCTCACATTAATTATCAATCCGGGAGCGACTTTTTATTTCAAGAGTGTCCTTTGTCTGAGGCTGCAATTCACTACGAGTAATGTTATGAAGATGTAGTACAGAATGTTAAATACAAGAGTAAACAGACGCTTGTAAAGAAATCTAATTACAGTAACATAAATGGAAATGCTCTGAAACCTTAATTAAACCAATCTGCAAAAAATCGATCAGGGATACAGTAGCAATAACTCCTTCCCTTAGAAATCAATGCAAGATAACCAATCTGGGAACTTGGAAGCAATAACCAGTTTCCTCTACAGTTGGTGATCTTAAAGCAATCGAAATGAAAGCAAACTCAATCTTCGTGCTGATGAAAATAACTGAAAGGAACAAAATATGGAAAGGAATAGCAGCTTGTAATTTTTATGCATACCAATTGTAACTCATCTATTTGCTAATCTGAAGCTATGAATCAGAAATAAACAATAAACAGAAATGGAACAGCAATATGAACAACAATTCTAATTCTAACGCAATCAGGCAACTAATCTCAATACTCCAATCCTGTCGACAGCCAAGACTATGAAACAATTCATTGGAATGAATCATAAATTAATGGAACAACAATGCTTTATAAAAGATAGCAAGATGAATAAGATAATAAATACGATCCTTGCTAAGATAGAATAGCAATGCAATGTATACATCAAATTTGAATTCAATCCAACAGCAATCAAATAACTTTGTAATCGTAATAAATCTAAATTCAATTATCACACAACAGAAATAAAAGAATAGAAATACAAACAGCGGATCGCTCCACCAGGGTCGGGCCCTCAACCGCCGGTGAAAGCGCCGCTGGGCTACTGCAAAACTTGAGAAATGGAACGAGAATGCCTCTTTGTATTAATCAAACATGAATAGCTTTTACATCAGTTTCTCTTTGCTCACAAGATTCAAGGAATAACAATGTTACAAAGAGAATTCAATAATCATCCATTGTTCTCCATCCTCTCCCAATACATAATACATGCTCTCCTTTTATAATCAGAAAGAGATGAAATTAAATAGCAAATATGATCTCCCATAACAATATTGGATTGTTCCCAACAACTTGATCAAATAGAAAATACATTTCCAACAATCTTTCAACAAGAGCAAGGCGAATTTGGCTTTGCAGCTGAGATTTGGAGGACGGCTGCAACAACAAATCCGAGAAAATCGTGCTCAAAGAACTATGTTTCTCTCAATACATACCGAATTTGGGCAAACCATTATTTTAAAAAGTTAATTGGGCCCGTTCTGGACAAAACCCATGTTCTGGATTTTCCAGATTCTTCTTCATTTGCCCAAAATCTCAACTGAAAAATTGTCACTTCTTATTCCAGCGAATTTCTGAGTTGGAATATTTGATGATGATTTGGAAATCAAATCTGCAGTCTGGAAAATATCTTGGAGGCTAAAATGGTGAGTGATATTACAAAATATATTAATAAACCATTATTGATAAAATTATGCATAATAATCATCAATTTATTAAAAATAAAGGAGAAGAAATAATATTCATCTATAAGAACATAAATCATTATAAAATGGATATATATGATAAATTATAATAAATGATATGATAAAGAAGAATAAAAATGGATGAAATGAATGTTAAAAAGTGGTTGTATTCATGACCCAACAACATTCACTGAGAACTAAGAATTATTCCCGTTCTAGGTGCTATGGCTGACCTCCAATGCACCACAGGGGGTAACCCTGATAATTATTTATATGATTTTCAATAAGCAAATAAAACAAGTTTAGATACAAATAATTGTCCGTTGTAGTAAATCATGGTATTAATAGAAGTGAGTGGTAAAACTAAATTCAATATCAACCTCAGAAAATATTATCCTAATGACACAAAGAAGCTAACATACAAATTTCGGAGAAGGCAACAGGAGAGTTGAATAAAGAAAAGGAAAATAAATATAAACAAAAAATGTAAAAGATACCAGTCATTTTAGTATTAGATAAAGATGTATGCAATAGGTACAAACATTTGTAATGTTCTCCTTTAAGCTTTTTCAAGTGAGTGCATTCAATAATAAATATTGAAACTAGAATTTACAAAGAACATAGAAAAACTTTATGATTCCTTAAATGCTAATGCTATTAAATAAAACAAATTATAGCATAACACTTTCGCAATAGCTAATATAGAACACCGATTATTTCTGAGCCAAAGACAAGCTTTCAACTAACAACAATCAAGCACATATCATTTAGTCCTATGTTTGATAATATATATATATATATATATCAAATCATCGAAACCAAATATATTATTTCCTAAAAGAGGGCAAGCCTCTTATTTAGTTTCTGCAATTTCCAATCAAAAGATAAACAACAAACAAACAAGGCTTCTTCAAAACATAAGGATTGATTTCAGAGATGTAAAAGACAATTGTGTAGCATGTACACGCAGTTCAGAAAAAATTAGAATATCCACACTTCTGTCAACCACCCCCCGTAATAGGAAACAAGGTTTTAAATGATAGTTTAAAGAGTAAATGTCTTAGTAAATCTATGGAATGTAACCAATTCAATTTAAAATTTAAACAAGATAATTTTAAAATGAAATAACTATTTGTTGTGACACCTTTGCGATTTAGAGGATTTGACTTTATTTACAGTTGGTGCTCCATGCATCTTGACAGTTGTTGTTTGCGTGGTGATCAAAGGGATTTCACCCCAATCCTCTGGTTGCTTTGTCACGGACTGGATTGGTTGTACTTGTTGGATGGCTTGTGGAATGGAGGAGACCTGCTCTATCACAAGATTTCATTTAAAGTGATTCCTCAACTTAGCCAATTTTCAAGGCACATTCTTATATTTGGTAATGATCACCACCACCTAAGATCTGATCTGATACCAAGCTGTAGGAATATTATGTATAATATTATTGATCCCGACCAGAATGGTAAAATACTTGTGGAGACCATTTACAATTGTGGATGAGTAGACTGCTTCCTCGACCTTCATGGCTAGACATCCCAGATCGTGTTATGTATATATTATTTGATCACGGAATTTTTCCCAAGCTACCACCCAATTATCATTTCCCTGGAATAAAGGCATGCCAAACCTGCCGAGATAATTCGAATGGGTTTTGAAATCATTTATATCTTTAACAACTTTCTCGAATTCATCCCACATTATTTGCATAGCAGCCTGCTTCTCCTTTAACATGTAGAGGGAGACAACGCACTGATCTATGGGAGGTAGATCTAGTCCTTCCAAAGTGTCATCTTCTAATGTATTGATGAGAGTGATGAGGGAGTCGATATCCTTCAGTCTTTCATTAAGGGTCGTGACTGTGCTCTTTGCTTCCAAATTCACATTTTTTATTATTCCATTTTTTAAATTTGAAAGGATCTCTAAATAAGCTCTAACTATGGAGATCTTCAGCCATATCTCCCTCCATATCTCTCCCTTAGCATTTACTAGTACTTTCCTCCCTATTACAGTGACTCAAAACACTTCCTACAAAGACTTAACTTCATCATACTTGTCCTTCAAGGTGGCTTGAATCTGCTCGATTTTTCTATTATTTCGACCTACCAAGTTATCTTCTCTACGTTCAGCTCTTTCCTTCCCTGCTTCAACCAATTCTAGTTCCTTCTCCAGGTGGGTTATTTTGACTTGTAATAGCTTAGAATATTCGGTTTCATATGGTTTTGTGGAATTAATAGCTTGATCGACAAAAGCTTTGTATTATTCCAAAAGTTTCAAATGGTGTTCCTCCTTTTTGCAAGATTCCTCTTTCAACAGCTCTATCTATTTGAGACTGTTATGTTCTTCTTCTTCTTTAATCATAAGGCTACTTCCATTTCTTAAAGGCAAGCTTCAATCTCTTCCTTTATTTAGAATTCCTAGATTAGGATGTGGGGATCATGATCAGGAATTTTAAGGATTGACTTAAGGGTTTTGATTTCCTTTTATTTCTCCTCCAGCAATTTCTTAATAGGCCTAGTATCTTTGGGCTGGTTGGATTTTCGAACAACTATATCCTCTAATTCCTTTATCCGATTAGTCTTTTTCTTTAAATCCATGCATGCCACATGTAATTTCACAGAGACATTCTCGAACATTGCTTGCATATTTATGTTCCCATTGGTTGAATCAAGTAATATTTGGGCCACAATCTCGCCTGCCTATCAATGCAGATTGATACATCCATATCTGATATGGTGCTCAAAATTATGCTAAAAAATGAGAGTTTTTGGAATTTTTTAGAACCTGAATGATCGCGTAGATCTTGTCGTTCTGAATCTGGCGCAACTTGTTTCACGGAAAACTGACACTGTGTGCTCCCAGAAACACGTTTTGTCCACTTTGTCAAACAAGCAAATGTTTTAAAAAAAAATGTTGGACAACCCAGTAAGCATTCTTTACAGCTGACTAGGCATGCATACATGGCAGGTTGACTTGGTCAATGGGTTTCCTTAGATGAATGGGATCGTGCCAAGTATCACTTTATTATTGGTTTGAAATGATGCATTTTGATTGGTGTTTTGGGAGGCCAATCATAGGCTGCCATGTGGCCCAACCAGGGGCCACCATGTGGCAACCTAAGGACCACCAAAATTATGTTGAAGTCCAAGCAAAGCGGGCGGGGGTAAAACCCATGACCTCCAAGACCGAGCACCAAGCCTCTACCATTGTGCCATTCATTTTTCCTTTCTATATAGTGTGTTCCCTTAGGTTTTAATGTCATGTATATGGTTGTGATTTTAAATTTGGCATTAAGGCCTTATTGGGAAAATTAGCGTGACAACAATTTTGCCCAATTTTTAGGCAAATTGGCACTTAGTTAGATTAATTCCGGGCAGATTTGTAGGATGGTGCCGAATTTTGAGGAAAATGTGGAGTGAATAGTGCAAGAACTTGGGGAAGTCATAACTAAGTCAGTTTTTGGAAAAAAAAAATTGATGCAGAAAGAGGCTACACGGGAATTTTTGGGCATTTTGGAGCTGATGGAAGATGTTTTAGAGTTGTTTGAGCATTTTAAGCACATGTAATCACACTTTTGAGCATAATAGAAGAGGGCCAAGCCATTGGAAGTTGGACCAAGGAGACGTATCCTAGGCGGGGTGAACTCCTTCATCATGTGTTGTTGTGTTAGTGTTTATGGTGAAGTTCATTTATGTTAGATGTTTTTGCTCAGTGTTTTTTTTATGTTGATTTGTTCAATAAATTTACATAAAAACACATACAAACTCATGATAAACTTGCAATTAATCTCATAATCCTCAAGCACTTTGTTTACATTCTGGATTGGATCTTAGCACAGCAAACACTAATATTCCCATTCAGATCAAGTTGGTATCATAGCACTAGGTTTACTAATGCAAGGAGGACTTAATGGTTTTTCAAGTGTTTAAATGCTTACAAGGTTGAAGCTCAAGATGGAGAAGGCAAGCTTGTGGGTGCAGGTTCTCTAGTTGGAGCAAGGAGAAGGAGGGTACAGTTGCCAAAATTTCCACCTCAAGATTAACCTCCTATTGTACCTAAGGCTTTAGTAATCATGTCTCATGAAGGAGAAAATGGTAACATTTCAGAGGATGAGAAGGCTTTTAGGAAGGCTTTCTTTGACATGGGATGGATGGTGAAAGTCCTCTATGAAGAGAGGAACACAAGGTTGTAGGGTGAAAGATTCAGACCTCCAAGAGGAGAGGGTTCTCCAAGAGGAGGTGGTAATGGAAATGGTGATAAACCATTGTCTACTCCACCATCATCCTCACCACCATCTTCACCTTCATCTTCATCCTCTTCCACTACTACAACCCTTAATTATACTCATCAACCTACCTGAAAAGGAATTGGTAAACAAACCTTATTAAAACTTGATATTACATTTGACCTGCCTATGTATAATGGTGAAGTGACTGTAGAGAAGCTTGAAAATTGGGTTCGTTAGTTGGAGGCCTATTGCAGAATCCAAAACCTTCAAGTTTATGATACAAATTTCAGCTAGCTTCCTTGAGACTGGAGGGTGCAACACGAGTGCGGTGGGAAGCCAAGACACAAGATGATATTAAAAAACATGGTAATATCTCACTCTCTTGCTCTAATTTCATTGCTGTAATTAAAAGAGAATTTTACCCTCTATCATATATGCAAAAACCCATCATAAATTTGCATAACTTTATACAACTTAAAGGTCAAAGTGTGAAAGATTACACCCAAGAATTTAGAAGAAGAGCTCTTATATTAGGTTTTTATTTTCATTCACAAGACACGGTGCTGAAGTATATATGGGGTTTACATAGGTACCTAAGGCATACTATCCTTATGTTCAATCCCACTAGTCTAGAAGAGGTTTGTGTGCAAGCCACTCACCTTAAGGCAAGTGGGAAAAACATTCCAGAAAAGGGTAAAAATAATCCATTTAAGGGTGGAGAGAAAGGAAAGGGTTTCAAAGGAAATGGAAAGAAAAATGCATCCGTTAAAAGGAAGGAGAGAAAATGACATATAAACATTCTTCCAAAGAGGATAACAATGAATACCACTGTTGTAACCTCCATCCAAAGATGAGGCCCAAGAAATTCAACAAGGGAAAACAAAAAACAACTACAACCACTCAACATGATTTGGGATCTCATTCGAGTGATGAAACTAAAATTACAATGGGTATGAAGGGAAAAGAATCCATTTCTTGCACTATTTCATCAAATTTTCACACTAGTACTCCAAGTGAAGAAACAAGGATTGAATTATTTCATGTGAGGGTTATTTCAAAACATACAAAAATCAAAACACTATTCGATAGTGGGTCTCAAGCTAATTTGATCTCTGAAGACTTAGTCAAGAAAATTAATCTTGAAATCATTCCTCATCACAAACCACATCCATTGGGTTGGATATGCAAGAACACAAATTTGCAGGTTACAAGAAAGTCTATTCTTCGGTTTGCAATCACAGCAAACTTCATTGACGAAGTTGAACTATATGTTGTACCACGTGATATTTTAGGAATTGTTTTGGGTAGTCCTTACCTATATGATATAAAATTCATCTTCTATCACAATGAAAACAAGTACCCCTTGTTCAAAAATGGTGTGGAGTATATTGTGAAGCTCATCTCAAGAAACTAAAACTTTCAATAGTTAATGCAGGGAAAATGAAAAGACTAGTGAATTCAAGCAAGAATTTTGTGCTTATTATGATTACACCAAATAATGATGTTGATAACTTGATTATGAATCATTTATAGGTTGTGATCCAAAGTTGAAATATGATTTGATTGAAGTGGTTAATCAAAATAATAATATGATTCAGGAGCCAAAGGGGTTACTTCCCAAGAGGGGAATCCAGCATCAAATATAGTTGCAGCACGATTGTCCTCTTCCTAACATTGGCCTATATAGGATGTCGGTGATGGAGAGTGTTGAAATCAAAAAAAAAATTCAAGATTTTTTGGAAAAAGGGATCATCCGACTAAGTACTTCGCCATGCAGGTCACCTATTGTGTTAGTTCCAAAGAAGGATGGAATGTGGCACATGTGTGTATATTTATGTGCATTGAACAAGATTATGGTAAAGAAACGTTATCCACTTCCTAGGATAGATGATTTACTTGATCAATTGAAATATGCAAAGTATTTTACTAAGTTGGACTTAAGGAGTGGTTACCGTCAAATTAGAATTGTTGAAGGTGACATTTGGAAGACAACATTCAAGACAAAGCAAGGTTTGTTTGAATGGCTTGTTATGCCTTTTGGTTTATGTAATGCTGGTGCTACCTTCATGTGTGTGATGAATGATGTGTTGAGGCAATTTATTGATGATTTTTTCATCGTATACTTAGATGGTATCTTAATTTTCAGTAAATCACTTGATAAACATGTCATGCATGTAATAAAAGTACTTGATGTCTTAAGGAAATAACAGTTGTTTTTGAAGATGTCAAAATGTGAGTTTGTTAAAACTTCTTTGGTGTACTTGGGGCATATTGTTGGAGGAGGCGAGTTGAGGATAGACCCCTCTAAGGTTGATTTCATTGTGAATTGGCCAACGCCCAAGACAGTCACTGAGGTAAGAAGTTTTTTGGGAGCATCCCAATATTGGAGGAAGTTTATTTCTAACTTATCCTCTATCGCATCTCCATTGCATGCATTGACTAGTGTGAAAAAGGTCTTCCAGTGGGGAGGCAAGCACCAAAAAAAATTTGATGCTTTGAAAGAGAATATCAGTTCGGCCCTAGTACTTGCACTACCAAACTTGAGACAGCCCTTTGAGATTCAAATTGATGCAACCGACTATGCCATGGGCACAGTCCTTATGCAACATGGTAAGCCCATTTCATTTCATTCAGAAAATTTCAGTGGTGTAGTGATTAACTATCCTACTTATGACAGGGAGTCTTATGCATTGGTTCAAAGTGTGAAAAAGTGGAAACACTACTTGATGGGAAAGGAAACCATCATACACACCGACCACCAACCATTGCAATACTTGCTATCGCAAACTAAGTTGCAGCAATCAAGGCATTTTAGATGGATGTGTTTCTTATAAAAATTTCAATTGGTTATTAGGTATAAAAAAGGTAATTACAACAAGGTTTTTGATATGATTTCTAGGCCTATTATTAGTGCAGCTACTTTACTCAAGCATAATTATGTTTTGCTTGAAATTTATGTTTACCAATATGCATTTGATAATAACTTTCGAGATGTTTATGCAAGCTTGAGTCAAGGAAACCAAGTAGAGGAATTGGATTACCATGTACATAATAACTTGTTGTATCATTTAGGTAAGTTTATTATTCCATAGGGGGAGAGAGTGAATTTCATAAGGGAAACACACACTTCTCTTATTGTTGGACATTTCGGTGTTAGCAAAACAGTGGCATATCTTTAGAGGTATTGTTATTGGCCTCGTATGCTTGAAAATGTGTCACGTTTCAATAAAGGTTGTTCATTGTGTGCAGTCATTAAGCCTAGCAATAGGAAGTTAGGATTGTACACACCACTTCATGTACCTTCATTTCCATGGGAGAGTGTTTCTATGGATTTTGTAGGAGGTCTTCCACTTTCAAAAATAGGTCATGACTATTTGTATGTAGTTGTGGATAGGTTCAACAATATGTGTATATTAATGCCATGTAAAAAGAAAATCACAGCTGAACAAACAACTCACTTATTCTTTCAGCATGTTTGGGTTCATTTTTGTTTTCCCACATCCATTGTTATCGATCGAGATTCTCGATTTGTTGGGAATTTTTGGTCAAGTTTGTGGGACTTGATGGATACCAAGTTTAAGAAGAGTACAAAATTTCATCTACAAACATATGGTCAAACCAAGGTGGTCAATCGAACAGTCATACATCTTATTCGAGGATACTGCAAGAAGCATCCTTCGTTATGGGATGAAAACTTGCACTACATTCAGCATGCTTATAATCGTGCAAAACACTCCTCTACACAAACATCGCCATTTGAGGAACTTCTTGGATACTTGCCTAGATAGCCATTGGATTTCATTTTTAGGAAGGATGTTACTAGTGATGGACATAACGACATAGAGAAAGCCAAGAATTTCATAGAACAAATTCAATTGATACATCAAACAGTTCAAGATCAACTTGAAAAGAGCCAAGGCGAGTACAAAGAAAGGCACGACAAGCATCGTGTAGATCAAAATTTCCAAGTTGGTGATGAAGTTTGGCTTCACATTAGAAAAGAGAGGCTTCAAGGGGAAGGTAAAAAACTGAAACAAATCCGTTATGGTCCTTTCATAATTTTGGAAAATATTGGTGAAAATGCCTTCAAGTTAGATTTTCCTTCATACATGCAAATTTGCTCTGTTTTTAATGTTGATAACTTGAGGTTGTATGTGCCTCCATTGATTGAAGATCAATGAGAACAGGTTCATATTCCTTCCATTGAATATTTTTCTCCAAAATACCTTGACAAGCTTCAACAAGACACAATTCTTGACAGAAGAACAAGGACATCAAAACGAGGGAGTGTGGACTACCTTCATGTGGGGCTCAAAGGCACAAATCCAAGCAAGGCCAAATCGATTGAGATTGGAAAGGTGAGGGAACTATACCCTCATCTGTTGAACAACTGAAAGTGATCTTTTGGGGTCCAAAATATTCCAATGGGGAGGAGTGATTAGGTGCTCAAAATTATGCTCAAAAGTCAAAGTTTTCAAAATGGTGTGGAACCTGAACGACCGTGTAGATCTCATCGTTCTGAATCCAACACAACTCGTTTCGTGTAAAATCGACGTCGTATGCTCCCAGAAACACGTTTTATCCACTTTGGCAAACAGGCAAATGTTTTTTTTTTTTAATGAAGGTGTTGTGTAACCAGCTCCAAAGAGAGAAGAAAAGAGATATTCACGCCTTAGAAATGAGCCACTTCGAGGGGGCAACCTCCAATACATTACATGAATGAACAATTCTTGGATGATACAAATGAACAAAACCTCCTTCTATATATAGGAGTCCATGGGGCCATAATATAATCCTAGTGGGGCCACAATGTAATCCTAGCCGACCTAACAATAATAATGTAAGGGCACAATAATAACAATATGGGGGTTACAAGGGTACAATAATAACAATAAGGGGGGGATACACTAACATAATAAGGGGCTACACTATTAATATAGGGACTTAACATGCCCCTCTCCTTCAAAAAAGTGTTGTCCTCAACGCTTGAGTAGCTCGGGTGCTTACGTATAAAATTCTCATCCTCCCATGTAGAATCTTCATGGGTAAGTTCTTCCACTTGATGAGATACTCGAAATTGATCGATTCCGTAGTTGTCGAGTTCTTGTTTCCATGACCGCTTACGGTTCCAATATGATTTTTCCTTCCTCATCAAGTTCGGCAATATTGTTTGAACTAGAAGATTTTCTCCTATAACCTTCTTTAAGCATGAAACATGGAAAACTCGGATGTACTCGCGAAGAAGTAGGAAGCTCCAATTTGTATGCCATAGTACCAATCTTTTGCAACACCTTGTAAGGACCATAGTACTTTGGCGATAATTTATTATCCTTCTTAGCTTGCTTGAGGGACATTTGTTTATATGGTTGTAGCCGTAAAAATACCCAATCTCCTATATCAAAACTTCTCTCGCCGTGATGTTGATCCGCTCGTTGTTTCATTCGATTTTGTGCCAAATTCGAGTTATCCTTTAAGAGTCGGAGAACTTCTTGCCGATGCTCGACGTGATCTTCCATCGCTTGAACCTTCGAATTTTTCCCCTTAAAGATGATGTGATCGATGGTGGATGATATCCATAAAGTGCCATAAATGGGGTCATTTTTGTCGCTAGCATGGAAGGAAGTGTTATACCACCATTCAGCGAGAGGTAACCACTTGACCCATTGTGTTTGTTTATCGGATACAAAACAACGAAGATATCCTTCCAAACATTTATTTACTATCTCGGTCTGACCATCGGATCGAGGATGATAAGATGAGCTATGAGCTAATTTAGTAACCCAAAGAAGAAAATAACTCTGTCCAAAAATTTCCCGTAAAAATGGGATCTCTGTCGCTCACAATAACCCTTGGGCTTCCATGTAGCTTTTGAATTCTGTCTACAAATGTAGTAGCAACTGTACTTGCTTTAAATGGATGAGATAATGCACAAAAGTGTGCATACTTGGTAAGTCTATCAACTACCACCATGATGACATTCTTTCCTTCAGACTTAGGTAAACCTGTGATAAAATCCATTGAAATCTCCTCCCAACGCTGACTTGGAATGGATAAAGGTTGTAGAAGTCCCGGGGTCTTAATTGTCTCCACTTTATTCTGCTGGCAAACTAAACATTCCGCCACAAACTTTTGAATATCAGATTTAAGGCCATCCCAAAAAAATTCTTTCTTCACCCTGTGGTAAGTTTTTAAAAATCCTGAGTGTCCTCCCAAAGGAGAAGTGTGCAATTCCAGAAGAATATTTTGTTTTAGTTGGGAATTCTTACAAAGATATAAGCGATCTTTGTACCATAAGGAATCATTTTTCCAACTAAATGTATCAGATGTACTAGGATCTTGCTGCAACTTTTGAATGAGTGTCCATACATCTTTGTCCTTCTTCCATTCATCTCTTCCTTCGGTTATCCAATCTGGTTGGATAATAGAAATGGCACAAAGCAATGCTTCCACCTCTTCATTCTTTCTTGAGAGTGCATCTGCAACAACATTAAGCTTTCTTTTTTTGTAGATTATTTCAAAGTCATAACCCAACATCTTTGTGACCCATTTTTGCTGCTCTTCTGAAGATAGTCTTTGTTCCAAAAGTGTTTAAGACTATCATGATCAGTTTTTACCTTGAAGTGTCTTCCCATTAGGTAAGTTCGCCATTTCTTTAGTGCATGTAGTATTGCTCACATTTCCTTCTCATAAATAGGTTTCTGTAAATACTTTCCTTTGATTGGACGACTTTCAAAAGCAATGGGTCTTCCTTCCTGCATTAAAACAACACCAATTCCATTTCCTGAGGCATCACATTCCACAATAAAGGTTTTTGTGAAGTCTGGCGTAGCTAAGACCGGTGCTAGGCACATTGCCTCTTAAGATGTTCAAAGGCCTTAGTTGCTTCAGGAGTCCATGAAAATGCATCTTTCTTCAATAATGTTGTTAGAGGTGCTACTATTCTCCCATAATTCTTAACAAACTTGCGATAATACCCTGTTAACCCGAGAAATCCTCGCAACTTCTTTATGGTTGTGGGGACTTTCCATTCCTTAATGGCTTTAATTTTGTTAGGGTCTACTTTAACACCTTCGTGAGATACAATATGACCCAGATATTCCACCTCTTGTACTCCAAAGAAACATTTGGATTTTTTTGCATATAATTGTTTCTCCTGCAATAGTTTGAGCACCCTGTCAACATGTTCAACATGATCCTTCCAAGACCTGCTGTAGATTAGTATATCATCAAAAATACTAGCACAAATTTTCTAAGGAAGGGTTTGAAAATGGAATTCATCAACCCTTGAAATGTAGAAGGTGCATTGGTAAGGCCAAAAGGCATGACCAAAATTCATAATGACCCTCATGAGTTCGAAATGTTGTTTTTGGAATATCTTCAGTCTTCATTCTAATTTGATGATATCCTGAACGAACATCCAACTTGGTAAAATAAATTGCTCCATGTAATTCATCCAATAATTCATCAATCACAGGAATGGGAAATTTGTCTTTAATGGTGAGCTTATTGAGCTCCCTATAATCTGGACACATTCGCCATGATCCATCCTTCGTGTGTACCAATACTACAGGAGCAGAGAAAGAACTTTGACTGGGTTGAATTATACCCGCCTCTAACATTTCTGCAATCATACGTTCAATTTCGCTCTTTTGGAAGTAAGGATATCTATAAGGCCTGATGTTTGGAGGAACACTTCCTGAATCAAATGAATAGCATGATCATGATCACGAATAGGTGGGAGTCCTTTGGGAGTTTCAAACACCTTGGAATGATTGTCCAAGACTTGTTGGAGATCTGCAGAAATAGATGATTTTGATGTCAGAACTTCTAGTGAGCATAATTGTGCAATTACGCTCGTTGTTCTTTCTTTAGAAGCTTTGTCATGACATTAGAGCTTATTATCCTTCCCAGCTTCCCTTCAATACCTCGTAATTCGACTTCCTTTCCTTCTGAAAAAAATTTCAAGAAAAGTTCTTGAAAATTAAAAGCTACCGTCCCCAAAGATTGTAACCATTGTACTCCTAGTACAACATCAGCACCTCCCATAGGAATGGAAAGCATCGGAATAGTCAACACATATTCCCCCATGGTTAGCTTGATGTTATTGCATTTTCCAGAGCAATTTATAGTTCCTCCATTTGCAACCATCACTTGACATTCTGGTGCTGGGTATAGGAAACAATTTAATTCCTTGGCTACCTTACAATGAATAAAATTATGGGTGCTACCCGAATCAATCAACACTATTACCTTTTTCTTCTTGATTTGTCCTTTTATCTTGAGAGTTTGAGGAGTGGTAATTCCTGCCAGTGCATTACACGATATGGTCGGATTCATTTCTTCCTCTTCTGGGGCTAGTTCCTGGTGTATATCCTCTTCTTGTTCATTTTCTTCTTCCTTTTCACAATCTATGTAAAATAATTTCTTCTCAGCACACTTATGACCTTTAGTGTATTTGCTATCACAACTGTAGCAAAGCCCTTTTGCTCTTTTTTCTTCCAATTGTTGTGGTGTCAACCTTGTAGTTTGTGGAAATCTAGATGTAGCCACACTTCCTTCTTTATAGAATTGAGTAGTAGACTTCCTTGTTGCCATAATTTTACATTCAACTTTTCTTGCCAACCTGAATGCCTTCTCTAATGAATCAGGTTCCAGAACACGAACTTCATGTTGAATGTTATCCTTTAAACCGCCTAAGAAGAGATCAATCCTGTGGTCCTCTGAAATATCAGTTACCCTTATACTCAATTTTTGGAAGTCCTCAATGTGCTGCCCCACTAAACCCTTTTGTTTGAGATTTACCAATTGGGTAAAGAAGGTGTTGCTCTTTGTATCCTCATAATGTGCTATCATTTCCTCCGTAAAAATTGACCAAGTGACAATTTTTTTACGGGAGCAAAGCCACTGATACCATACAAATGTATTTTGTTCTAAATGTAAAGTTGCAATGCGTACCTTTTGTGTGTTTTTCACGTTATGGAGATCAAAATATTGCTCCATCTGTAGTATCCATGTTACCAGATCCTTTCCATCAAACTTCTTCATATCCATTTTTGGAATATGGTGGTTCTTCCCGCCAACATTCGAGTTTATGAAATCATGATTAACATTTATTTTGTTCTCATCATGAGGTTCTTCTCTTATATTTCCGCCATTAGGAATCATTTCTGGTTTTAAGCTTGTCATCAAGCCTTCCATGTATGCTTTTAGATCATTCTTCATGTTTTCCATGTTGTCTTTCATGTCATCCATCTTAGCTTCCATGCCCACTTCCATGCCATCCATCTTAGCTTCCATCTTAGCTTGCACACCATCCATCTTAGCTTCCATCTTAGCTTGCACACCATCCATCTTAGCTTCCATGCCTTTCTTCAAACCATCCATCTTCACTTCCACACCTTTCTTCAAAACTTCCATTTCATTTTTTGCTGCTCTTTGCGAGAGTGAAATTTGTTGCACTTGTTCTTGTAATTTCGATAGATCATGTTGCAATTCTTCATCTTCATGAGTCATGGTAGAGCCTTCTGAAGGCTTGATGGGTGTTGAATTCTTTTTAGGGGCCATTTTAGAATTCAATATTGATATCTATTCTACAATATGCCCTTGGAATCAATTCAACTTGATTCTTCAAACAAGACTTATGCAATTTGGAAAAAAATACACACCTTTTACTAGCTTTTAGGAGCTCGATATTGAAATTGAATTATCTCTGTATTTGAAAATCTTCGATATCTGAAATTCTGCCCTGTAGTAGATCTCTGAAGCTTCTTTCAAATGCCACAGGTCTGACCTGATTTGGATTCTCCAAGACAAATTTGTGTCCAATCTCCCACAATGACCTAATTCTGGACTGGTTCAGTAGAGCGAACTTGTACGAATTGCCACGTGTCACTTTTTTGTCCTTTGTCTCTGAAATTGATAGCGAAGAAACTTCAGTCTTGTAGTAGACCTCTGCAGCTTCTTTCAAATGCCACAGGTCTGACCTGATTTTGATGCTCCAAGACAAAGTTGTGTCCAATCTCCCACAATGACCTAATTCTGGACTGGTTCAGTAGAGCGAACTTGTACGAATTGCCACGTGTCACTGTTTTGTCCTTTGTCTCTGAAATTGATAGCGAAGAAACTTCAGTCTGTGTACTAGCGACCACTTTTTACGGCACTTCAATCCAATGCCCAGAGAGAGAGTTATTGAAGTTTTCCCACGATCACCTCTTTGAGATGAAATTCAGGAGCCTGAAAAAGCACTACCTTCCATAGATCATATCTCCAAAAATATTGCGAACCAAGCTCTGAAATTTTTTGACGAATTTCCTCAGGATTTCAGCTTCGCACTAAATTTCTGGCTTAGAAGCAGTAGAAAAAACGTTATAGCGAAAATGCCACGATGACTTTGTTTGGAGCGACGAAACCCTAGAATCCCAAAGCTGCGATACCAAATTGTTGTGTAACCGGCTCAAAAAAGAGAAGAAAGAGATATTCACGCCTTAGAAATGAGCCACTTCGAGGGGGCAACCTCCAATACATTACATGAATGAATTCTTGGATGATACAAATGAACAAAACCTCTTCTATATAGAGTCCATGGGGCCATAATATAATCCTAGTGGGGCCTGATCTTAATCCCTGTAAGAACCCTAACAATAATAATGTAAGGGCACAATAATAACAATATGGGGGTTACAAGGGTACAATAATAACAATAAGGGGGGCTACACTAACATAATAAGGGGCTACACTATTAATATAGGGACTTAACAGAAGGAAATCCCAATCAACATTATGTACAGCTAACTGGGAATTCCTACATGGTAGGGTGACTGTGCAGGTTGACTTGGTCAATGGGTTTCATCCGGAGAATGGTATGTGCCAAGTGGAACTTTATTATTGGTTTTAAATGATGCATTTTGATTGGTGGTTTGGGTGGCCAATCATAGGTTGCCACATGGCCCAGTCAGGGGCTACCAGATGGCAGCCCGAGGGCCACCAAAATTATGTTGAAATCCAAGTGGAGCAGCAGAGGGTTGAACTTGTGACCTCCAAGACCGAGCACCAAGCCTCTACCATTGCATCATTAATTTTTTCCTTGCTATATAGTGTGTTCCCTTTGGTTTTCATGTCATGTATATTGCGCAATGGGGGGAGAAGGTCAGGGTCTGGCCCCAGTCCTGGTCACCGATGGAGGCGATACCATGGGTAGGAGCCTAGCGCCCCCCCCCCCCCCCCCAATGGTCCTTAACCGTAACCACCAATGGCGGCAATTCCATGTGTCCGCAATAAAAGTTAATGTCGACAGTTAGCATATTAACCGCTCAACGTTCTTATAATAAAAAAAAATTATTAAACCATATGGTTATGTTTTTAAATTTGGCATTAAGTCCTTTTTGGGAAAATTAGCGCGGCAACAATTTCACCCAATTTTTAGGCAAATTGGCACTCACTTAGCTGAATTCCAGGCAAACTTTAAGGGTGGTGCCAGATTTTGGGGAAAATGTGGAGCGAATAATGTAGGAACTTGGGGAACTCATAAATAAGTCAGTTTTTGGCTAAATTCGATGCAGAAATAGGTTACACAAGAATTTATGGGAATTCTGGAGCTGATGGAACATGTTTTAGAGCTGTTTGAGCATTGTAAACACATGTAATCACACTTTTGAGCATAATCGAAGACGGTTAAGCCATTGGAAGTTGTACCAAGGAGATGTAGCCTAGGTGGGGTAAACTCCTTCATCTTGTGTTGTCGTGTTATTGTTTATGGTGATGTTCATGTTTGTTATATTTTTTTGTTTAGTGTTTTGTTTATGTTAATTTTCTCAAGAAATTCACATAAAAACACATAAAAACTCATGATAAACTTGCAATTAATCTCATAATCCTCAAGCACTTTGTTTATATTATGAATTGGATCTTAGCACAGCAAACACTAATATTCCCATTCAGATCAATATTTAACACTTTTCCCAATTTCATGGCCAGTGAAGAGATCCTGGAACCTTACATATGTTGATTCTCCCCAATCTCTGGCCGAACGACTATAAGCTTTAAAACATTCATCTCAAAATCAGTAGCAGAGATAAATTAGGGTCCACCTGTGGGGATCACATCCTTAAGTGTTGGGGTGTCTACCGACCAGGATTGGTCCGAGAATAATACAAACTTCACACCGGTCACCATTATTTTCTTCTGCTCAGTAAAATTATGTTTAATGTCGAGGGATTTCATCCCTGAATCCTTGGGTTTTATATCTTCCAAGGCCTGTCGAATTTCTTTGATCAACTATTAAACTTCTCGTTTGAACATGTCAGCATCCACATCATTTTACTTTGGATTTACCCATCGTGACACTTCAGGTGGAGTTAAGATTTCTAATTTACATTTGGATGCAGGGGTTGTAGATGAAGAAACTAGAGGTTCTGCATCTCCTTATTGTATCTTCATTTCGGAATTACTCGAGCTAATTTGGGTGCTTGCCTCTATCATTCCAGTAGATATTGTTGATTGTAAGGTATCATCGAAAAGAGTTGCAGTATTTTCCAACTTTTTGACCTTTGGAATTTCTCATGAACATAGGTTGATAATCCAACATGCTTCTTTAAACCTGAGGTGATTGCCAGGGGATCATATTTCCAGAGGCCGTCCTGCAGAAATCCAAAAGACAACATCTATTTTTCCAAAGTATCTATTGCATTTTTATTTTTAGCAATCAAAGGGGAAATAGCGTACGGATAACTAAATAATGATCCCTTTTTCTTAGAAACAAAGTGTTATTCATTTACCATCATCTTCTATCTAAGGACTTCATAAGCAAACAACGATGGCGACACATACTTGGGTAATTGAAAAGGTTGCTTCTCGAATCCATATACATGAATTACAATATAATCAGGAAACATAAACCAACTCCCAATACTTTGTTCCTCTGTAAATCTTAATGTTCTGTCATGCTCTTCTAAAATCATGTTTATCTCTACCTCTGTTAATTTAACCTTAAGAGTTTGTGAAAAATAGTCAGTGTATTGTGAATAAGCATAGGGATCACGCTAGGGATAGATCACATCAAACTAGTGTAAAATATCTCTCTCTTCATTTTCAACATACGTAGTACTCAAGAGAACCTTAGAAGATAAAAAATAATAAGGATAATTAAAAAGGACCAAATGGATGATATATGAACAATGACAAAAAGAACTAAAATGAATAGCAGTAGATAAATCGACTATGAGGGCTTGGGTCAATTATTTGGGAAAATTGATGGTTTGAAAATCAGGCTAGAGAGTAAGGAGTCGTATATCCAAGAATATTGACTAATCCATTTTAGTATCGTCAACCAAACCAAATATGATAGAGAGGAGAGAGGTTAGAGTCTAGAAGAAAGGCTTCAAGGACTACGCAGGTATAGGAAATAACAGCTTCAATGCGGGATCTGGGTTTTCGAACAAGGTCTTCAAGAATTCAAGCTTATCATTCTCTTCCCAAAGGATAAACTCATGGTACAATCCTTTTTCAATTATGTCGATTCCCTGGGCAGGAATTCCTATCATTTTACCAATAATGTCCTCGTACAACTTTGGAAAAATCCTACGGCTAGACTTGAAAAATAATCATTGTTGCTCAAGCTCATATTGCTTAGCCAATAACAAAATTGAGTCAGGGTCGAAGTGGACAGGAGGAAAATTTGCAAGGAAAACCTCAGATTTCAATAAACACATATATTTTTCAGACACAACAGTAGATAGGTTCAGAGTCCTTTAAGGGTAAGGACATCTATGAGACACACTTTCATGTCTTAAACCCCAGCCAACTCATTAATCAGAGCTTCTTTCCCATATGAATAAGACATTATAGCTTCTTGTGATTAAATTACTAACCTGACAAGAAGAAGGTGAGCTAGGATGACTACCTGAATGAATGAGGTGAATCCTTTAGCATGAGACTTCCTCCACACTTGCTCCCGTCCATGGACGAGCTTGCCCGGAAGACATGAAAAAACAAGGTCGAATTAGGGAATGTCAATAAGTTGGTGGCACTAAGTTTAAATTGGTAATTATGAGGATAATTAAATGCCACAGACAAGTGTCAAACGACCATTAAGCAACTCACCAACCAAGGAGAGGGGGACCCGCTCATTGTACGAAGGTGCACGGTTATACCATGTGTAGATAAAGGTGTGACCGATGTAGATCTGTGAGAGATCAACGACTAGGATGAAATCGGGTTGGAAAAAGGGTGTAACAGTTATGCAGGTTCCGACCCGATGTGATTTAGCGATTGTCTGATTGATTTAGCACAAACGGTTGAGATATGTCAAGCAGAAGGCCTGCATCTAAACCCTGCACTAGTTTAGGGGTGATGATGAAGCTTAGCCAATGGATTATACAACGAATGTCTAAGTATCAGAAAGCTGATCAAGGGTTAAAATCAGCAGGGATTCGACAATACATAAAGTCGCAGTATAAGTAAGTATGATGGACATGTTTGCGTTATTGATCTCCCCATTGGGAGAGATCTGCCGCTCGTACCTGCAAACTCCATAACACCCACCAATTCCTTTAGTTCGAGGATATATAGTTAATTATTTTTTATTATACCTTAAAAGCTCGGAAGGGTGAGGGATTTTTTAGCACCTAACACCTAGTTTATTCAATCTTACGTAATGAACGAAGTTTACTGAATGGGGTGGCGTCCTTCTTTTCATAGATGCTTGATATAAAGTTGGAGCATTCATCAAGTAGTGCATTGAGCGCCACGGTGGTCATTTATTCATTAGACATTATTTCCCCAAACTCTTGCAGTTGGTCTTGTATTTCTGACACCCTCATAAGATATGAAGCTATCCCTTCTTCTTTTGATATTGTTAGCACCAAGTTTGTACTTTCAAGAAGGGGTCAGATTGTTAGAAGTTTTACAAGAAAAGTGGGCTTAAGTATAGGTTTAGGTCAAGTTTTGGTGTTAAAATGTGGCATAAGGATTAAGGAATAGTTTAAGAAAAAAAAAAATTCATGCCAAATTTTTTACCCAAATACTACACCTATCGGATGCCAAAAAAGGAGGTGGTGCTACGAAATGTTTTCATAGCAACTACATGCCTTGCTACGAAATATTTTCATAGCCCCAACAGAATTTTGAAAAAAATAAAGTTTTAAGCTATCATTTGGGTTATTTTAAAATATTTTAAAGCTCTTTGATGTAACCTAATATGTGATGTGACTTGATGTGATGGTTTGAGGTCATTTCAAAACGTTAAAAAAGGTTTGGAGAGAAGGAGGGTTAAAACCATAACTGTGCAAAAATCAGTAATTTTTGTCAAATCGAGGTGATTGGCTGGTAGCAGACAGTGAAATTTTTAGCAGTTTTTGACAGTGCGTGGCAGAGTGCTTAGTTTTTTTCAGTTAAGTAATGGGAAATTTAGGTCATGTGAGAAGATTGAACCAAATGGAGTATGGTACGAGGTTTATGATGAAGTTTCACATTTATTTAGAAATGCAGGATAGAAGCTGATTTTCTAGTGGTTTGATGGTTATAATCAAAGTTGGTGTTACAATAAGAGGAATGGAGTATTCCTCTTATAAAATACATTATGCTAAAACTTTTCTCTTAGTATTCTTCTAAAACACACTTGATATAAATAGAATCATTATACCATGCTCCAATTAGTGGTTTTAATTGTTACAATAAGAGGAATGGAGTTTGTAGTCACTAAATATTTAATAGAAGAAGTGACAGGGTTTCCTACCGAGGGTGAGAATTGGTTCAAGAAGTGAATGATGCAGAATTTGGATCTCGAATTTTTTCTAAAGGGAGAATATCATAACCCTAATTGGAGCATGGGAATACCTCAGAAGCTATTGAAGCTTGAATGTTCTGACATTCTGAATAATGTGTAGCTCTATTTTACATGTGAAGTTAGGTATTCCAAAACCTATCTTTACCACATAATTTTTTTATGTCATTTATCTAATTTTGCAAAGATGAGCTTACCTTGTTTCTTACATCAAAGTATGCTTAAAATGTACACTAATACCAAAACCAAACAATAATTTTTACCTCATGATATATGTCACCATGGCCTGATTAATATGTTGTATATACATGATTTAACCAATCAAATACAAACCTTAAGGCAGAGGACATGGAAAAAACCTGCACACAGAAGACCAAGAAAGGGTAAGGCTAAAACTTGTGTTGAAACCCTACCCCGTGAAACAGAGGTTGAATCCATTCATGTGCATGTTGAGAAAAAACCTATAAAGGAGCCAAAGATTAAGGTCCATGAAAATGGAACAAGAAGACAACAGACACAAAGGTTATAAAAAGGAGTTAAAGCATAAGGTATAAAGAAGTGAGAAAGGTAAGAAGAGTATGGAAATAGAGGATGAAGACACAAAAACATAGCCTAGGGTTTACTATAGGAAACCTCATACTCATCCTACAAATAAATTAATATTGGTTTTTAAATCAAAGCTTAATCCTAAGATAAAGGAACCAATGATGATTGATGAATAGGAGAATGTGAAGTATTCAAAGGGCAAGAAAAACACTACAAAACATGGGAAAATAGAGTATACAGGCAGGAAAGGGAAAGGAGTTCTAGAAGCTAGCAGAACTATACAAAAGGGCAATATAAGGATGACAAGAAGTAAATACAAGTTAAACCTCTATGCTTAGGCTGTAGAAGTTATAGAAGAGCGATCAAGTTATGTAATTGGCAATGCATTATTTGAAACCCTAATTTTGTCGAAAAAACCCTAATTTTGTTGAAAAAACCCACATCAGCAGCAGGACTCCTAAAATCCAACCCAACCACTCAGGAATCCAAACCTTGGGTCCTACTGAGGTTTTAGGCCTTCAAACCCCTAGATTCTCCACCAGTATAGACATGGGTCCATCTAGGAGGCTCTAGAAGCTCCCACAACATATGCAAACATGCATCCAGGGACTTTTTCCCACAGATCTGTGCCAGCGTCCCCAGGATTTGACCTACTTTTTTAGGACCAGAGCCCAAGTCACTACCCAGAACTCAATGGAAAGCTCAAAAATGGAATATAACTGTGAAAAAATGGTGCAAAATTAAATACTTAAATAAGGACTAGACTAGAACCCTACTAGCCATGACAGGCATTTCGTCAAACATGTCGCAAATATGTAATCTAAAGGTTTAAATAACATATCTGAACATAGGGGCCTCATACTTATCTAAGAATCACTAAGAAGCATTATCCCCTTACATCATTACTTGCAGTATCATCTATTAGGTCATAGATACATTGTTTATTCATTTACAAAAAAAAACATGAGAAGAGCCATACATCTTCATTGTCGGAATACATGCTCATAACCATCATAATAGCAACAGAAAATCTCGGGGGTAAATTGGTCATAGGATCCACATATAAACCATTACATTACACATCAAATAACAAGGAAATGAACTTCGCATTAATGGATGTAACAACCAACCGGGGATGGGACTACCACGTTCCACCCAACCATGGATTGGCTAATAAAAATCTCTCTTCATCTAATCATTCATGTGCCATATTCCAAGCATGAATGTGGGACTCATGAGAAACAAAAACATGAACCATAGTCTAATCTAGGGATCACTAAGACCTACACTAAGACCCACTCTCCAGGCTTTATCATACATCCAATCCTGGTAATATTAGGTTCAACATAGAGCAATCCACCTCTTGGATTTACCGTATATCCTGCCATTCACCGGCAAGGATTCCTAAGCACACAATCCTAGATTTACCACAGCCCACAGTCTGGTTCAGGGGTCACTTAGCCAGTGGCTTTACCGTAATCCACAGTTTATTTCGGGGATCACTAGGCCATGTGTTTTTCCTTTCAGAGATCCACCTCACTCAGCTTTGAATCCATTCGGCAGTCCAGCTCAACCAAAGCATGAGAACCCATCTCATCAAGGCTATCTGGAAATGGAAAGGCTAGGCTGAAAACATTGTCACGCCTGGAAAAAACCCATGCCATGACAAAAAATAACCAGATGAAATACCATGCGGGAAAAATATAGTAAGGAAATCACACATGCAAGTCAAAACCCGCAAAGAATCTTGTTGTAGTTGCTTGATCCTTCTCTTCCTTGCTTGCTCTTTCCTTCCTCTTGCCTTCTTTTCCTTTATTGATCCAATGCCAAAGTGCTCCAAGAAAACTCTAAGTGTCCAAGAATGGGAGAGAGAGAGAGAATAATGAGAGCTCTCCAAAACTGAACTTGCAAAAGGTACCAACTGATCCTCATAAGCCTTTTTATCAATTAGGCCTCTATTTACTTCATTTTCCATTATTTTTCTTAATTTTCCTCTTCACATGCAACTTATGACCTTTCACCTCCCTTTTCTCCTAATTTCCATTATTTTCATAAATAAATGTGCCAAAAATTTCCATTTTTCCTTTCCAAAGCCTTTACCTTTGCCAATTTCCTTACCCATAATAAACCAAATTAACACCCACTAGGATGTTTTTTCCCAACATTCAACTTGGAATAAGTGTCCCATCAATCGTAGTTATTATTTTTTCCTTTATTAACTTTATTACATGGAATTTTCACCAGGGTTGTTACAAAACCCTCCCCCTTTGGAGACACCATCCTTGGTGTTCAATCACACATATACCTCAACAAAACCATTGGAAGGAAAACATACTTCTCATGGCGATTTATAACATAGCTCGACGCAGTATTTACAATGATCACCCTGCTGAAAAGAAACTAACATAACAACATGACAACTATAATGACATGACACCCATACCACTTATTGGAGATTTATAACGTAGCTCATGGTGATTTTTACATCCATAAACATATGTACATATATCAAAACATCACACCAAAACATACGCAAAAACATATACCATACATCATACCAAAACCGCTTTGCCTCAACTGAAAAACAAGGAAGGATACATAGCTCGCATATTATCCACCATCTCCCATGTAGCTTCATTGGGCCCAAAGTCACTTCCATTTCACTTTAACCTGATCTATTTCTAGATTCTGGAGCATGAGCACCTTTCTCTGCAATATACATTGAGGCTTCAGTTGGACTTGTCTGTCTAGCTCCACCTGCAATACAGACTAGTTAATCACATGATTAACATATTTAACATACTTATTAAGCAATGATATATGAAAATCATCATGGAATTTCATTGTGGAAGGAATTGCAATTCGATATGCTACTAGTCTGATTCTCTCAATAATCCTGAAAGGCCCACAACCGGGGTGCCAACTTGGCACATGATCCAATCCACGAGGAGCTCTTCTTAGGCTTGATGCACAAGTACACCTGTAACCCAACCTGAAACTCATTAAACAACCTGTTATGGATTGCATGACTCTTTTGCCTATCCTATGTTGCTTTCACATTATTCTTGATTATCTACATTTCTTGTTCCATCTTTGCCAACATGTTTGGTCCAATCAATACCCTACTAACAATATCACTCCAACTGATGGGGGTATTGCAACTCCGCCCATATAATGCATCAAATGTATTCATCCTTAGTGATTCATGGTACCCGTTGTTGTAGGAGAACTCTACCAATGGAAGATACTCTTCCCACTTTCGTTGTTGATGCATCACATACATTCTCAACATGTTCTTTAATATCTTGTTGACCCTCTCAGTCTGTCCATATGTCTACGGATCATAAGTTGTGCTGATGGCCAACTCGGTGCTAAAACCTCCAAACAACTCCTTCCAAAACTTGGAAGTGAACTTTGCATCCCTTTCTGACACAATCTTCTTTCGAACACCATGTAATCTGACCACATCTTTGATGAAAACATGTGCCACATCACTAGTTGAGTATGTAGTCTTCATTGGAATGAAGTGTGCAACCTTTTTTAACCTATCAACAACAACCATGATGGATTCATGTTGTCTAGTTTTCCTGGGAAAACCTGTGATGAAATACATGGAATGATGACCTCCCATTTCCACTCTAGAATCGCAATCAGTTGTAGTAGTCCACTGGATGCCTACACTCTACCTTAACTAGTTGAAAATCCAAACACCTAGCTACAAACTCTGTCACATCCTTATTTATATTCGGATAATAATATAACCTCCTCACTACATTCAATGTCTTCTGATAGGCTAGGTGACCCGAATATGGTTTCGCATGAAACTCCCTTAATATCACCTTCTTGAGTTCATTGATGTCCGACACATATATCATTTCTCCAAACCTGACCGATTCATATGCCGTGAGATAATATTCCACATCTTGTACACCTGCACCTGTACCCGTACATGTACTTCGTTGCAACCTGTGCACAATCTCCATATACCTGTCATCATGTTGACCTGCCTACAAGATCCTATCCTGTAAATATGTCCCATAGGAGTTCATAGTTGTTACGTGATTTATCTGTACCTACTTGCTAAGAGCATCTACAACTGTGTTCTCCTTTCCCTTGATGTACTTGATCTCGAAGTCAAACTCACTGATCGTGACCAACCATCTAGCTTGTGTGACGTTCACATTAGGGAAATTTTTATGTCTAAAATGGGCCTCCTAAGGAAGTAATAAAATAAAAGTTAAACCAATAAAATAACATTTGTGAATTTGCAATTAACTTTTTGCACCACAATCCATGTAACCATGGTTAAATTCAATTGAAAATTTGTACCAAAATAAAATTAATAAAATATAAAAATGAGCTTTTCAAGAAAAAAATCATTATCATTGAACAACTAATACATTTGTCCTTTGTACTTAAACAACTTGAAATAGATTATAAACATAAATTCATAAATCCTTAGTTGTGTAATATACTATTAATTAAAATTTATATTATTTAAATTATATAATAACATAAAATTAAGATACTATATAAAAATCAAATAATATAATATAATAAATGTAATATATTATTTTATGTATTAATTTTATATTACATATTGATTTGATTTGATTTATAACAATGAAGAAATTATATATAATATAAAAAGGAATTTAATATATATTTTGTTACATTTAGATTATTAAATCATACAAAATTAATATATTTTTTTCTTTAATTTCAATATGTTTGTATTGTTATTAATATTGTAATAATATTATTCATAGATTTGATTTATCCTAAAATTACAAGGTTATATTTTTATCTATTTTTATTTCATATGTATAATATATATGTGTAGATATTAACTTATAATTAATTTGAAATTGTAATATTAAATAAAATGAGATGAATGTATAATTTAAAAATAAATCTATGAAAATATACAAATATAATATTTAGTCAAAAGTGTGTAAGTACATGAAGATTATATAGGGATATGCATTGTTTTTTTCAAAAAATATGAAATGAAAATAATAATAATTTATTCAAAAAGTGTGAAATGACTTTTATTACGAGTACTTTACTTTATGACTTTAAAAGTACTTAGAGTGCTACCATAGTTAACCATGAGTTTTTATGTACCATTGAGAATGTGACAAGTAACTACCTTTAACTCAAACAATGCCACATCAACCATGGGGGATGATGTCATCCCCTAAAATGTGATTGGTTCTCATAAAGTGAATTTTGATTATACATTTTCCTTAGGAGGCCAATTTTTTACCTCAAAACTCTTCTAATGGGTTCACGTGGTCAAAAATTATCTCAACCCATTGTGATCACTTAGCAGTACAAACCTCCTGCCATGAAGATAATGCCTCCACATCTTCAATGCATGTATGGTCCCTGCTAGCTCAAGATCATGTGTCAGGTAGTCCTGCTCGTGTTCATTTAGTTTTCGTGACTCATAACATACCACGTGTCCATCCTTCTTAAGGACCCCACCCAGTCCTCTCTTGCATGTATCTGTACATATTAAAAACTCCTTGTCTGGATTTTCCATCTTTAACACTGGATCATGTGTCAACAACTACTTAAGCTGCTCAAAAATAGCCTCACACTCCTCTACCATTCAAACTTCTTACCTTTCCTCTGCAACGTTGTAATAGGATAAGAATTCTATGAGAATTTCTTGATGAACCTCCTTTAATAACCTGCCAACCCCGTGAAGGATCTCATCTCATCTACATTTCTAGGAGCTTCCCACTCTGTAATATCTCTTATATTTTCTGGATCTACTACGATTCCTTCATTAGAGACAACATTTCCCAAGTAATGTACCTCAGTCTGGAATTAACTGCACTTACTGAGCTTAGCATACAACTGATGCAAAATTATGAAAAATGTTCGACATGCTCTTCCTCATTTTTAGAATATACCAATATGTCATCAATGAACACAATAACGAACTTGTCCAAATAAAAACGCAACACATTGTTCATCAAACACATAAATGTATTTGTGTCATTAGTCAAATTGAAAGGAACTATAACAAACTTGTAATGCCCATACCCGATCCTGAATGTGGTCTTGTAGATGCCCTCTTCTTTGATGCATACCTGATGGTATCTTGATCTCAAGTCGATATTATAGAACATTGCTACTCCCTTCAACTGATCAAAAATATCATCAATCCTCAACAACATATACATGTTCTTGATGGTCACTCTGTTCAACTACCTATAGTCAATGCACAATCTGAGAGTAGCATCCTTCTTCTTCACAAACAATATCGGTGTGCCCCATGGCGACACACTTGGCTTAGTGTATCATTTTTCAAGCATATATTTTAGCTGCAACTTCAATTCTACCAACTCATGTGTGCTCATCCTGTAAGGTGATTTTGATAATGGAGCTGCCCCTGGTACCAACTCAATAGAAACGTCTACCTCCCTGTGATGTGGAAACTTTGAAATATCTACATGAAATACATCCTGGAACTATTGTATAACTGGCCACCTGCTAAAAACATTTTCATACTAAAATTCCTTACCTTTGTCACTATAAATATGAACTGTGAACAACACACACCCTTTCCTGCGACTAAGCTTGGCCTGCATAGATGTCACCATCCTAAATAATGTGGATTTCTTCTTTCCCTGTAAGACTCTTGATTACCCATTTTCATCAAATCACTCAATGGCCTTGTCATAACAATCCACCTTGGTCATGTGAAGATATATCTAGTCCATACCCAATACCATATTGTATGACCCCAATGGAAATGTGTTCAAGTTCGTTGTTGTGAACATGCCATTCAACAAAAATGCACAAGCTCTTACCCAATGATGAACTCTTTTATTTATACTTATAGCCAATTGCACTGGCCAAGATTATGAATGCACTTCTTTATTCAAACCACATGTATCCACCAAGTCAGGACTAACATAACTATAATTATATCGAGGGTCTATTAAAACAGAAATAACTTGATCACAAATCTTACCATCCATCTCAATGATAGATGCATGGTGCTTTGCCTGCTTGTTGTCCACGGTTGCATAAATATGAGGAATGCTCTGCCCAACATCCCCAATAGCCTGCGCCTCTTGTGCATTATATATTTGAGGCCTACCACCTTGATTATGTGGACAAAATCTCCTAAGGTGTTCTTTACTGCATGTCCAGCACTCCAACAGTCAAGTACCTTCACCTTTATGCTATTTTTGTGATCCATGTCGATGTATATCTGCATTAAACTTATTTTGTGGTGCCACATTTTCTTCTCCTCTAAAATATGAGGCCTTGCTCTTTCCGGCTGCCATTTACCTTTACCTTTGCCTTTCCTTTCCATCCCTATTGAGATTCATTCTTACGCTTTGATTGTTCATAACAATGATTGAATTTTTGAATGACTTCCTCGAGTGATCGAGGCTCATCATACTCAATCCAATCTCTAAATCCTAATGGAAAACCACTGACAAATCATTGAAATTTAGCCCGCTCATCTTTAAAATATGGTACATACCTCAATAGCTCCAGGAAATTGGTCATGTACTCTTCATTTGTCATTGAACCCATCTTTAGCTCATAAATTATTTGGCCTTACTATCGTAGTACTTTTTTGACAATTACTTCTTCCTAAAAATCCTCTTAAACTCATGCCAACTCAAGTCCTCTATCTTGATGTCTCTGAACCGCTTCACATCTTCCCACCAAATTTCTATTTTACCTTCCAGACTGAAGATAGAAATTTTGGCCTTCATATTATCTGTGTACTCATGAAACTCGAATAATTTTTTCATCCCAAGTATCCAAGCCTCTAAATATTTTGGTTTCTTCAAGTCTCCATCAAAAGTAGGTGGCTTTTCTTTCTTAAATTCATCTGGAAAGTGTCCCCTATCACTCCTCCTATAAGGATTATAATGATGGCGATCATAATGTCTATCTAAACCAGAGCTAGAATAGTACCTATGTCAATCACCCCTCTTATCCAAAGTACCCAACAACCTGCCATCTGTCACTGTGTCAGCTCTATTCAACTTATGTCTACCAGGATACCTACTGCCATATGCCCCATTAGTTTTGTCCTCCTGCCCATGGCTGATCCGAAGTGACCTTTGTCACTGCAATTCTGAAAAACTTTGAAGAAGTATTTCATTAACCTCTGTTTGTTTCTCTTGTGCCTGTATGATTCTGTCATTGTCTGCCTTACAACTCCTTATTTCTTCCTTCAAGCTTCTCAATGTGTCTGAATCAGAAGAGTTCCCACCATGCTGCTCATCTGATTCATAGGGGGAGTCTTTGTAGTCTACCATCTTGATATTCATTTTGATCTTTTTCCTGCAAGGCATACTATGCCAACTAAACCAAATCATAATAAACCAACGTACGTTAGTATAATTTTGGGAGGATACCTCATATGCAAGATCATCCAAATCAACATAATACATGTACAAACATAATCATGACATCATATAGACCCATAACAAATATTTGGACCAACACATAAACACCATTCTAGCTAGAGTCCAATCATCATTGCATGGCCATATCACTACACATACTATGACCTCATGCATGACCTCAACCATACTAATGTACACAGACAATACACAAGCATAGATATGGGCAATAAACAAGCATAAACACAGACAATACACATGCATAATCACATGTAACCAATCATAAATGGAAAATACCTATGAAAACATGTAATCAACCATACAAAGACGATACATGTAACAACATATAACAACATATAATAAATCATACAAGGATGATACATGAAAAAAATGTAACCAAGCATACGCTCATGACGACACACTTCCTAATAACAACATCCTCTTCCACATGGTGACATCACTACAACCATGACTGACACCATGCATATCCAACCAGCACATAGAATACAAGGATGGTTAACCCATGTGCAACCGACATGAATGCATGACCAACACACACCGCCCATCCAGTCCAAGGGGTGAACCATGCCCTGATACCACTTTGTAACACCCTCATCTGACATCTACCCAAGTAACTAGATAACTAGGGTAAACATGTGATGAAGAGTTAATTAGATCACATTCGACCTCCTAGGTGACATTCAGGAAGTGGAATCGATGGAAACACATCGCACATACCTTCCACATCAACAACACGACTCCCAGAATCCAACCCAACCGCTCAGGAATCCAGACCCTGGGTCCCACTAAGGTTTTATGACATCAAACCCCTAGACAATCCCATAGTATCGACATGGATGCGTCTGGGAGGCTTTGGATGCTCCCACAACATATGAAAGCATGCGTCCAGGGAATTTTTCCCACAGACTTGTGCCAACATCCTCGGGATTTGAGCCACTTTTCAAGCCCAGAGCCCAGGTCACTGCCCATAACTCAATGACAATCTTAAAAATGGAATATAACAACGAAACAATGGTGCAAAATTAAACACTTGAATAAGGAATTGACTAGACCCCTATTATCCATGACAGGCATTTCGTCAAACATGTCGCAAATATGTAATATACAGGTTTAAATAACATATCTGAACATAAGGGCCTCATACTTATCTGAGAATCTCTAATAAGCATTGTTCCCTTACATCATTAGCTGCAATATCATTTATTAGGTCATACATACATTGTTTATTCATTTACAAATAAAAACATAAGAAAATCCATACATCATCATTGTCAGAATACATGCTCATAACTAGCATAATAACAACAGAAAATATCAAGGATACATCAGTCATAGGATCCACATATAAATCAGTACATTACACACTCCAAGGAAATGAACTTATCATTAATGAATGTAAAAACAAACTAGGGATGGGACTACCATGTTCCACCTGACCATAGATTAGCTAAGCCAATTATCTCTTTAGCCGATCACCCATGTGCCATATTTCAAGAATGAATGTGGGAATCATGACCAGCTAAAAAGGGAATCAAAAATCATGGATGCTACTGGAGTTATCCACCTACACCGTGAGGATTTTTACTGCCTCCTAGTATCTCAGGCTTTACTGTAATCCACAGTTTTATCCAGGGATCACTAGGCCCTACACCGAGACCCACTCTCCATAATTTACCGTATGTCCCATCCTGGGAATACTAGGCCCAACGGAGAGAAATCCACCTCTTGGATTGATCGTATATCCCTCCATTCACCGACAAGGATTCCTAGGCCCACCATGGCACACAATCCTAACTTTACCACAACCCATAGTCTGGTTTAGGGGTCATTAGGCCAATGGCTTTACCGTAATCCACAATTTGGTTCAGGGATCATTAGGCCATGTGTTTTTCCTTTCGGAGATCCGCCTCACTTAGCTTTGAATCTATTTGGTAGTCCAGATCAACCAAAGCATGAAAACCCATCTCATCAAGGCTATCTAGAAATGGCAAGACTAGGTTGAAAACACTTTCACGCCTAGAAAAAACACATGCCATGACAGAAAAGAACCACATGCAATACCATGCATGCAAAATATAGTAAGGAAACCACACATTCCAATCAATATCTGCAAAGAATCATGTTGTAGTTTCTTGATCATGCTCTTCCTTGCTTGCTTCTTCATTCCTCTTGCCTTATTTTCCTTTCTTGATCCAATTCCAAAGTGATCCAAAAAAACTTTGCGTCCAAGAGTGGGAGAGAGAGAGAGAGAATAATGAGAGAGATCTAAAAATGCACTAAAAAAATGTACCAGCTGATCCTCATAAGCCTTTTTATCAATTATGCCTCTATTTTCTTCATTTTCCATTATTTTCCTTCATTTTCCTCCTCACATGTAACCCGTGACCTTTCACCTCCCTTTTCTCCTAATTTCCATTATTTTCATAAATAAATGTGCCAAAAAATGTCATTTTTCCTTTCCAAATCCTTTGAATTTTCATTTTCCAATTTCCTTAGCCATAATAAACCAAATTAATACCCACTAGGATGTTTTTGCCCAACATTCAGCTTGGAATAAGTGTCCCATCAACTGTGGTTATTATTTTTTCCTTTATTACCTTTTCTTACATGGAATTTTCACCAATGTTGTTACAATAGCCAGTTGCTAAGCTTAGTGATTAGGTTGTCAGAGAGAGCACTCTCTGGATTGAAGGGGACAGCCTACAATCTGGAAGATTGGTTTGAAAATCTTAGCTTAGGAAGTTTTCTATTATAGCCCAAAAAAATTTGACTGATAACAGATATCTTCATCTTATATAGCTAAGTTCTCAAATATATTACTTATCCTACAATGATTATGGATAATAATTCTACCAACTTGTCATATATGTATTTTTACTTTTCCAATTTTTCTACATAAGGGATAAGATAACCCTTAATTGATTCTATAAGGATTCTTTGAGCCCTTATTTACCCTTTCATATGCTTTTCTAGACCTTGAGCTTCTTCCTTTGGCAATTCAAAAATTAAACCCTTAACATGTCCAATGACTTCATTTTATATGAGGATGAAATATGTCCTCTTCTTCCATGCAAGGAAATTTGATGACCCAACCAATTTAATGCTCTCCTTGCAGAATGAAGTCATTTTGATAGTATATTCAGTCATAGATATAAGGATACTTACTTATCTAGTGAATATGCTCCCTTGACGGTGATATCTTCAACTTTATGCCTTCTTGATTTTGATGATGATGTTTGCTTTCTTGAAGATGACAATGCTTAGAGATTTCCTTCTTCAAATATGCTTGAGATGTGATCCTTTCAAGGGAAGGGATATTACCTTAATTTTTTTAATGATGATGGCAATGTTTCTTCCTTGATGTAGAGACTTCAATATGCTTCAATGTGTAGTCCTTCTTTCTTTGAGTGAAGGTGTGGTCCTTGAGATATTTTTCTCCTTGAGATGATGATTGAAGAATGTGTGAGCTTCCCAAGAATGCTTCAAGTGTTTTGTGGTCTTCTATGATATTCCTTAGTTCCTTCCTTGATGTTCCTTAGATTGCTCAGCCCTTATGAAACCCTCTTGATGGTTTTAAGTCCTCTTTGATGCTTTGACCTTTCTTGATATCCTTCTGATGATCCTTCTTCAAACTTCCTTTCCTTGTCTTGTCACCTTAGCTTTGATACCATGTTGAGAAATCTAGGGGCAGCTATATTAGGTGATTTCTCTTACTTTTATAATTGCTTGTGATGTATATTACTTAACTTGATTAAATTCTTCTCTATCTTGATTATAATTATTTTTCTTATCATCAAATAACTACAAAATAAATAAATAACAATGAGACAAAATGACACAAAATATAGGGGATCAGCCAAGGCCAAAACCTCTCCTATTGAGAGGAAAACCCACAAGAATTCTTCTCTTCTTATAAAACTTCAATTGATGAATTCCAAGACCTAATATTCTTGTCAAATTCCCCTCCAAGAAAAATTCAATATTTCCTCCTTGATGAACTTTCCTTCTAGCAACTTGACCTCCAACATTTTCTTCTCTAACTTTGACCCCGGAAAGATTCTTCTACAATTTTGACCCCCAGTAGTTTCTTCTACAGAAACCCTAGCTCTTTCACGTGTGGAGAAAATAATGATTTCTTCCTCTTTTATTCTTTTCTTTATTTGATCCTTTCTTCTAAGAAAATTGAATTTCAAAGTATGGCACTCGGAACCCTAACCAAACTTTTGCAACTTGGTATGCAGTTGCTGCAATAGATGCCCTAATTATCTCGCATGTGTGAAGGATATTAGCCCAAATAAAATATCAAAACTTCACTTTTATTTCTCCTTCCTTGTTAGGTATTCATGTTCTTTTTTCATTCTCTTCTCTTCTTATATCAAACTTCTTGAGATTTGATTAGGTGGTCTTCAAATGAGGTCAAAGTCTTCTTATATATAGGCTTCTTTCTAGGTCGAATTGCTTCCTTTAGGAAAAAAATTACATTCATGGTCGAATTTTTATTTTGATGATGATAAGGTCTTGGAGGTTCTATCAGACACTTTTGATTTTACATAATTTTTATTTACAATATGTAACATGCCCAAATGGGTCTTCCTTACATGACAATGACTCAATTTACTTGTAGACATAATGACAAGCCATAGAAGCACTAAATGGATGCTTGACCTAAAAATAAATTTCTCTTGAGCATGCCTCAAGAATAAAAATAATAAAATTATTTCATATTTACAATAAATACATAAAATCATGGTTACATATTTCATTATGAAGACCAAACCGAGTTACATATTTCAACACTCCCTCTTAACAAAGGACGTATTCATAATTCATACAAGGTACTTGGGAATTCTCAAACTGAATAATTCTCATAAGAAGAGTCGGATAGGTAATCCATCTCATAAGCTACTTACTTAAATTATGCCATAGAATATCTTCATACCAACCAACATTATTACATAGCAAGGCCTTGACTAATAACTATATCTCTCCACAAGATCATAGCACAATGTTGGCGAGACCAATGAATGACAGACACCATCATCATTGTATCTCAAGGAACATACCCCACCTGGGTGTTCATAGGAAATGTCCTTTTAGGACAATTCCTATCTTGGAATAACACATCCTCAAGGAAATTCCTCTTTGACTACTCTTACACCTTGGATGCCCTACCACATCCTCAAAGAGTATCAGAATCAATCTCAGATTCTTACCCAATCCTCCATTCTTTCGTCACAATATGAATACAAGAATTATGTGTCTATATTTCTCTCTCAACTAGGTAAAATATACCCATTCTTATAAAAGGAATATTCCCAATATCCCTCTTATCCAGGGACTTTCCCAAGATCGCTCTTAACTAGGGACTTGTTTCCATCAGCAGCTCTCTACCCTTTGGTGGAGATCATGGTACCTTCAGCAGCTTATAGATATCCTCCTTTCAATGTCATGAATTTTATTTTCATCATTATGGAGCCTTCATATTCTAGGTTTTTCTTTGTAGGGAATTGGTCATACATCAGTTTCCTTCACGAACCATATCATTCATGTCATCATTTTCTTCATCGGAAAGTGATCTTCTAGTCCACATATGGTTTTTATTTATCCAACTGCCTTTTCCAATTAATGTTACTTTCACGCTATTCCATCCATTCTTGGTTGTGGATGAAATCTACAAATCTCTTTATGTAGCCCTATTTCAATCCAACCAGATGTTGTTCAAAATTTAAAATGAACATCAAATCAAAGCTACCTTTTTATTACAGTCTTTCATCATGACATCAGTTTCTTGCAACATCAACATCCTGCATATTCATAAACACATATTAAAGACTTTCAATGTCAAGTGTCTCCTTCCTTTATAGACCTTATCAAGGTCTTCATACCTTCTCTATGTAAATTTCATAGCCAATTCTTCTAGTCATTAGATGTCAAATTATTATTTTTCTTATGTGACTATAGTTGCATCTTTCACAATATATTCCTTCTTTATTCATATATTTCTCCCAAAGAACTTCCATCCATAGTTCCTTCATCTTTTTCAACCATCTCAGATTCCATATGAGGACATATTATGTTGATTTCATCTTTTCAATACGTGAACCATTCCTTCATGCACCTTTTCAAAGGAATATATCCCATTTATTTTATCATGCTCATGAGTCATGAGTTAGAGAATTCACCCATGTTTTATGTAACTATATTATGACATGAATTAAATATATCAAACATATGCATACCTCTTTTCTCCTTTTGGTCATATAGAATTCCTTCAGCATCTTTCTTTCCTTGCTTGAAATTTCTTCAACCATTTTTGACACGTTGCATTCCTTTGTCACCACACCATTATCCTCCTAAACACTGAATCCCATACAAGGTGGAATTATTAGCGAGACACTTGCTTCTTCCAAGAGAGGTGAACCTTCTATTGAAGATTCAAATGTAGGATCTTAATTATCCTCATTCTGCAAATTCTCCTTCCTAATGATGATGATGCATGATAATTCCTTCAAACCATGTATGCTACTCATGAGTTTAATGAGGTTACCAAGAGATACTTACTTTCTATGATGATTGCTACATCTTTGTAGACTTATAATTGATTTATCCTTTCTATAATGATGTCATGAGCTCTTTCTTCAATCGTATTCTTCCAATATGATGCAGTATCCTAATATGATTCATCCTATCATACTCACAATGCTTTCTACCATGATATGTATCTTTTACAAAACTGAAAAGAACTAAGTGAAGGAGATGATCTCAGTCATAGTATGGATATTTCACTTCCTCCTTCTTTGATTTCTTCTTCTTAGATTCTTCCACATCTTCGATGACATGAGCTTCATTTCCTTCTTTCCTTTTCTTCTTGTGCTTTTTGTGTTTTGGTAAATATCTTTTGAAATGCCCATATTCCTGACATCCATAGCATTGGATCTTTGACATATCCATATTTTTCTTTTTCTAAGGACTGAACTTCCCAAACTTTCCTTTTCTCCTAGCCATGGAAGTAAACACTTGAACTTGTTCGCTTGGTCCTACATTTATTTTTGCCTTCAACCAAGTTTCTTCAATTTTACATAATGACCAAATTTTACTTAATGGGGTGGCTTCCTACTTTCCATAGATGCTTGATATGAAGTTTCCTCATTCATCAAGTAGTGCATTGAGCACCATGGTGGTCATTCCTTTATCAGACATCATTTCTCCCAACTCTTGTTGTTGAGATCATATTTCTGACACCCCCAAAAGATATGAGGTTATCCCTTCTTCTTTTGATACCTTCATATTATATATCTCGGTTCTCAAATATATTATTTCTCCTACATTTCTTACGGAGAATAATTCTACCAACTTGTCGTATATGTATTTTGACTTTTTCAATTTTTCTACATAAGGGATAAGATAATCCTTGATTGACTATATAAAGATTCTTTGAGCCCTTATTTCCCCCTTCATATACTTTTCTAGAGCTTGAGCTTCTTCCTTTGGCAGTTCGACGATTAAACCCTTAACATGTCCAATGACCTCATTTTATATAAGGATCAAATTTGTCCTCTTCTTCCATGCAAGGAACTTTAATGAACCAACTAATTTATTGTTATCCTTGAAAAATGAAGTCATTTTGATAGTGGATTCATTCATAGATATAAAGATAATTACTTGGATAGTGTAACAGTCTCAGGTTAAAACTTCGTGTAATAAAGTTAATAAAGGAAAAATAATAACATGGTTATGGGACACGTATTCCAAGATGAACGTTAGGAAAAAACATAGTGATGGGGATCACTTGTGATTCATTAATGGCTATGGAAATTGGCAAAGGAAATGGAAAAGGCCTTGGAAAGGCATGAGACATTTATTGGCATTTTATTTATGAAAATAATGGAAAATAGGAGATAATGAAGGTGAAAATTCACAGGTTACATGTGAGAAGGAAAATAATGGAAAATGAAGAAAACATAGACCCCATTAATAAAAAGGATTTTGAGGATCAGTTGTTAGCTTTTTGTCAGTTCATTTTTAGAGCTCTAATTCTAATCTCTCTCTCTCATAATTTTGGACACTTGAGTTTTCTTGGAGCACTCTTGGAGGAATGTGGCATACTTGGGAATTGGAGCGAGAAGGCAAAGGAAGAGCATGAAAGCACAAGAGGTCATCGAGATCAGTAGCTACAAATGGTTTTTCTTGTAGGTACCAAGTTGCATGTATGGTTTACATGTTAGTTTTGGCATGCATGTGGTTTCTTGGTTATGATTTTTCATTGGCATGGAGGATTTCCTCGATTGACAGTGATTTTTCCTAGACTTTCCATTTTCTGGATGGACATCGTGTTGTGGGTTTAACTTTATTTTTTGGTTGGTGGTCATGTTCCTTATGGTTGTGGGTTGAGTTACTAGTTCCTGGAAGCCTTGGTTGGACAAACGCTCTGGAATCCCTATAACAGCTTGGGTTGAGTTATTAGTCCTGGAATCCTTGGTTGGGAAAATTCTCTAGAATCTCTTGGTGAGTTGAGTTGCTAGTCCTAGAAGCCCTAGTTGGAAAAATGCTTTGGAATCCCAACAACAGTGACTAATCCGGTGATGATTAGTGATTTCTGACTATGAGGTGGAATCATTGGTTTAGGGTTGAGGCGATTTTTCCTCTAGAATCCCTAGTTTATTTTTGTTTGGTTTACTCCATGAGATCCCAAATTCATTCTTGGAATATGGCATGGGGGTGATTGGCTAAAAAAATGGCTTAGCCTAATCTATGGTCGGGTGGTTCGTGGAAGTACTTGACTTGGTTGACATATGCATTCATAAATAAGAGCTCCTTCTTCTTTGTTATTTCATGTGTAAATGTACTTGTTCATATGTGGTTTTTATGGTTGTTATATCCTTTTTATTTATGTTAGTTATGATTATGTTTTATGACAGACTTGATGTATGGATCTCATCATTTTTTAATTAGAAAATGAATAAAAAATGAATATATGACCTAACATGTGATCTTTCAGCTATTTTTATAAGGCATCAATCCTTCTTAATGAATCTTGGATAAGTACGAGACCCATATGCTCAAATCTGTTGTTATAACATGTGGATTACATATTGATGATATGTTTGATGAAATTTATGTCATGGATAGTAGGAGTCTAGTCAATTACTTCATCAAATGTTTGTATCAATATCTTGATTTTATTGTTATGTATCATTTATGAAAGTTTCATGAAGTTCTAGGCAGAGGCCTGAGACCTAGCCCTGAAAAAGTGGCTCAAAATTCCAGGTCATTGGCTCGGAACTGCTTGGAAAAGTCCACAGTTGTTGGCATGCCTTGTTGTGGGAGCATCTGGAAGGCCTTAGTCACATGCATGGCTTCTCATGGGAGCAACTAAAGTTCCAAATCAATAAATGACAAGTTGTCTCAGGGGTTGGTCATCTAGAAGGGTTGGTTGGATCTTGAAATTTATGTAGCATCTATGGAAGGTAAAATTAGTATTGTCATGTCGGTTCCACTTCCTTAATTTTACTTGGGAAGTTGAATCATATCATAGTAACTCTTCGTCTCATGTTTATCTCAGTGGACCGGTTAGATTGGGTAAATGTGGGAGGAGGCAGTTACAGGGTGGTATCAGAGCATGGTTCTGTTCTCCTTAGGTGATGTTTGGTTTCCATTCTCCTTGGATAAATTTGTTGTCACATGTACATGTCAGTTGCATATGTGTCCTTATGCTTATGGTCTATGTGCTTGTTGTGCATGCATGGCAGTGGTCATGGTGGTGGTCATGGTTGTCATTGTGATGTCATGTATAATTTGATGGTGTTTTTCTCGGAATGTGTTCGTCATGAATTCATGTCAGTTTTTGTATGTATTGTGTATGCATGTGTGGCATACCTATGTTGTTATGCATGCATTGTGTCTAGTTGGTATTGTAGTTTTGGAATCATCCATGGTAAATATATGGTGATTGAGATGATATCTATAAAATATTGTGATTATTATTATACATATATTATGCTAATATGGTTGGTCTTGAAAACGAGATATCATCCCTGAACTATACTGAGGTACGTGGGTTTGTTTATGATTTGGTTTAGCTGACATAATATACTTGCGGGAAGAGAAGAAAAATGATGGCTAGAAAAATGGTAGACTATAGTTCATGAGATTCTCCCTATAGATCATATGAGAAGCATGGTGGTGAATACTCCCCTCACATAGTAGACACTTTGAAAATTTTAAAGGAAAAAATAAGGAGTTGCAAAGAAAATAATGACAAACTCATTCAATCACAAGAAATACTTGCCAGGGCACAGGAGAAACAAGTGGAAGTCAATGCAACTATTCTTCAGAGTTTGTTAGACTTGCAAATACAAGGACCACTTAGAATCAGTCAGGGGCAGGAGGATAGGACTAATGTAGCATATGATATCAAGTCACATGAAGGGTATAGGTTGGATAGAGATGACACGATCAGAGATGGAAGGTCCATGGATACACCGAACAGAAGAGGTGATGGACACATGTCCTATTCTAGTTATGGTTTTGACAAGTATCATGATCATTGTTGTTATCATCCTTAAAAGAAGAATGATAGGAGATATTTTCTGGATGAATTCAAGAAATCAAATCCACCTACATTTGATGGATAAATGAAGAAGTCACAGGATGCGGAAGCTTGTTTGCTTGGAATGAATAGGTTCTTCAGATTGCATGAATACTCAACAAACATGAAAGCCAAAATAGCTACATTCAATCTTAAAAGTAAAGTAGATATTTGGTGGGAAGATGTAAAGAATGTCAGAGGTATTCATGAAGAGGATTTTACTTGGTGTGGGTTCGAGATACTATTCAAGAATAAGTACCTATCAGAGAGATACTACGATGACAGGGAAAAAGAATTTTATGAGTTAAAGACAAGATATATGACCAATGAGGAGTATATTAGAAGATTCTTAGAGTTATTGAGGTATGTGCCTTATATGAAGGAGGAGAAAATGAAGATTCAGAGATTTATCACTGGGTTGCTAGTAGAATTCAAAGACGGGATTTATTTTGACGAGCCAAGATAATTGGAGGAAGATATCATGAAGCTAAAGCATTCTTATGAGCAATCAAAGTGCAGATTTGAGACTAAGTAGGATTGGAGAGGTAATTAAAAGGACAAAGGAAAAATGGTTAAGAAGCGAATAAGGCCTCATGACATAGGTAACATAGAGAACGAAACGTCACCTAAGAAGTACTTCAATGCATCTGATAGTGGACAATGATTTAATTCTGACAAGAAGAACAAGGGTGCAGGTTGGAATCCTTTACAGTGTCGGACGTGTGGCAAGCATCATCACAGGAGATATTGTCCACAACATCAGGGTGGTATAATGCAGATCTACAGTGCTCAGGAGGTACAAACAGTGGGGGATGTTGAATAGAGTATTCCTTAGATTTATGCAACGTTGGATAAGAGACATGTAGATCATCGGGCATTTATTATTGAGATGGACGGTAAGGTTTTTGATCAAGTTGTCTCTATTTTGATTGACCCTATATATAATTATAATTATGTTAATCCTAACCTAGTGGATAAGTGTGGTTTGAATAAAAAATTTCAAGTAGAGTCTTGGTTAGTGTAGTTGGCTACAGGTATAAATAAAAGGGTTCATCATTGGGTAAGAGCTTGTGCATTTGAATTGAATGGCATGACTACATCAACACATTTAAATAATTTTTATTGGTATCATATAATATTTTGTTGGGTATGGACTAGTTGTATCTTCATAGGACTAAGGTGGATTTTTATGAAAATTTTATTCAGTGTTTAGATGAAAATGGGGGACATATAATCTTACAGGGTAAGAAGAAATCTAAATTAGTCAGAATGGTTACAACTATGTAGGCAAAGCACAGACGCAGGAAAGGGTGTGTGTTATTTACAGTGCATATTTCTAGTGATAAATGTAAGGATTTTGAGGGTGCAAAGGTATTGAACATGTACCTGAATGAGTACTCTAGATTTAATGGAATTGAAATTGCAATCGAATGAAATGCTTGAAAATGGATACATTAGGTCAAGTGTGTCATCGTGGGGTACACCAGTACTGTTTGTGAAGAAAAAGGATGGTACTCTCAGGTTATGCATTGATTACATGTTGTTGAACAATATGACTATCAAGAACAGGTATCACTTGTCGAGGATTGATGACTTGTTTGATCAGTCGAAGGGATCAACAATGTTCTCGAAGATTGATTTGAGATCAGGATACCATCAGGTACGTATCAAAGAAGAGGATATTTATAAGACATATTTCAGGACTAGGTACGAGAATTATGAGTTTGTTGTATTTCCTTTTGGTTTGACCAATGCTCTAGCTACTTTTATGTGATTGATGAATAACGTATTGTGTCCTTATCTGAATAAGTTTGTTTTGTATTAATTGATGATATATTGATATACTCTAAGAATGAGGAAGAGCATGATGAACACTTAGAAGTAGTGTTGAGGTTGCTGAGAGAGCATCAATTGTATGCCAAGCTTATAAAATGCAGTTTCTTTCAGATAGAGGTACATTACTTGGGGCATGTTGTTTCCAAGGAAGACATAGTAGTGGACTTGGAAAAGATAATATATATCATGGAATGGGAAGATACTAGGAATTTGGATGAGGTAATATTATTTATGGGGATAGAAGGTTATTACACGAGGTTTATCATGAAATTATCACATGTCGCTTATCCTTTTACATCATTGCAAAGGAAAGGTAATAAATTTGAATGGACAGAAGAATGTGCAATCAGTTTTGAGCAATTGAAGAAGTTGTTGACAAATGCTCTAGTTTTAAAGATTGCAGATCTGAACAAAGATTTTATAGTATTTACAAATGCTTGCAATAGAGGACTTCGTGGATTCCTTATGCAAGAGGGACGGGTGGTATGTTATGAATCAAGGAAACTAAATGAGCACGAGCATAATTATTTGTCACATGACCTTGAGTTAGTAGCGATCGTTCATGCATTGAAGATGTGGAGGCACTATCTTCTTGGTAGGAGGTTTGTACTGATGAGTGATCAAAGTAGATTGAGATATCTACTTGATTAACTGAATCTAAATTCCAGACAAGCTAGATGCTTTTCCATGATCAGTGAATTTGATTTCGAGTACTCTAGAGTTAGTGGAATTGAAATTGTTGTTGAAGGAAATGTTTGACAAAGGATACATTAGGTCAAGTGTGTCGTTGTGGGGTGCATTGGTATTGTTTGTGAATAAAAGGATGGTACTCTCAGGTTATGCATTGATTACATGTACTTGAAAAATGTGACAATCAAGAACAATTATTTGTTGTCGAGGATTGATGACTTGTTTGATAATTTGAAGGGAGAAGCAATGTTCTCCAAAATTGATTTGAGATCAGGATACCATCAGGTACGTATCAAACAAGAGGATATTTACAAGAAAAAATTTCGGACTAGGTATGGGAAATATGAGTTTGTTGTATTTCCTTTCGGTTTGACTAAAGCTCCAACTAATTTTATGTGCTTGATGAATAGTGTATTGTGTCCTTATCTGAATAATTTTGTTATTGTATTCATTGATGATATATTGGTATATTGTAAAATTGAGGAAGAGCATGTTGAACACTTAGAAATAGTGTTGATGTTTCTTAGAGAGAATCAATTGTATTCCAAGCTTATAAAATGTAGTTTATTTCAGACAAAGGTACATTACTTGGGGCATGTTGTTTCCAAGGAAGGCATAGCAGTGGACCTGGAAAAGATAAGAGATATCCTGGAATGGGAAGCTCCTAGGAATTTGGATGAGGTAATATCATTTATGGGGATAGCAGGTTATTACATGAGGTTTATCAAGAAATTATCACAGGTCCCTTATCATATTGCATTGTTTCAAAGGAAAGGTAGTAAATTTGAATGGACAGAGGAATGCAAAGTAATTTTTGAGTAATTCAAGAAGTTGTTGACAAATGCTCTAGTTTTAAAGATTGCATATCTAGAAAAAGAGTTTATAGTATGTACAAATGCTTTCAATAGAGGACTTGGGATTCCTTATGCAATAGGTACGGGTGGTATGTTACAAATCAAGGAAACTAAATGACAAAGAACAGAATTATCCGGCACATGACCTTGAGTTAGCAGCAATCATCCATGCATTGAAGATGTGGAGACATTATCTTCTTGGTAGGAGGTTTGTATTGATGAGTGATCACAGTGGATTCAGAAATATATTTGATCAGAAGAATATGAATGCCATACAAGATAGATGGTTGACCATGATCAATGAATTTGACTTCAAGTTCAAGTACATTAAAGGTAAAGAGAACATTGTTGCAGATGCGCTTAGCTAACGAATACAATTAAATCACATACCAGCGATGAGCTCTTATGGGACATATCTACAAGATCGAATCTTACAGGTAGGTCAATAGGATGACAGGTATAGGGATCTTATGCACAGGTTACAATAGGATACATGTAATCAGGAAGTGGACTAACATCTCACAACAAATGGCTTTGTCAGATTTAGGGAAAGGATCTATGTGTCAAAAATTAGTGAGCTTGAGAAGCTTATCTTAAGGGAATTTCATGCTAATCTGTATTCAGGTCACCCATGATATTGATGAGATCCATCATTAGACATATTTGGAGGCATTAATAGTCACCTTTTTTCCTTCTTAGATCTCTTTTTCTTGCATTTTTATTATTATTTGGGTTTATGATGCTAGTATAGGTGGTGATTAAGGCTAACATACTCTGAGTGCCTAATATAAGGTTTAGTGCATAAAATCATGATTTATTAAGAATTTTTATAAAGATTTTATCACAAATTCTTGGAGGAGACAACAAGGAGGAATTCTAGGAGGATTTTCCACCCTCAAAGGCAGCCGAAGGATCCCAAATATTCTCCACAACAATTCGACTTCCACAAGCAGTCAAAGGATCCCAAGGATTCTCTCCAGCAATTAGAATTCCAGAGGCAGTCAAGCAACTCAAAGAGGAGAGCACTCAATCTTGGTTTACTGGGAGTCCAGTGGAGTCAATCACCATTTTATAAGGATTTGTTGCTAGCTACCCTATCGAATAAATAGAGCAGAGCTAGAGCTAGGAAGAGTTAGTCTATCCTAGTCTCGTTTCCATGTAGAATTATTGTTCTGAACTATTGAAGATTTTTTGTTTTATTTAGGGATTGAAACTTTCATAGATGTATACAATTATTCTTTTATGAAATGAACATACTGATTTCATTTGATTGATTTAAGTTCAGAGGGATAGGCTCGTGGGTTAGGGCCCAATCCATGTGCCTCAACTTCTCAGTTGTTACTATCTTTTCCTTTCTGTCATTTAGCTAGTTTTTCTTTTGCCATTTAAATTAGTTCTGCTTCTGATAGTCTCATTGTTGTTTAGTTTTTGTGTTGCTGTAGTTTTAATCTCTTATGCATAGTGAAATAGAGGAAAAACTCCAAAACTGTGGTCAAGCCTCCCCACTCTCATCTCTTTCAATAGAGTTCGAGTAGGGCAGACCTTCCCACAGGCCAAAATTGTTTTCTATTCGAGTTCGGGGAAGAATGTGTATGTACCAAGTCCAAGCCTTTCCTTCACTATTTCACCTCGCATTTCTATTCGTTTCCCATGCATGAATCTACATGTGTTCTTCACTTCTGAGCATTTCCCTTACGCTCTTAATGCTGCACTTACTTTCTTTCGAACACCCTTAAGCCCTTCAGCCTTATTTCCTTGTTTCTCTCTGTTCATGGCTGCCTTACCCTTTTTATGCAAAACACATGAAAAACCATTCCAAACCACCAAAAATCTGACCTTTTCCTTTACTCCTTGCAACTCCCATTGTACATCGCAATCGCACTTCGCCGCTCTTACATTTTTCCTTGAAGACTTACCACTCTCCTTCGCCAATTGCCTGCCTTATTCCTTCGTTCTATCAGTCACCGTCTCCAGACTCGTTTCAACGCAAACACGCTTGAAAATCATCGAAAACCCAACCTCTACCTTCCTCCTTGAAATTCCCACTACCGTACGTCGCACTTTGCAAATCACAACATTTAGCTTTTACCTTCAACACTTACCACGCGTTCCTTGCGATTGCGATATTGAGAAATCGCAAATTGCACTTCGCACCGTTTATCCTTTCTCCCTTAACACTTTGTATTGTTCTAGCCAATTACAATACTGCGATCTCGCCCCACTGTCGGTCCCACTGCCACGTCACCATCACAAATCGCACTTCGCATCCTTTAGATTTTACCCTTAACACTTACTGCTCATTCTTTTGATTGCGATATTACAACATCGCATATCAAAAATTGCAACCTTTCCCTTTTTCCTTTCACTGCCACGTCATCCCCATCACACATCACATCTCGCAAAACTTACCACATTACAAATTGCATCCCGTAGTTCTTATCCTATCGCACATTGTAGCCCGCAACTTTTTCCTTTTTCTTTTTCACCGCCACGTCATCACCATCGCAAATCACCTCCCGCAACGTTTACTGCAATGCACATCACACTTCACACATTTTAGTTCGTTTCGTTAAATCTTTTCTGCTATCCATTTAAACTTGCGATATTGCAATTAAAACATCGCATATCACAACCTTTGTCCTCCATCGCACTTTGACATGCCACTCTTGATTTCTTTCCGCTCCAAATCCATTTCTTGCGCTATAATATGGTTTTATAAGGTTTTAAACCCCCTCTTTCCACTTCTAATCCTTTTTCAATTATTTCCGCTCCAAAGTCATTTCTCACGTTATAATCAAGTTTTCTAAGGGTTTAACCCCCTCTTTCCGCTTCCAAACCTTGTTTCATGTTTTAAACCTCCCATTAGCCTCTTTTAGACCTTTTTCTTCCTCCAAACTGCAAATTAACTCTTTTTAGTTAGAATTAAGTCATGGATTGCTTAGTTGCATGGATAGAAGCATGGTAGATAGATCATAGGATAAGTAGAGTGCATTTAGTCATTTGGCCAAGTTAAGTGTGGTTTAGGATTAGTTTCCTTTCTGCTATTTTTTTTTTGGAAATTCAATTAGCTTCATTCTTGTCATTTATTTCCAGCAATTTAGTTCAGTTTCCTTTCTGTCATTTCCTTCCAGCAATTTACTTTCTATTTATTCTCATAGCACCCTTTCGTGAAGCAGAAGAGGATGACATGAACAGAATGCATCTTCTGCATCACCTCGAAGTTTATACAAACCCCAGGTTGATAAAGTAAAGTAAGGTAGCCCCTGGGAGTTGCAAAATTCTTGGTGCAATACCAGGGCTCACCACTTTTTGGCATCTTTGCCAAGAGGTGTCTAGTAGATATTTTGATTTTTTTTAGCATTCTTTTCTAATTTCCTTTCTTTTCATGTCACTTCAGAAATATTGAAAAAGTACAAAAAAGATCTGATTTTCATGCCTCGTAGGACTAGGAATACTCAAAGACAAACCTTACCTAAAACCCCCACATCACCTCATAGCCACCCTTCACTCTTCTTCAGTGGCAGTGAGATTGAACCCCCTATAGGAGAGCCTTCTGAAAATTTTGAGGATCCTAGTGGGGAGGAAGAATAAGGCCTTGTTTTAACTGAGGGACCTTCTTGACCTATCTTAACCATGGCTAGGACCCAGAGAGACTTTCCCATAAGAGAGGCAAATGGGGACACTAAGATGAAAAACATTAGCTCTTCAGCTCTTCCACGCTTCCACGGACTTACCTCTGAGGACCCTGACACATTCATGTTTGAATTTGTTATTGTCTGTAGGATTTATGACTACACCTATGATGATCAGAAGTTGAAGTTATTCCCATCCACCCTTAAGGATGCAACCTTGCGCTGGTTCATGGGTCTGCCTGGGGATAACATCACCACCTGGGCACAGATGGAAGATACCTTCAGCAGTAAGTACAAAGACTACTGTAGGTCCAAGGAAACTAAGGATGAGATATTTAGGATGACTCTAGGGCCTGATGAATCCCTAGAGGATTATGAAGAGAGGTTTCAATTGAACTATAAGAGAGCCAACTGTACTCTTGATCCTGACTCACTTAAACTTTTACTCCTTCGAGGGATCAGTGAAGAGATGATAGAAACCTTTAATATGTTATTAGAAGGAGATGTCTACCAAAAACCCTATGAAACAATCAAAACTGCCTTATGGAACCATTCTAGGCCATTTAGGAAGAAGGGCAGAGCAAGACAAAGTACATCCAATGCCCCTTCCTCTTCCACCTTCATAAAACATGAGATTGGAAACATGCTAGAGGAATTTAAGAGTGACATGTTGCACACCTTTGCTTTGCAAATGGACATAATGCAGGTCAAAAGGAAGCAAGAGGAAGCAAAGAGAGCCCTGGCCATATTTTGTCCTAGATGTACCAGGAAACACCCAAGAAATTAATTTCCACTGAATGTAATAGAGGTTTTCTTAGTCTATGAAGATAATCATGCCACAGACAAGTGTCCCTCCTTACCTGGACTTAAATTTGTATATCAAGGTGTGGAAACAATGCCAAAGAAACTATGTTTCATCTACCAGAGAAGGCCTCAGTGCCCTCAACCATATCAACAAGGTATACAAGGTGCACCTCACTCTTACTATTACAACAATCAGAGTGCACCCATGCAACCTTGGTACACCCCCACTCCTCCATCCTGGTCTACACCGCCTACTTGTCCTTCCAACCCTTCATATCATCCTCAACCAGTAAACCCGCCATTTCAGCAATATGTTCCACAACAATCTCAGTGGAACAACACATCCCAAGGGTGTAGACCTCAAAAAAATCAACTACATGCTCCAATTCCTCCACCCAAACCTCAAACTCGTCTTACTCATGTTGCTCCACCTATGCTACCTATACCTGCATAGCCCAATCCGAACCCAAATAACAGACAGGCACAACAGGCTCCCAGTGGAGAAACATCCCATCTAGCTTATGTTGTGGAGATACAGGAGGTTAATCTCAGGTCGGGAAGAGTACTCCCAGACAACCAGATGAGGTTGAGGAGGAAAAGGAAGAAGATAACACTCAGATCCAACAACCTCCTTTTCCTGAGCGCTTGATCCACCCTAGTCAGCACACCCCAGAGGATATTGAACTCCTGGGAGAATTAGAAAATTTGTGTGTAAAGATACCACTTCTCTAGGCCACTAAGGATGTCCCTATCTACAATAGGCTCATCAAAGAAAAGTCCTTCAAGAAACCTGGAAGGAGGAAGAGAGATACCCCCACCAGCAATGTGGTAAGACAATTGTCTGACCTGATGTTGGGGAAGGTGATATTTCAAAAATACCTAGACCCTGGTAGTACAGTTGTTGATGTACATATAGATGGTGTCATAGTCCCCAACAATCTGATTGATTTAGGGGCTGCCATCAATATCATGACCAAGGAAAATATGTTGAAACTTAATCTCCAAGGGACTTTGATGAAAACCACAATAGTTCTGCAACTTGCAGATCGATCCACAGTAACTCTGGAAGGAATTGTTGAGGATGTTATGGTTACCATTTACTCTTGGGAGTATCCTACAGATTTTCTGGTCCTACAGCCAAAAATCAAGTTTAATGATTATCCTCTCATCTTAGGGAGACCTTGGTTAGCCACTGCAGACGCTTATATTAGTTGTCGGGCCAGAAACATGACTATAAAAAATGGGCTTTTGTCTAAACAGCTAGTGTTATATCCTCCACCCTAGCCTTCCATTGATCATGATATCCCTATATGGTCGAAGGATGAAGAAGACGAGTTATATAAAATTTCCCCTATGAATACCATAGATTCTATCCTTAGAGGGGAGCAGCTCGATGAAGATAAAATCATCGACCATGTCATTCATAACCAGTCCTCCACTAACACTCCTCTCGAAACCCTAGTCAAAGAGTTTGAAATCTAACCTTGGATGGAAGTTAAATCATTTGAGACAACCTCTGAAACCACCAAGGCTGTCGAGTTTGGCCCATCCATATCTTTGAAAATCTACCCAAACCTCTCAAATGAAGAAGAGAAGAAGCTATGCCAGCTTGTGAAAGAAAATCTTGAAGCATTTTCTTGGGATTACAAGGACATTAAAGGGGTGCATCCTTCAGTATGCAGACATCACATTTACATCAAAGAAGGATGCAAGCTTGTGAGACAACCCCAAAGAAGGATGAACTCGGCTCTAAAGGACATAGTCAAAGAAGAGTTGCAGAAAATATTGAATGCGGGGTTCATATATCCTATATCCAACAGTGAGTAGGTATCTCCTCTTGTCCTAGTCCCAAAGAAGAATGGGAAGTGGGGAATTTGTGTTGATTATTGAGAACTTAACAAAGCCACAAAGACCATTTCCCTTTGCCTTTTATAGACCAAGTCTTGGATGGCCTTGCAGGGAAGAAGTTATTTTCCTTCTTAGACGGGTTCAGTGGGTACAATTATATTCAAATCAGCCCTGAAGACCAGGATAAGACTACTTTCACCTTCCCTTGGGGTACCTTTTCTTATAGAGTCCTACCCTTTGGTTTATGCAATGCCCTAGCCACCTTCCATAGAGTTGTCTTGAGCATCTTTTCTGAGTTAGTCCATGACCCTGTCGAACTTTACATGGATGATTTCACACCATATGGGGATGACTTCCAGGAAGCTCTCTTCAATTTGGGTAGAGTACTAAGAAGGTGCATTGAGATGCATCTCTCCTTGAGCCTAGAAAAGTGTGAATTCCTGAAGAAAGTAGGGGTTGTATTAAGACACTCCATATCCCAAGCAGGAATATAGGTAGACCTGAACAAAATCACTATCATCATCAAAAGTATAAATATGTCAAGATTTTCTTAGGCTTAGCTAGTTACTATAAAAGGTTCATCAAATATTTCAGCAAGATGGCTTCACCATTATTTGGGTTATTGGCCAAATATTCTCATTTTATTTGGTCTAGTCCTTGTCAAGAGGCTTTTGAGCTCATTAAGACGTAGCTGACTGCTACCCCCATCCTCCGAGGTCAAAATTGGACTCTGCCTTTCCACATCCACGCTCATGCATCCAACAAAGCTGTAGGGGTAGCATTAGGAAAATTAGAGGACAAAATCACTTATGCCATTTATTTCATCAACAAGAATTTGTCCAAATCCGAGTTGAATTATATTGTTACTGAGAAGGATATGTTGGCCATTGTCCATGCATTGAACAAATTCAGGCATTATTTCACTGGATACCAGACCTTTGTTCACACTGACCATGCATCCATCAAGTATTTCATGAAAAAACTGGATTTTAATGCTTGAATAATTAGACAGTTGTTACTTTTGCAGCAATTTGATTTGACTATTGTTGATAAACCTGGAAAGGGAAATGTTTTTGCAGAATTTTTGTCCAAGTTAGTTCTCCCTACAAGTGAAGAAGGAATGGTGGATGACCAGCTACCAGATGAACACCTATTTTCCATGTCAGCACTCTCACCATGGTTTTCTGATATAGCCAACTACTTGGTTGCTGGAAGACTCCCTCCCAATCTTTCATTGAGGGAGAGGAGCATAATCATCAAAAATAGCACCCCATTCACATGGATTTGGGGGAATATCTTCAAGCTAAGTCCCGATCAAATCCTAAGAAGATGTGTGAGGGAGGAAGAACTTTTTGATATCTCTCTAAATGTCATGATAGCCCACGTGGGGGCCACTTTGCTGCAAATAGAGTTTCTTACAAAGTTTTGCAGGTGGGTTACTATTGACCTACCCTTCACCAAGATTCTATAAGATACACCAGTAGGTGTGACCAGTGCCAAAGGATGGGGAAACCCACACAAAGGGATGAAATGCCTTTACACCCTCATGTGGATCTTGAGCCATTTGACAAGTGGGGCATGGACTTTGTTGGATCCATCGATCCACCATCTGGGAAAAAGAAGTATATCATAGTCTGCACTGATTACCTGACAAAGTGGGTGAAATAAAAAGTAGTGAAGGTAGCAATCGAAGAAAAATTAGCATAATTTCTGAGGGAGAATGTTTTTTACAAATTTGGATATCCCAGAGAAATAGTCACTGATCAGGGATCACAATTAACCTCTCACCTCATTGAGAATATTTTGAGGAAGCAGAAGATTAAGCATAGAACTTATACTGCCTATCACCCTCAGGAAAATGGCCAAGTAGAAGTAACTAACAAATATTTAGATAGCATCCTCACCAAGGTTGTGAGCAGCAGTAGAAAATATTGGGCAGATAAATTGGTAGAAGCTACTTGGGCCTACAACACCACTTGGAAGACAACAACAGGATTCACTCTTTATGAACTACTCTATGGTAAGAAAGATCTACTTTCAGTTGAGTTTTAATTCAATACTTTAAGAATGGTAGCTAAATTAAATCTATATCTAACAAATGCCAAAAAGAAGAGGTTGTTGCAACTAAATGGATTGGATGAGCTCAGAATGCAAGCACTTCTTCACACAGAGGTCGTTCAACTGCAAAGGAAGGTATGGCATAACATGAAAATCAAAGAAAAGACCTTCCAAGAAGGAGATTGGGCATTGTTTTATCATTCAAGGTTTAAAGACTTCAAAGGCAAGATGATGAAGGGATCCCTTTGCTTGTCAATGGTCATAGACTTAAAATTTACAAGAAGCCTTTGCCAAGGGTAGAATTAATCAATTCAATAAGCAAAGAGGTGTATGTGATGGGAAGCTCCATTATTTCCCACACCTCCTAATAAAAAAAATAAAAATAAAAAGTGGCTCACTTGCTAAAAACAAAAAACAAAAAAAAAGAGAAAAAAAAAGAATAAAGATCCATGGGTGAAAACCTCTCTGAGGCGCCCAAGGAAATTTTGTGGGTTGAAAACCTCCATGGAGGCATCCCACTTTCTTTTAAAAAAAAAGAAAAAAAAAAAAAAAGCGAAAAAAGAACAAAACCAAAAAAAATGCATCTGCATCACTATGTTTTTTTTGTGTTTGTTGTTTTGTAGGTTGTTAATGGTTTCTGGAACACATAGGGAACCATTCATATTCTTTTCCATTCTTCTATATTTTTGTCCATTCCATCATTCACTCCATTCATTTTCATAACTTCCTCCATCACCTCCATACACCACACTCCCTAAGCACAATGTAGCAAGAAAAGCAGGACACAAACAGACTACTACAAACATCAGGAAGTTCCTTCAAAAACAAAGTTGTTCATGGACTGCCAAGAGGAACAACAAGGGTAGCAGCATAACAGACTACAGGAAAATGAGAATTCCACCCATGGAATCTCAAGCACCCCACACGACATCCACAGTAGAGAGAAACAATAGACAAATATTAGCAGCCCATTCAGGAAGTTGCTCCTTCAGCAAGTTGCTCACTCAGAGAACAGGAATATGGTGAAAAATGTAGCATATAAAAAGGCTTGTCTCAAACCTCCAGCTCCTGCAACCACCTTGGGAACAATAGGTAAACTCAGGTATAAGCTCTCACCCCTTGCTACGCATTCATAATAGCCATAAATAATTAATTTGTAGACTTAGAGTTTGAGGGGCAGAAAGGTGGCCAGTTAACTCGGCCACCACTGTGAGGTGTGGCTGGAATAAAACTGGGAGTACACGCCACCTGGGCATGCAAAAGAATAATTTTAAATCGGTGGAGTAGAGGATAATGAGGGGAGGAAAATGTGCAGTCCATCCTGAATTAAAAGGGAGGAGGAACCAATTGTCTACGACAGAACTGGAGTTGAGCGGAGTTATATTGGCACTCCAAATTTAGTTGTGTTATCTAATAAAAGGAGATGTTGTCTCATCCAAACCAGTGAATTGAAAATTTTTAGTGTGAGAGGACCGAAGGAAGCACACAGTGCTTGAAGAAGAAGAAGAACCAGAAAGAAGAAGAGGAAGATCCGGCAGAAACAAGAAGAACCAGAAGAAGAAGAGAGAGAGACAAAGGGCCAAGGAAAAATAGAAGAGATGGCCCATAGAAGTCATAGAGATAGTAGAAAGTGGGCGAGACACAGACTCACAACCCAGTGTCACATCCCCTCACTACAAAAATATAACTGCCACCATGTCTCCTCGGAGCGCAAAAAGAAAAAGGCAGACCTCTAGGTATTCCATAGCTAACAAGAAATGAGAGAAAGCCATAAACTTCTCCCATAAGCTCGATCATCATTGAAGAATCACCAGGGGGGGCGGTAAGAATCGAAGAAATATTTCTGAAGGAGCAACTGCAGAAGGCACAGGTAGAGAATGTAGCACTAAATGATAAATTGCAGCAAAAAGAGGAGCAAGTAGCCACCATGGAAAACTTATGCATAGAAGCCCTTCAACACAGATTCCCATCAAACTCATATGCTGTGTACCTCAAAGAACAATGGCTTCTATTTCAAATCAACACTCTAGCCTCCCATGGATCACTCCCTTTCCAAGATTGTAAGCAATTCACGAAGTTCTACAAGCAAGCCAACATAGTTGATCAGGCAAAGATGACAGAGTTTTATATGCATAACTTTGTGCTGACAAATCTGGAGATTTGGGACACCAATCCTACAAGGGGGGATATGCAGTTATGGCTCAAGCATCTTGGATGGTGAATGAGGAAAATAGAGCCAAAGAGATATGGAAGGTCATGGGAAGAAGAAATAGAGAACCCTTATATCTCAGACCAGAAGTGTTCAGCCCAAGAGGAGTCATCCTTAACCATTAAGAGATTGAAAAGGACCATGCACTGGTTGAAATCTACCTTCAGACTCAAAACCAGGTGATAGGCCACTTTGATGATGTTTATATGCAGATAGAAGAGGAGTGCATTATGGCCAGCTAGAGGAGATGTAACAACCTCCCACATAGCCTCAATAACAGGGAGTATCATACTCCAGAAAGACTGAGGGGTGCATTGGAAAGGGCACCATTATACAAGATGGCCATGCAGGCTGAAAAGATCCGATGGTTGGGACTAAACCTCAACCCACCTTTGCTGCTACGACTAACCGATGAAGAGGACACAGATGCAAAAGATAGAGAATGGGAGAATGCAGAAAAGAATGATAGATTTTACCCCCTTAGGGAAACTCCCACACTTCTTCCTCAGGAAATCAGGGGGGCTGCCAAATATTTGAAGGAAATGGAGGAGGAGGATCAGTTGCTCAGAGGATGAGCAACCATTCAGTAGGGGGTGATGATGAGCTCCATCATTAGACATATTTGGAGGGGTTAATAGTCACCTTTTTCCCTTCTTAGATCTATTTTTCTTGCATTTTTATTATTATTTGGGTTTATGATGCTAATATAGGTGGTGATTAAGGGTAACATACTATGAGTGCCTAATATAAGGTTGAGTGCAGAAAATAATGATTTATTAAGAATTTTTATAAAGATTTTATCACAAAGGCTTGGAGGAGACAACAAGGAGGTATTACAGGAGGATTTTCCACCCTCAAAGGTAGTCGAAGGATCCCAAAGATTCTCTCCAGAAATTCAAATTCCATAAGTAGCCAAAGGATCCTCAAGGATCCTCTACAGCAATTCGAATTCCAGAGGTAGCCGAGAAACTCAAAGAGGAGAGCAGTCAATCTTGGTTTACTTGGAGTCCAGTGGACTCAATCACCATTTTCTAGGGAGTTGTTGGTAGCTGCCCTATAGAATAAATAGAGCAAAGCTAGAGCTAGGAAGAGTTAGTCTATCCTAGTCTCGTTTCCATTCAGAATTATTATTGTGAACTATTGAAGCTTTTTGTTTTATTCAGGGATCGAAACTTTCAGAGATGTATACAGTTATTCTTTTATGAAATGAGCAGACTAATTTCATTTGATTGATTTAAGTTCAGAGGACTAGGCTCGTGGGTTAGGGCCCAATCCATGTGCCTCAGCTTCTCTGTTGTTACTATCTTTTCCTTTCTATCATTTAGCTAGTTTTGCTTCTACCATTTAAGTTAGATCTGCTTCTGATAGTCTCATTGATGTTTAGTTTTTGTGATGTTGTAGTTTTGATTGCTTATGCATAGTGAAATAGAGGAAAAAATCCAAAACTATGGTCAAGTCTCCCCCTTCTCATCTCTGTCAATAGAGTTTGAGTAGGGCAGACCTTCCCACAGGCCAAAATTGCTTTTTGTTCGAGTTCGGGGAAGAATGTGTATGTACCAAGTCCAAGCCTTTCCTTCATTGTTTCACCCTGCATTTTTGTTTGTTTCCCGTGCATGAATCCGCAAGTGTGCTTCACTTCAAAGGATCGGCCTTACGCTCCCATTTCCCTCCTTTACTTCTCACCTTAATGCTACACTTACCTTCTTTCAAACACCCTTAAGCCCTTCAACCTTATTTCTCTGTTTCTCTCTGTTCACGGCTGCCTTACCCTTTTTATGAAAAACACGTGAAAAACCATTCCAAACCACCAAAAACCAAACCTTCGCCTTTTCTCCTTGATACTCCTACCACCTTACATCACAATTGCACTTCGCTTCTCTTACCTTTTGCCTTGAAGACTTACCGCTCTCCTTCGTTGATTGCCTGCCTTATTCCTTCTTTCTATCGGTCACTTTTGTCAGACTTGTTTCAATGCAAAAACGCTTGAAAACCATCGAAAACCCGACCTCGACTTTCCTCCTCGAAATTCCCGGTACCGTACATCGTACTTCACAAATCGCAGCATTTAGCTTTTACCTTCAACACTTACCACTCGTTCCTTGCGATTGCGATATTGCGAAATCACACTTCGCACCGTTCATCCTTTCTCCCTTAACACTTACCACTATTCTAGCCTATTGCGATAGTGTGATCTCACCCCGCTGTCGGTCCCACTGCCATGTCCCCATCGTAAATCGCACTTTGCATCCTTTATATTTTACCCTTAATGCTTACAGCTCGTTCGTGCGATTGCGATATTGCGACATCACATATTGCAAATCACAACCTTTCCCTTTTTCCTTTCACCACCATGTCATTTCCATCGCACATCACATCCCACAGAACTTACCACATCGCAAATCGCATCTCACAGTTCTTATCCTATCGCACATCGCAGCCTGCAAATTTTTCCTTTTTCTTTTTCACCACCACGTCATCCCGATCACAAATCACCTCCCGCAACCTTTACCGCAGCGCACATCGCACTTCACACATGTTAGTTTGTTCTGTTAAATCTTTGTCGTTATCCATTTAAACTTGTGATATTTCGATTGCGACATCGCATATCGCAACCTTTGTCCTCCGTCGCACTATGCCACATCACTCTTGATTTCTTTCCGCTCTAAATCCATTTCTTGCGCTATAATAAGGTTTTATAAGGTTTTAAACCCCCTCTTTCCACTTCTAAGCCTTTTTCAATTCTTTCTGCTCCAAATTCATTTCTCACATTATAATCAAGTTTTCTAAGGGTTTAACCCCCTCTTTCTGCTTCCAAACCTCGTTTCATGTGTTAAACCTCCCATTAGACTCTTTTAGCCCTTTTTCTTCCTGCAAGCTGCAAATTAACTCTTTTTAGTTAGAATTAAGTCATGGATAGCTTAGTTGCATGGATAGAAGCATGGTAGATAGATCATGGGATAAGTTGAGTGCATTTAGCCGTTTGGACAAGTTAAGTGTGGTTTAGGATTAGTTTCCTTTCTGCTATTTTTTTTCTGCAAATTCAATTAGCTTCATTCTTGTCATTTCTTTCCAGCAATTTAGTTCAGTTTCCTTTCTGTCATTTCCTTCCAGCAATTTACTTTCCAGTTATTCTCATAGCACCCTTTCATGAAGAAGAAGAGGATGACATGAACATAATGCATCTGATGTGTATATAGCATTGTCACCTCAAAGTTTGTATGAACCCCGGGTTGATAAAGTAAAGTAGGGCAGCCCCTGGGAGTTGCAGCATTCTTGATGCAATACCAGGGCTCACCAGATATCAGAAAACATTAACAGCAGTGAAGAAATTCTACTATTGGCTGAATTTGAAGAAGAAAGTGGCAGAGTTTGTGGCTATATGTTTGGATTATCAACAAGTAAAAGAAAAGTGTAAGCATCTAGGTGGTTTACTATAGCCGATTCTGATTCTAGAGTGGAAATGGGAGGTCATTTCTATGGATTTTATCGCAGGTTTTATGAGGACATCTAGACAACATGATTCTATCATGGTTGTGGTGGACAAGTTGACAAAGGTATTGCAATTAATTTCATTGAAGTATACATATTCATCTAGTGATGTGGCACAGGTATTCATTAGATACATGGTGAGGTTTCATGGTGTACCGAAGAAGATTTTGTTAGATAGGGATGTTAAGTTCACTTCTAGGTTCGAGAAAGAGTTATTTGCAGGTTTGGGTATAGAGTTGGACTTTATCACAACTTATCATCCGCAGAAAGATGGACATGCAAAGAGGTTCAACATGATTTTGGAGGACATGTTGAAGATGTATGTGATGCATCATCAATGAAAGTGAGAAGAGTATCTACCTCTAGTTGAGTTTGATTACAACAATGGGTATTAGGAACCTTTGAGGATGAGTTTTTTTTAGGCACTCTATGGGCGGAGTTGTAATACTCGTATTAGTTGGACTAATCCATTTAATAGGGTATTGATTGGACCATACATGTTGGCAGAGATGGAACACGAAATGCAAGTTATCAAGCAGAATATAAAAGCATCACGGGATAGGCAAAAAATTTATGCATATCAGCACAGGTTGCTTCAGGACTTTCAGGTTGGGGAACATGTGTATTTGAATATTAAGATGAAGAAGAGATCCTTGAGGATTGGGTCATCCGCAAATTTGGCACCTCGATATTGTGGACCTTTAGAGATCCTTGAGAGGATTGGACCAGTGGCCTATCGACTTGCACTACCTCCAATAATGAAATTTCGTGATGTTTTCCATGTTTCATTGCTTAGTAAGTATTTTAAATATTTTGATCATGTGATTGAATGGTATGTATTTTAGGTGGAGACATAAGGAGAATTCTAGCCAAAACCTAGTGCATTTTGCAGAGAAAGATGCTCATGCTCCGGAATCGATCAATCGAGCAAGTTAAAGTGTAGTGGAAGCACTTTGGGCCCGATGAAGCTACATGTGAGATGGTTGATCAGATGTGGGATATGTATCATTCTCTATCCGTTGGTTCAAGGAATGTTTTGGGCATATGTTTTTGTGTGATGTGTTGATACATGTGTATATATTTATATGGATGTAAATACCACCATGAGTTGTGTTATAAAGCTCCAATAAGCGGTATGGGTTTCATTTTTTTATGTGTTCCATGTTGGTTATGTTTTCAGCAAGTTATTCATTGTAAATATTGCACTGAGCTATGTTATAAAGCTCCATAAGCATTGTGTTTTGTTTTTTCAATATTTTGTATTGGTTGTAGGTGTCATTGAACACTGAGGATGGTGTTCCCCTAAAGAGGGGTTCGTAATAGCCCTAGGTTAAAACTTCATGTAATAAAGTTAATAAAGCCAAAATAATGACCGTGGTCATGGGACACGTATTCCAATTTAAACGTTGGGAAAAAACATAGTGATGGGGATCACTTGTGATAAATTAATGGCTATGGAAATTGTCAAAGGCAATGGCAAAGGCTTTGGAAGGCATGAGACATTTATTGGCATTTTATTTATGAAAATAATGAAAAATAGGATAAAAGGAGTGAAAGGTAACAGGTTGTATGTGAGAAGGAAAATGAAGGAAAACAATAGAAAATGAAGAAAATAGAAGCCTCATTAATCAAAAGGATTTTGAAGATCATTTGGTAGCTTTTGTTAGTTCAATTCAGGATCTCTCATTCTATTATCCCTCTCTCATACTCTTGGACACAAATATTTTTCTTAGAGCACTCTTGGAGGAGTGTAGCATACTTGGGATTTGAAGCAAGAAGGAAAAGGAAGAGCAGGAAACTGCAAGAGGAAATTGGGATCGATAGCTACAATGGGTTTTTCTTGTAGGTACCGAGTTGCATGTATGATTTACTTGTTAGTTTTGGCATGCATGGAACATGCATGTGGTTTCTTGGTTATGATATGTCATTGGCATGGGGGGATTGCCTAGATAGATAGTGGTTTTTCCCATTTCCTAGATAACCATGGTGTTGTAGTTTTACCTTTGTTTTTTGGTTGGTGCTCATGTTCCTTATGGATGTGGGTTGAGTTACTAGTTCCTGGAAGGCTTGTTTGGAAAAACGCTCTGGAATCCATGTAACAACTTGGGTTGAGTTAATAGTACTAGAAGCCTTGGTTGGAAAAATCCTCTAGAAGTCCTTGGTGGGTTGAGTTACTAGTCCTAGAAGCCCTAGTTGGACAAATGATCTGGAAGCCTGGCAACAATTGTGGGTTGACTTACTAGTCCTAGAATCCCTAGTTGGAACAAATGATTTGGAGCCTTAAACAACTTGTGTAGAGATCGATCTGATGATGGTTAGTGATATTTGACCGTGAGATGGAATCACTGGTTGAGGGTTGAGGTGGTTTGGCCTCTGGAAACCCTGGTTTGGTTTTTTTGGTTTTATTCCATGAGATCCCACATTCCTGCTTGGAATATGGCATGTGGGTGATTGGATTAAAGAAGTATTTGGTTCAGCCTAATCTATGGTCTGGTGTTTTGTGGAAGTGCATGAATTGGTTGGAATATGCATTCATTAATAAGAGCTCCTTCTCATTTGGTATTTAATGTGTAAATGTACTTGTTCATATGTGGTTTTTTGTTGTTGTTATATCCTTGTTATTTTTGTTGGTTATATGTTGGTTATGAGTATTTTTATGATAGACTTGATCTATGGCTCTCATCATGTTTTGATTAGAAAATGAAGGAAAAATGAATATATGACCTAATAGATGATCTTGCAGCTATTATGATAAGGCATCAATCATTCTTAACAAACATCAGATAAGTATGAGACCCCTATGCTCAGATTTGTTGTTATGACCTATAGATTACATATTTGTAATATGTTTGGCGAAATGCATGTCATGGCTAGTAGGGGTACGATCAAGTCCTTGATCAAATGTTCATATTGGTAGCTTGTTTTCATGGTTATGTATCATTTTTTAAAGTTTATAAAGTTATCAGAAAAGGCCTAAGACCTAGCCCTGAAAAAGTGGCTCGGAATCTGGGGTCGCTTGCTCAGAACTGCCTAGAAAGGTCCATAGTTTCTTGCATTCCTTTCTTTGGGAACAACTGGAAGGCCTTGATCACATGCATGGCCTTTCATGGGAGCAGATGAGGGTCCAAATCAATAAAATGAAAAGTTGCCTCAGCTGTTGGCCACCTAGAAGGGTTAGTTGGCTCCTGAATGTTCTGTACCATCTGTGGAAGGTCATATTGATCATGTCATGTCAGTTCCACTTCCTTAACTATACTTGGGAAGTTGAATCATATCATAGTAACTCTTCGTCACATGTTTACCCCGATGGACGGATTAGGTTGGGTAAATGTGGGAGGGGTCGATTACAAGGTGGTAACAGAGCATGGTTTCGTTCTCCTTGGGTGATGTCTGGTTTTTTTTCCCTTGGATGAATGTGTTATCACATGTATATGTAGTTTGCCTATGTTTCCTTATGCTTTTTTTTTGTGCGATTTTTGTGTATGCATGGTGGTGGTCATGGTTGTCGTTGTGATGTCATGCAGAAGTTGATGGTGTTGTTGTTGGAATGTGTCCATCGTGAATGCATGTCAGTGTTTGTATGTATTTTGTATGAATGGGTGTCATGCCTATGTTGTTATGCATGCATTGTCTCTAGTTGGTGTTGTAGTTGTGTCATTTTTTATGGTGATGCACCCACCAACATTTAGGGGATATCCCCGATATGAAGTCCCAATTAGATCTCACATCGTTTGGTGTAGGAGTCTCATTCGGAACAAAGGCCCTGTTGCCTTTCTTAAAGATATTCCTTGGTTCTTGTTGTCAGCAGGAGAGAGAGTGATGTAAATTTACTTTCGCAAAGCAAAGGGGTTGTGCCTGGTGAGTGTCTAATTGCAAGTGTGTCAAGGTTCTTCTATTGTAGAGGGGAAAAGGGAGAAAAGTGAGCCTATAAGAGAGAGGTAATAAAACCACCCAAGAAGAGACACATGTGAACCAAATGATTCCATCTAACACCCAGTGGAATAGTCCACAGGGGATGTGACAGTCATTACAAACAACAACTTAAGAAATATCTATCTAATATCCTGCAGAATAGTCCACAAGAATGGGACAGTAGTTACACACATAGTAATATGGGAGAGATTTGTCTAATATCCTGCAGAATAGTCCACAAGGATGAGACAACAGTTACAACAATTATAGCACATTCTGAACAAGATAAGCACTAAAATAACCAAAATAGTTCAAATATCTCAGTACATGTGAAAATCGGACATGAAATGTAAACATCCACAGAATGGTCTTACAAACATTCATAAGTCATGCATGACAAACGTGTTGGCATTGAAAGGCTTCTGTTATTAAGTAAAAATTTTAAGACACATCTATACAATGTGTAGAAATTTTGAATAACTGATATATTATTCACCGAGATTCTCCTGATCAGACACTATTTTATCTTCATGCACAATACAGAATCTCTTCTACCATTGATCATTACATGCGGAAATAAAATCAATTGCATGCACACATTAAAACCATAAACATTCACACATATGAACACAGTATTTCATGGGAAAGCTTAAAGCTGAAACCCCCAACTATCTGTATATTATATGTCATAGAGATCATGTAACAATAATTTTACAAATCTCCTCACAAACTCTCAGCACAACCTCCAATTTCTACACACTAATCAAGCTATATCTAGCAAAACACATGCTCCAATCGCTGCCACCTGATAGCCAACCTCTATTGCGTAATCAATGATGTAGGATGGCTCATTAAATAACATAAACCACCTAGCTTCAACTATGTTTAGTTTAATCGTCAGAAGTTGCAACATGCACAAGATAGTCACACCGATAGTTAACTCCGTCTTTTCACTTATTTCCGTACTCCTTTTTTATTTTTTTTTTTTTAATACTCCACACCACTCTCACTAATTGTATCAATTAGTTAAACTGAATACAAATAGCTCAACTATTTTTAGATTATTTAAACTGAATACAACTCCACTAACTTCCTCAATCAACTCCACCAAACTCTGTCACATGAGTTCTAACTGAAGTATCCATGCAATAGCTCCACTTAACCCTAGGAATAGCGTAATTCCTTCTGTCAGCTCCTGTGCCACATCTGTGCACTTAACTGAAGTGCTCCAAGAGAATAAGATAATGTTTATAGTCCAAATATTATTAAGAGCTAATAATATTCGACATATCTATTTTTAGACTAGAAATCTAAAAATAGATTCCGCCCAATATGTATAAAAATAGAATTCCATCTATTTTTTCCAACTTGACCAACCATCCACAAATATCATCCTGCAACTCATAGAATATGATCGACATGTCTAAAAATAGACATAGTGTAAAAAATAGACTTGCGCCAAAAATAGCCTGCAGGCCCACTTAGTGAAGGCGACTCTTTTCACTAAGCTCATCATCTTTTTGCAATCTCAACACAATGAACATCACTAGCTCCAATAGTGGAGCCTCCACTCCTTGCTCCACAAAATAACTAAATATTCTCTCTATTGGTTTCTTGGTGGAGCCAAGGTGAAAAGTCCTTTGCTCATACAATGAGGGAGTATATATAACCAAGGGTAACTCTTTTACTACCCTCATGACTATTTGACTTCCCATGACTTTTAAACTTACATGACTCTTTACATTCATGTGTGTCCTTTGGAATTCCACTTTACAATACATTTGATAACAATGGACATGATATACAATCGTGATGTGGCAACATGACCACTCATGACATGACATGACATGACACTGCTGACGTGGAAATTTTAAGCCATTTATGTTGTTGAAAGCTAAGTGTATTCATGAAATATCTCTCCTTTTATCCTCTACATGCCTTGGTGATAGGGAGTCTTCAATGATTTCAAGTCTTGGGTAGTGGTCACAACCTAGTGTCCTTTTTCTTTCTCTTGATCAATCATTTTGTAAGTTCGGCCGTAAAAGTGTCTTTGAGCATGATTTCCTCCTTCTTCTCCTCCTCTATCATATCACCATGACTTGATATAGTACATGTTACTTCAATTCACTCATGTTGCGATGACATCAATCCAATAATCCCTAGCCTAAGATGATCCATTCTGATCCATGAATTGAGCTCGAGATAGGTGATAAGCTGGGCAATGAGGCTCAGTGATTGCATATTTTCATATTTCAGGAAGGCAGGGGGTAGCCTTAAGCCTTGATACTACACAATGCACAGTTTAGGCTGGGTTGAGGGACATGGCTGCCCAATTTTTGGAGTCAGTGGGGACAAGCAGTAAGGAAGAGAGTTGGGAAAGCCAATTCCGTAGCTTAGGAGGTCAAGGAGGCCTGGGTGACTATGCAGTGTGATGTTTTGAGGCTTAGGGGATGAGCTTATGTCTTGTAGTTTTGAAGTGTGCAGTGTTATTCATCAGTAATTTTTTCCTTTGTAGATGACTAAATTCTTATCCTAGATTTCTAGAAACAAAGTTAATAAACATTGTGAGTTCTAGAAATCTCACTACCTTCATTATCCTTAGGATAAAATTTTCACTATTTCATCATCCCATCATGTCAAGCTCAGCTCACCCATCCCAGAAGACCCATCATGGGCTCATGTCACTCATTTTTTCTTTGTTGTCTCACCTTTGGCCTCAATCCTCTATTTTTGTTTTAGCCTAAACCCCTGCACTGCTACCTAGGGCCACCAATCAACCATATCTCTTACATCTCCAGATGTGCCTCAAGCATTGATGATCTCAAAACTATCTCTGTAGGCTCTTTAGATAAATCAAGATCTTTGGATTTTGGATCTTCAATACATCAGTATATCAAACACTTTGTTTTACACTTGATAACCTCAAAGCCCAGTTTCTTAGTCAAAATTCCAAGTCCAAAGAACCTTCCACTAGGTCACCTAGGGTTTCATAATTCATAGGGTTGATTTGGTGTTCTAAAAATATCATTTTTACTATGTAAAGGGGCTGCATTCAAAGAAGAAGAAGGTCAAGTGACCTTATCCAAAATTGATCAAAAACCCTTCAAGAAAAGGCCTCCTTGACCAAAGCACAAATTCTACAAGGGACAGCTGCCCTTGCTCACATTTCTGCAAGAAATACCAAGATGGCCATCATCCTGAAGAGAGGTAAGGTAATAGGGTGAAATCATTACAAGAATATATCCACAGAAAAGATAAAGGCAGCAGGTCTGTGTCTCAAAGAGAATCGGTGTTTTGTGATTGATTGACAAGGCAGTGTTGCCAAGCAAAGAACCATCACAAGGACCACCAAGACAGAAGGCACAACAACATAATCAAGAACACATTGAAGATTTTTAGAAATCATGAATGAATAAGGGAAAAAGGTGAGGTGACCTTAACATAAATGAATGAACTTGAAAGGGCTATAGAGAACTTAGAAGACAACACTACTTATTTTTCTCTAACAGCCCTAAAACCCAAGAGTTTGGAAAGATGGACAGAACAGGTCAAATAAAGATGATGAGTCCTCCTTCATAAACAACAGAAGGCATTCAAAAGATATTCAAGGTGTCCCTTAGGGTTTGTCAAAAGCAGCGTTGTTTCACATGCACCAAAGAAATAAATTATAAAGGGTATCAGTATAAGAGGCTTAGTTTCCAAATACAGTCACAAGTCTTCAAAATGATCAAGGGAAAGGCAAGCATGAGGTAAAGTGTCAAAATGATAAATCAAGATGAAACAAGAGTTTATTGTTCAGAAAATGAGGTGTCAAAGCCCAAATAATGACAAGCAAACCAAAAACCCTATGTTGTGGCACTTGTATAAATCAGAAGTGGCCAAGGGAAAAACATGGTAAACCTGATGCACACCTCTCTTCCAAAAGGACCTCACTGTTAAAAATTTCAGTAGAAGGTAAGGAACACATGTTTTAAGTCTATTTTCACTCAAAAATTCCTAAGAAGATTGAAGAAATGATTTCAGTTTTCAAAAGAGACAGTTTGGACGGTCCCATAAATATCAAAGCTAAAAAGGGGGGCGCTCTTCATGTTTCAATACATCATTGCCTAGAGAATTATTTAAAGAAAATTTATGAACACGTGCAAAAAGGGGTCAAGGAGACATTAGTGAAAGTTACAAAGTGACCCCAAGCAAACATGGTAAAAGTGGGTTTACAAGTTTGATTTATTTCCCTTAAAGGGTATAAAGGTGTTTTTTTTTCCATTTCAAACCTATTTGGCACTTGGTGAGGAGAAAGAAGCTTCAGGGAGAAAAAATAGGGTTTTCGGGCTGTTTCTGGGTAGAGTGTTCTGGCACTGCACAAATCACAGGCGTTATGCAAATATAGGTCGGCGCTGCACTAACTGGCCCTCCGCCCGTTCAAAATTGCATTTCGTTGTGGTAATAACCCCTGGCACTACGCAAACCCCAGGTGTTGTGCAAACACAGACCCGACTCGCCCAGAGATCTATGACACTACACAAGTCCTGGTGCTACGCTAACGGGTCACCCGACATCGCCCTACACGATTGCCCGAGAGTTGCGCAAATGCCACCCGACTCACCCAGGAAACCTGCAGACACTGCCTTCCGCCCGGCGTTGTGCTAACTACCATGCAAGCCTGTCGATGCTGCGCAAACAAGCCGACCTGAAAACATGGGCAAGGTGCTTCACAAATGCCAGGAGCCTCCAAAACAAGGAAAATCCTGCCTCAAGCTCAAATTTTGTCCTCCATTTGATTTCTGAAGGTTCACAAAAAGCCAAAAATTGGTAAGTAATCTCCTTCACTTGTCCCCAAAGCAATTTTTCCATAAATTTTAAGTATTTTTGGTGCTTTAAGTATTCAAACCCTAAGTGAGGTAAACCCTAGGTTTTGCATACAAATGAGCCTTTGTGTTTAAAGCCTCCTTAAAACTAGTTTTGATGTCATATGAGAATGAGTGAATTAAGGTGACTGTGATACACCTTTAAGAGGGCCTCCTTAAGCTGCAAGGCAACTAAACCCTAAGAACCATAGCCTCCACACCACTCATTCTCCAAAGTTGACTCTATCATCATCTTCACCTTGTTTCATCAAACCCCAATTTGCAAACCAGTGTCTCCCATCACCATGTCAGGAGCTGAGAACAACAGTGGTAGTCATAAAGGTCAAAAGCCTTTGAGACCAAAACATAAGGGAGGAAAGGTAAATAGATTGGAACCTCAAAGCACAGTGGCCATTACCTCCTCTCCTAGGATCCTGTCATGTTTTCAGAATGCAAGATGTTTTCAATTTTGTGAAAGTATCAAACAAGTGAAGAGCCACCTTGAGCTTACAAGGCTCCTCATTCTCAATCTACACAAAAAGCACTCAAGCCTTGTAGGAGTGGATTTTGAGATCTCATCAGGTGTTATCTCTAAGGCTATAGGTATCCCAGCTATGGGTGAAAAGTGGTTTAAAAAGGGAAAATTGGACAAAGACTTTTTAGAGCCATTTATCAAAACAAGGTACAGAGGAGGCAGCGAAACAGTTTTCCCTTTCTCACACCTCGAACACAGGTTTGCATCCTCGATGTTGGTTATCATGAAATACTTCACCTGTGAGGGGAGGTACTCTAGGCTCTATACCTATCATTTCAGACTCCTTATGCATTTCATAAGGCTAAGGTGCTAAAATTACCTTACTATCTCTATAGGAGCATTGAGAAAATGTCTTTTGTTGTCCGGAGGAGAAATCACCCACAACAAATGCATAGCTTATTCCACCATTCCATGATCAAGATGGTGGTATTACATCAGTTGGAGCAATAAGGTGTCCCTTGGGAGGTTTTTATAGTGCATGAAGTCTTCATAAACCCCCAGCCTCCTCCTCAACCAAATTTTCCCTCTTTATATGCACAAGTACCCTCACCCCAAGAAAATCTCCCTCCTTCCCCTTCTATTGATGCATCAAATGAAGAGGAGGACAGTGGTAATGATGAACAAGAGGATGACAATGGAGATGATGAAATCAGTGAGTCAAAGACATAGACTAATGAGGAAGAACAAGAGGATAATGATGGTGAGGAAGAGGGAAATGAGCACAATAGTGGTGAAGACAAAAACAGTGACAATTTGGAGGGAGGTAGTGATGGTAAAAATACAAATGAGTCATCCCAAGACGAAGAAAGGGACCCTAATGATGAACAAATTTATGACCAAGGAGATAGTGATGAAAATGATGAGGCTGACAGTCAAAAAGACAATAAACAAAACTTTGCCACCATGGAAGAGGATGTTGGAGGAAATGAAGAGGTTGAAACTGAAAATAACATGAGTTTTGAAGGAGGAGAAACCAACAGTGAAACAAAGGATGAAGAAGAGGCAGAGGAGGCAGATCACAGTGAAGATGAGTTTGATGTTGAAAATCAAGGAGATCATGATGGGGCAGAGACCATGGAAATAGATAATGAAGAGGAAGGAAATGAGCCAGCAGATAGTGAACAAAAGGCAGAGTCCATCAAAACAGATAAAGAGAATAAAGATGAAGAAGAAAACAGTGCACATGGCAGTGGTAAAAATGAGGAAATGGACGGTCAAAGAGACAATCTGCTTGGTCATGAAAACAATGAGAAAAATCATGAGTATGACAGTGGTAATATGAAAGAACAAGACAACAAAAGAGATAGTCATGACAATCATGACAGTTGTCATGACACCAATCAACCTCCTAGTGACAATGAAAATAGCAGTGTTGGTGATGATGGAGGGGAAATGAGTCCTAATGATGAATAAAACTAGAGTGAAGCCAGTGCAGAGACTGATGGTTCAAATGAAGACCAAAGTGACAGTGTAGGAGGCAGTAAAGAAGTTATTCATGATGATGGTGTTGAAGGTCAAAAGGATAATGATCAAACTGAGCATGGGATGATTGATAAAGATCATGGTAAAAATGAGGAAGTCGATGACAACTCCAAGGGTCACAGCCATGATGAAAAACCTACCAAAACCACCATCCCACCCCTTTCATGCACATACCAAAGAGGGTCAAGGCAAGTGTTTGCTTCCTCCAAAAGGCAAGGGACCTTGTCATCTGCATCAACTCCAAGGCTTGACAAGGGCAAAGAAAAGGTGGACAAGGTTAGGAAAAGTAAGAGAGGCAAGAAAATTACTCAAAGGCCTCAATTTATTGAACTAGACAGTGATAATGATGATAAGAAGATGACCACCAGATTTCTACTCCAAACTAAAGATGCACAAATTATGGAATGGGAGAGAGATTTTGAGATGGCACAACGTGTCATTTAGTATTACAAGAATGAGCACACGCACTTCAAGAAGGTGAAAATAGGCCTTGCTCTCCAGAAAAGGATGACCAAGTACTATGCCATGAAACACAAGCTTGTTTGTGCCAAATTAAAGGAAGCCCTCCTTGAAGCCCAAACCCTAAAGGAGGCAAAGGAGCATGACAGCCTTGGATTTTTGGCTAAGGCCTCTCAACAGTTGTCCAAGACCCCTTAAGGGAGCTCTCCACCAATTTTGAGCAAATTTGGAACATTTTTGGTTTTTTGAGATTTTTAAGGCTCGTTAGCGCAGCACCACTGGCTCTACGCTAATGCATGGAGCATCTTCAGGAGAATAACTTGATATTTTTGGGTTTCTCACAACTATTACATTATTCTCACCAAGTTTTAGATGATTTGGAGCAAGTTTGACCCCTCAAAAGGTCAAAAAAAACCTCTCTTTTTTCACCTTTCTAACACTGTTTTGGGCCTGGCACTGTGCAAATGACAGTCTTGGGATTTTTGAATTTTTGACTAGGTTACAAGAGCTGGATCAAAAAAAAACAAGCATTTCTAGAAAGTAGACTCATCAGGATTTCCAACAAGCCATCACAAAGCCAAATCTGACATCAGGAAGGGGTCCAAAACTTGGTCACAAAAGACCCTATTATCTGCTAAAAGTGACGCTATGCAAATGGACTGTGTAGTCTGTTTTGGACCAAAATTCATAAAATACACTCATTTATTGCAAAATGATATTTTTGAGTTTTTTTAGGCAAAAAACTCTAGAATTAGTTGCAATAAGTTATTTTAGAATTTATTTTTTAGGATATTATGTGCCTTGGGCCTTGCATGGTCTCTTGGGCATTTATGACATTTATGAGTGATTATGACATTTTCCAACCCTATATATGGTTTTTTCCCTCCTTTGCTAAGTTAAATAGAGCATGAGGGCTTCATTTTAAATGTTGTCATTTGATGAGCTTTGAGAGCAATATATGGTTTTTATGAGCTTGGAGAAGAAATTGGTGTTGTGGAGTTTACGAATGGCTTGCTTGGTAGATGATGGTGAAGCTTGTTTGCAGGATCCCTGAGCTTCGTTAATGGTGATGTATGATTAATTTGTTTATGTTTTCTTGTTATCATATGTTTCATTCTTCTTTATTACAGTAGAACAGAAAATTATAGGTTGAGAAATTCTCTTTGAAGCACCTTATTCCTCCTGCCTTCTATTGCCTTGATGTTTTCCTCTCTTTGGTCAGCTTAAGGAATTATTGACTGCTCCTTAGGTCCACCTAAACTTGTTTTGTTTCATGTATGGATTAGTATGCTAGTTTATAAGTATGATTCATGGTATTCCTTGCTTATTTGAAGCTATCCAAACTCTGTCTTGAAACCTCTCTTTGAAGTATTGTTTGCTAGGTTAAGTCAAAGAGGTCTTGTTTCGATCTTTCCCTTTGTCCATGCTTATCAGTTTGTTTCAAAGTTCTTTATAGCTTGATTCATGATGTTTAGGAGTTCCCTCTTCATAGATTAAAGCTATTTGTGATCTTAAATGTTTTATAAAGCGTGAAGGTGGAATCACTAGAAGTTAAATGAGTTTCTCGCCTTCTATATTTCATTGGAATTGTTTATCTTGAATGTTTATTGGTTTAAGTATTTTTCATTGAGCTTAATGGTTTGCCCTACCTCATGATTTATATCTTTTGCTTGTCAGTATTTAATGCCTCCTTGTTATAGGTATTTGAAAATGGATTCTTGATTTCCGTTTGCCCTACCTTATTTGCCAACTTGATGTTCATCCCACTTCACTCATAACCTTAAGGATCCATTAACCTCGCTAGATTGGCCTTGCACTGCACTCTGACTCATTATTGAGACATCCATGACTTTTATTGACTCCATATCCCAATGAATTGAAGACCTCTCACTCCATCTATTCAACCTGTTCATCTTACCCAACCAAAACAATCAACAAACCCTACACTTAACAACTAGCCTAAAATCAAAACCGTAAGAGCAAAAAGATCACATCCTTTGCATACAATAGAGAGAGCCCTCTCTGAGTCCAAGAAGGATAGGTCCTAGGACTCCAAATATTTTTTTGATGTTACCCTTTCATTTGGTTTACCAATCTGCCAAATCACGGGACTCTAACATGCAGTTCAAACTGGGCTAGAGGCCTCAACTACGCAATTTCGTAGGTCAAGGTCGGGTGCTAGTCACCAAAAATATGAAATGGGGAAGTCTTGTGAAGCTAGTACTGCGCACTGTACAGTGCTAAGCAACAAGGTCACAACCATAGGAATGAGACTGCACAATGCGCAGCTTGTGGGAGTCCCGAAGACGCTAAGTTTTTTGTTCGGGAAGTTTTCCGGAAAATGACTAAGCATGGGACTAGTGAGATTGATGTGAACATTGATGGACTTTAACTATGATCACACACTTATCATATTTGACAACTTAAACAACATAGATCAGCTGATACAAATAGACAAACATTATCCTCTATGTGACAAGTTTATGACCAGTTACGACAAGTGTGATATCAAAGGTACACTTTACGACAACCATGACGACACTTGTGTGACGGTGCTCAGAACTTGAAAAATGAGTGTGATAGATACTTACATAGTTAGAACAACTCATTTACAAAAATATGACCTCTTAGAATCACTAGAGCAAGCCCATACATTCACTATGGTAGCCAACATGCCAAAGGTGACACTTTACCTATCTTGCGAAAGGGGTCACACAATTTAAGAAAAATAATCAAATGAACTTCAAAGTTTGCGAAAATCATAGACAAGACCAAGGAAGGCTCTAAAATTTGGTATAGGCAAAATTTTTGAGGGGGTTGTAGCGGCTACAACACTTGGCGACACATTGGTAGGATTTCAACTTCACTGTTTCGGTTAACTTCTTTTGTGCATGGCCTTGGTTCTTCAGGGAGTATTGATTCATCGTGCATATCACTTTGGTTTCCCCACTTACCCCATGAATATACCAAGTCCCCATCATGCCACTCTAGTTTAAATCATCAAATATTAAGCTTTATCACAAAGTTTCAAACAGGGGAGGGTAATGAATCTCGCGAGTTTAAGATTTTCAGAGTATAAGTTTTCATCTCTAGTGTTGCTCTGCTTCCGGCAGGCCTGGATAGTACCCTGGCGGAGTAACTTCAAGAGCGTAAACATTGCTCCGCTGCCAGTGAGCCTGAATAGTACCCCGATAGATTTTCTTTCTTTACCTCTCTGCACACGAAGCCTTTCTCTTTTTTCACCTTTTTTTTTTTTTTTTAAAGAGGACTCTGCATTGGAATTTATTTATTTGTGCAGAAGAGGGATCCTAGATTATTGAGAGCATGAGAGGTTGTTCATTCAGAGAAGTATATAGGTTCCTCTAATTTAGTTTTGATCCTTTAGATGTTCCCCTTATCCCTTTTTACTGATTGGATAAGTGTGAAAACACCAAAACAAAACAACCGAATATGGGCACAAGGTTTCCTCGATAGACACGAGTTCATGGTTTACCCAAGAATCTCCTTACGGATGGATCGTATTTTCCATCAGAACTTCATCGGCCAAAATACATAACCAATACAAGGAAGGTGGAACAAAGGCTAACCAAATTTTGAAGTGTCACAAGGTTCCTTAGACTTCATCCACGCACACAATCCCAAAAACCAACAAGAGTACAACACCTTATTCACAAGACAGATGAAAACATGAAACAAAGAAAACAATAAGAATGAAAACAAGAAAACTGATGAAAACCAATTATGTACATAGTGTATGGCACATCCCCATATTTTCATTGAAAGTAATGTTTGATATCGTGGCCATTGACAAGGAGAGAGTCAGTCTTCCCGTCAAGTGATCAAAGACGATAGGCGTGTTTTCCAAGCTTCTCATGCAAAGTGAATGGTCCAATCCACAAGGATTGAGACTTAGTGTGTTTGCCTTTGTCCTTGTGGGATTTATCCCATTTTAAGACTAATTCACCCACACTATATCAATTCTTCCCCACATACTTCTTGTCAAGTCACCTCTTGATATGGTTTTGATGGAGTAAGAATTTTTCTTTGGCTTTCAATATATCTTTCTAGAGCTTATGAAGGGCGTCCATCCTATGTTGCACTAACAAACATATCTTATCTTGGGACTCTTGGAAAAGTTGGAGAGCGAGAAAGTAGATATTGGGGGGGAGGATGGCTTATTTTCTATATACCAAGAAGTAAGGGGAGGTGTTCAGAGAAAGCTTAGTTGTGACTTGGTCAAACCCATAAAGCGTTTAACAAAGAAGATTTCCAGTTCCTTTGCTAAGATAAAATGGTCTTCTTAATGATGCAGATCAAGTTATTATTTGTGGATTCAGCAAGGCCATTCCCCTTAGGGTTGTAGTTGGCAGAATTTTTCAATAATATTCCATTTTCTAATGCAAAATAATAAATATTTAGTGATGAGAAATGTGTTGCATTTTTAAAAACAAGTTACGTAGGAACGCCAAACCTGGAAATGATGTTATGTTGCAAAAATTTTATGACTTATTCATCATTCACTTGTTTTAGCAGGACTTCTTCTATCCACCGTGTGAATTAATTTATAAATGTAATAATATAGTGGTGCTTCTTTGATTAATGTGGAAATATTTCACCAATAATATCCAAGCCCCACTATTGGAATGCTTCTTCCAATTCGATAGGCTGCAGTGAGGCGGTTGACTTCTTATTCCTATCAGCGCACCTTTGACAAACTTGGCATTTGTGAACATAAGTGTGGGAATATTTGAATAGTGTGGGCCAATAGACTTCGCCCCGCATGAATTTATTTTCGTTGTGTTGCCCGCAAAATTCCCTCTGAATGGTCTGTCATGGAGATCGCATAATACCTTCTCTGAATCGTGTAAGCAATACTCCATTACGGTTATTTCTAAAAAGCACACCATGCACCAACTAATAAGATAAAGTTTTTTGCCTTCGTTCCCTCTTTTTTCGTGCAAAAAATGGGAGGGAACGATGCCATGCTTAATGTATTGGCACACATCCGTGTACCAAGAGTTTGTACTGGTAGTGGGGGTGGTGCGCTTGATATCATACATCTCAATTTCTTGCTCCCATCCTAAGGTATCTTCTTATTCTTTTGCATCTACCGCTTCTGTTGCTAGTCGATAAAGGCCATGGCCCTTGATCGTGTGAACTGGTTTAGTTTATAATTCATATTCCTGCAAACCAGTCATCCAGTTCTTCCTTCTTTCACCCAGATCTTGCTAAATGAGGATTGATCTAACTTCCGGGTGTGGGACGAAGATAATGCAATGATTCTTCAATAGACAGGGTCGGAAATGTTTCACCGCCTTGTATATTGTATAAGCATGTTTTTCCATGAAGGGGTAATTCAGCTAAGGTCCTTATAGACTTGTGCTCATGAAATAAATAGGTGACTCATTGTTCAGATCATCCTTTTGCATAAGTACAGTGGCAAGAGATGTGAAAGAAGCGAAGGTATAGAGAAAGAAATCCTTGTTGAAATCTGGGCTATATAGTGCAGGTGTTTCTACGATCGCCTATTTGATACGGGAAAATGTGTCCTTTTCCATTTTGTCACATTTATAAATAATGTCCTTCTTTACCATCTCCTATATCGGTTTGACAACTTGAGCATAGTCAAAGATGAATTTACGGATAAGTTGATCTTCCCCAAGAAGGATTGCATAGCCTTCTTATTCACTCGATATGGAATTTGCAAAATTTCTTTGACCCTATACGAGTCTACCTTAATCCCACTTTTTGTGATAATGTGGCCCAAGAGGTTACCCTCGGACACTGTAAAGATGATTTTCTTAGGATTGAGAGATATCTCGTATTTGCAACATCGCTCGAAAATCTTCTTCAAGTGGTGTATGTGATCTGACCTTTGTTTCGAGAATACAGTTACGTCATCTAGGTATATCACTATGCATTTCCCGAGAAACCCACAGAATACGATGTCGATACTTCGTTGAAAGGTAGTACCAGCGTTAATCAACCCAAATGGCATTCACTTGAAATAAATTATCCCCACTTCGTTCGAAAAAGTAGTTTTTAGCCTGTCAAGTTCTCCAACCAGAACCTCGTTGTATCCTGAATACCCATTAAGAAAAGAGAACATATTGGACCCTGATACTGTTTGTAAAACAATTTCTATAGATGGTAAGGGGTGGTTATCCTTTTCTAAGGTGACAATGGATGGGTTGCTTATTATGTCTTGTTGTGTTATTCAACAACCCCCATTATTTTAGCATAGTTACCTTAGGAAAATAATGGGGACCATTTTAAAAATTTTAGAGTAAAGCAAATTAAACCCTTAAGTGATTAATTTAAATAGAAATAGGAATCAAATGGGTTAAAAACATTGAATTTTCTTCTTAAAGACACTTGAGCGGAGAATGTAAAGTAATCTCAATTTCAAAATCGCAATATCGCAATGAAAGACATATGGCTCCTAAAAGCCACTCAACACAAATTGTGATGTGAAATACATCAAAGTGCTTTAATAAAGGAAAAAAGGAATTTTCCCGAACAAATTCTATAATAAAGAGACCACGGGACCCACTTTTGCCACATAGGCAAATCACAAATCACATTTCGCAGTTTTATCCTGATAATATTAAAGTCATTCTCCACATTTCCTCGATGTGATATAGTCTATCACATCACACTTTCACTTCGTGACCACTCTTGCCCTTCATTCATTTTCGCCGATATTTCGATTGCAATATCGCAATCGGCAAAAAGTATTCAATCAACACTCAATAAAGATTCACACATGAATAACACCATGATGCAACAGATCTAGTTTAAATGTTGAAATGATTACATGAGCACATAAACCCATATTGTCCATTAATGCCATAACTTAAATGGTTTTATAGCCCATGATTCCAAAAACGATTTGACTACAAGAAGAATTGAATTTATGTATTAACCGTGTGCCAAGTTTCATTTGTTTGATTGTTTCCATTATTACGGTACATTCGTATTTGTAAATCAAAATTGTCTCTTTCTACCTATTATTCTTCATTGTTCATAGGCGAGTCCAAATAAACATAGCTCTTTAGAGATGTAAAAAGTTGTGAAGAAAGCTAAGAAACCTATGGCACCCACAGATATTACAGCTACTGTAAGTGAAAGAACATAAATGCTTCCTCTATTCACAGACACAACATGCGGGCCACAAAGTGGTTCTTTCTCCTGGGAAGCGATGTATAAGTTATTTGAGGATGAAAAACCCCATATGGTTCAACGAAAAATTACTGCAGATGCTTATAATTCTTCAGAAGCTACTATAGAAGAAGTTTCAAATTCCTTTCTACACCGGGTTGTTGCGTGCCCCAAAATTCTACCATATACTGATATGGTAAGATGGATAATCGACAACCTCAATATTGGGGACATAAATTTCTTAACCAGCAGAGAAATGATGATAGGTTCTTTTGAAGCAGAAGACTTGAATTCAATGTATCACATTAGACACATAAAAGGTATGCGAAAAATAATTTATAGCGCAATTCGCTAACGAGAATAAGCTAAAGTCAAATCCTATCAAGCAATGGAGGAGCAACCTGAATAAAAACAAAAATGATGATAAGGTTATGTATTCTATTGACTCCCTTACTATTACCTACTGTTATGTTGCTGCAATGATGTCTAGGCTCTTTGGTCAGCCCGATACTACCAAATTTCCAGTTCAATGGGTTCCCTTAATGGAATCAGTCGCAAATTCTTATATCATGGACTGGGGAACCATTTTTTCCAACAATATTGCCACTCAAATTCTGGAATATAGAAAAAATCATTATATTTTCGTCCAAAAAAATTCCACATTTTATATGAGTGCTTATATCATGGACGATGTATGTTTCACTTCAGATGTTCCAACCATGGGTTGGAAATGGACTACCCAGGACCCTCTCCCCATTCATGTCTATCATAGCATGTTATGGGAGTCAAAATATGAAAACTATTTTTATAAAATCTACAATGGAGCTATGCTCCCTTTATTTCAAGTAGTGTTCAATGAGAAAGCCCCCGGGTTTTCTAATAATCTCAAGCTTATTTCTCCTCTATTGGAAAATGGTTCAGAGAAGAATTGTTTACCTATGTCAGAGTTTTTGGGAGCCTAGCTTGGCCACATGTTTTACCATTATTGTTCCGGATAAGCTTCTCGCAAGAGAAAGAGCTTATCAAACCGTTGGAAATGGATTAACTAAGTTTCTAAAGGAAGCTAAGAAAGCATCATGGCTCTCCTTCCAATTCACTATCGTGTTTACACCTTGGACAACTATAAAGATGCAAGATTAGAGGTCAATCAAATTAAATGTTTGAAATTGTTTCCAATTTCAAACAGAAAATACGACCTGAATCAAGTTTCCAATGATTTTACCACTCACGTTAAAATCAGACCTTTTGTACATGAAGATGATGAGTTTGTTGACTTGTTTGAGTTAGTCGACACTTATGTCACAGTTCAGAAGTAAGAAACATCACGCCCCCATCCACAAAAAATTTCAAAGTTTAAATAGTACAGGAACAAAATATTGGAAGGGAATTCTTTGTAAATGCTAGAAGTATCTCAACCCATAACACAAAAGGAACAGGAAAAAGAACAGGCACTTAAGGATACTGAAGTCCTTAGTAAAACTGAAGAGGATAAATTTGTTGAAGTTCAAACCATGGATTTAGAGTTCCCAAGTAATTTGAATGATGTTTGGAAGGATTTTAATCAAAAACTCCAAGGAGACCAAGAAATTATGATTAATGGTCATCAAAATATAGTGCAAACGCCTCAAAGCAAAAGTCAAGACATGTTTAATGTTGGGCCATCTGACAAGTTAGTTAGCACATAACAAGTAGATTTCATCCCGGCCTTCCCTACTACAAAAATTGTACTGGAAATTGAGGAATTCCCTCCTCTGGATATATTTTATAGTCCTAAACATAAAGCCGTTATCATCAGGCAAAGAAAAAGGATGACAGAGAAGTCTCAACTTCTTATTCCAGGAGATGTTCCAATGGAGGTAGTTTGGAAAGATTCACAAGCATATCCTTCTCAGGATCTAACTCGTCTGACCCAGTTCACAGGATCCTATGCATCTGCTATTATAGATAAGGCCTCTGAAGTTCAATAATTGATTAAAGAAAAGAATGAAAATATCATCCAATTAGAACAAGAACTACAGGCAGAAAAGAAAAATGTCAACCAGCAACTACAGGTACATGTATCACAGCTCCAAGAGAGCATTGATCAATTGAAATTATAGAAACAAACTGAAATTGGTGCTAAGGACACTCAAATTCATCAATTGCAGATTATTGTTGAGCAATTGAAAGATAATCCAAAAATAGACAAATTTAAGAAAGAAGCATTGGAATTGAATACTCTACTGGCACAATAGAAAGTTTTTTTTTTTCAAAATTTGACAAATATCATTGACTTTTGCGAGAAAAGTGATTCACTGATGAATAGAATAGCAAACCAAAGAATCAGTTTCGATGAAATTGACAATAAAGTGTCACAGTATGTCACCTAGAAAAATACTATTGATGGACGAAAGTCTAATCTTCCCAGGATTGAGGACTCCAAAAAGGAAATCTTATTTACTAACTGGGACATCCAATTGAAACATGTTGAAATAGCCATATGCAGAGCTAGAGATGTGGCTAATAATATTTTTGAGACAGTCCATCATAATCTCATCACTGCCAATCTTATTTATAGATTCCCTCCTAGTTCTCTTCCTATTGTTAAAGATTTGATAAGGCAGTGGCAAGAAGTCTCCAATGTTAAAGATGAAAGAATCATAAAGTTGGAAAAGCTAGATTAGGATAAGTATGGGAAATACTTGGTAAAGCCACATAGCCAATGGCTCATGTTACATTGTCTTACAAATAATTATTCCTATATGTTTCCTCCACTTTCAGATGTGGTTTTCACTGGACAGTTGCGCATCAGGCTAGGCCAACCTCCCGATGTTAAACTTATGCTTAACATCCTTCAATTGAAGGAAAGAATGGTTGATGAGATAGTAGGGAAACCTTCAAGCAAGCCACCCCATTAAATTATCTTTATGTTTTATTTTCACTTAGTTTAAGGACAATTGTTTAAACCTCCTTAGCTTTAATTTTAATTACTATTTTTGAGACTTTCAATTCTATTATATAAACCCCTTCATGTCTTTTAATGAGGGGTCCTAAAATTTTGAAAGGAATACTTTACGAAAGTCACACTTTTGTACTCTTAAAGTTTTATTAATAGAAAGGGTTGGACCAAATATTGTTTTTCAAATGAGCAGAGTTAGCATATACATGGTAATTTTATCCTATATGTTAATTTTTGTTCCAAATGAGCAATGGTTAGTTTTTCTTATGGTGTTTTGTTTTACGTATCTTTTCGAAAACAATCAAGCATTAACTCACTTTTGAACATGTAAGATTACTATGTTTTGGTACATATTCAATACATGCAGTAAATAGATGTGATATAGTCTTATCCAATTGATTTAATTAAATTAATTATTTCAAATTGTTTTCATATCTCTAAGTGTTTGTATAATTTTTATTTGCATTCGCTGAAAGATCATATTTATAAATCGCATAGAGAGAATAATTCATCTTGGGATAGATATAGATAGGCATGTTTATTTACTTCAAGCTTGTTGTCACTCCCATATACCAAGTTATAGTGAGTTATAATACCATCCATTCACCTAATTATATTTCACTGGGAAACTAGTCCAATAAATCCATTCGGAGCCACCATACCAAACGGATAAGGGACAGTTTTCAAGTCCCCGACTGGGTGGTTTTCACCGATGTTGTTGCACCGATTTTCGAGGCCTCAACATTTTTAGCGCTAGAAGGGGGGCCATCAAACTATGAATGGCACGAAAGCTCAATCCAAAAATCAAATACCATCAAAAGAGTCGTTATCCCTCCAAATATCCTACAACTTATAGTCCTAGTTCAAGATCTTTTAATCTTAGATCAAAGTTGTTCAATCTCCCCCCAAGTCTCCTAGTTCTATTCCTAAATAAATCTCCTCAGATTATACTCTAGAATCAGCTGAAGTACAAACCTTAATAAAGAAATTGGAAGAAATTATATTCCGGCAGAGAAGCGTGTACTTTCTGAAGCCTCAGAAGGAAGTGCTACTTCAATATTTGAGGGCACCAGTGTATTAAGTTGTTCTAAGAGTGAAAATATCAGAATAATCCCTTTTGAGTTTCCTCTCCATTATCAGCATAGGAAATCTCCGATATTTGAGACTCAATCATCCACTAGTGAGATTCAATCATCTTCTACCCCTCAAACTCCATCATTTATTCCTCCTCAAACAAGTTCTTCATCAATTCATACTTCTTCCCAAGCTACAAGTGTTGCCTCAAGCAGTATTAGTTCCATAGTTGTTTCTTCCACACCTACATCCACTAATAGAACTACTTCTTCCATTCCAGCTCCTTCTTCAGGGAAAAGTAATCCTCTGGTTCACACAATAGCAGCCAGACCTTGGACGAATACTGGAGCTATTTAATTACCAGGTCCTCTTCATCCTTTACCTAAACATCCAAAAAGATGGTTGCCTAAGTATAATCCAGATGATGGTCTACCTGCGGAAGAACATCTCCATAATTTTGTGCTTACCATGAATCTTAATGATGTCACTAAAGAAGATTGTGTATTTAGGTTATTTCCCTATAGTTTTCAAGGATCAACTGGATCATGGTATTTATCACTACCATCATGTACTATTACTAGCTAGGATATATTTGAAGAAAAATTCCTTACTAAATTTGGTGATGATCGTACTACTGCTACTCTTGTCAATGATATTTCCAATCTCAAAGCAAATACAAGGGAAAATTTCAAAGATTTCAACTCCATATTTAATAATCAACTCAATAAAATCCCAACCACATCTAAGCCTGGGGTAGATGTACAAATAGAATGGTACGTATCCTCTCTTCCTTCTAATATTTCTATTTTTTTAGATAGAGACAATAAGGCTACATTGGTAGAAAATATGAAATAAGCCCTTTCTGTAGAAAAGAGAATTATTTTCTTAGAAAAGAAAACTGCACAAGAGGAAAGAAAAACTAAAAAGGTTTCGTTTAAGGATGAGTCCAAAAAGAAAACATCCAAGGATCCTTATGATCTTGAGAGGTTACAAAAGGTCCTCAAAACTATTTCGAATGACATGGTCGAAATAAAGAAACAAGTAGTTGAATCTTCTTCGAAGAAACCTTTCAGATCTTTTAAGAAAACTCAAGCTTCCCAACCTCCAAATGTAATCTCGAATGTTGAATCAGATCAAGACGAAGATCAAGATGAAACAATATCATCCGCAGAAGAATCACAAGATGAATAATTAGTCGAAGTTCATCTGACAATGAATATGAACATGAGGCACTTCCAGTTAACACTAAAAGTAAAAATTCTACCGACCTCCCTCAGTCTCCACAAAAGAAAAAGTCTTCATCCTATGTTGTTAAGGATAAAGTTGTTAATAAAAAAACTACTTCTCCTTAATAAAGCCCAACTTATTATACTCTTCCATCTACATATAATACATTAGTTGTCTCAGATACCATCAAATATAATATAGTGGAAGACATGAAGAAAGTAAAGGAAAATATCTCCATACATGAGTTGAGAAAATTAAAACAACAACAAAACATTTTACTCAAAGAGCTAAATGTAGTCCTTGCTTCGCCCTTACCTGCGCCTATTACTTCCAAAGCCTCAAAAGGAGTTGGAAAACCTCCTAGTGATCCACCTGAAAAAATTGACACAAATGATGTTATTCTAATCGGAGACGAATCTAATTCACATACTCCTCGTTTCCTTTTAACTTTTGAAGTATTTAACAAGAATGTGCATAATTTTTTAATAGACTCTGGAGATTCTTAAAATATCATGCCATATTCTGTTTTTTTGAAGTTGAACATTTCTCCTCAAAATTCTGCAGTACGCATTTTGCAATTAGAGAAAACTAAAGTCAAGGTATTGGGAGAAATGAATTCAGTCATCATCAGACTAGCATCCAATTCAAAAGCTCATCAAGTGATTGATATTTTGGTTGCTGATATCCTTGAATTTTACGGTTTAATTTTGAGTAGAGATCGGTTAGAGAAATTTCATGGTTATATTGCAACTGACTGGTCTCATATGTGGCTTCCCTACAATGGTAAGCCAAATCAGATCCGAGTGAACTATGAAAAACACATGAAATACTCAGTAACTGAATTCGAATATGAGAATGAACCCATGGCTTTTACTAATAACATTCTCGGCAATTACTCTGTTGAATCTTTTTTGGGCAATTTTAATGCTCAGAAATCTCCATTTCTCACCAACTCAATTAATCATCAAGTCAAAAAAATTTCTCAACCAAATTCTTCCAAATGTATAAATATCATGAATAAACCTTGTATTAAAAATTTGTTTTGGACATTATACTTTGATGGATCAAAATCTGGTGAAGGTGCAGGAGCTGGTTGCATACTAATTAGTCCAGAAGGAGAAAAGACAATGATGGCTTGTAGGCTAGAATTTTAGTGCACAAATAATACTGTAGAATATGAGGCACTGGTCCAAGGCTTGTACAAAGCAATAGATATCGGTGTCAAATATATTCAATTCTATGGTGACTTTGAAATAATGTTCAAACAGGTAAGAAATACTATTCATTGTATTTTTGGTCATCTCAAGCACTACCAAGCATTAGTACAATCTCTTAGTTCACACTTCTTATCATTCAATATATCGTCTATTCCAAGGCTCCAAAATGCAAGCGTTGACCTTCTAGATAATGTAGCATCCAAACTTGTTCCTTCAGTGGATTATAGTCTATATAGATTTTTTATAGAATTAATTTATCTTCCATCTATTCCTGATAATGTCACTAATTGGAGAGTATTCAACGATGATGAAGATGTTCTAACCTTTCTTACATCAGAAGGGTCATATGATGATCAACTAATTGATGAACATGAACATGAAAGGAGATTGAATCAAAAACCTGAAGAGAATGCCATACCTAAGTCTATGGTTAAGCTTGAAGATCTTTATGATCTCAAAGACAAGTATAAAAAGATTACTAATTCTAAGCTAAAAAATTCAACTCTCAGATTTGAACTAGTAAACCTTGGCACAAATCTCAATCCTCAGATTATTAACTTAGGACTTGGTATTTCCTCTGATGAAAGATTAGCCTTAATTCACATTCTGAAGAAATACAAGAATGTCTTCGCATTTAAATATGAAGATCACAAAACATGTGATACCTCCATCATCCAACATACTATCCCATTGACATCCACTGAAAAGCCTATACAAAAAAATTTAAGGAAAATTCACCTTGATCTTGAAAGTCAAATCAAAAGTGAACTGAATAAACTCCTTAAGGAAAATATCATCTTCCCTGTTAGGCATTCAATGTGGGTCTCAAACATAATCCATGTTAGGAAAAAGAATGGTGACATTTGCATTTGTATAGATTTTAGGAACTTAAACAAAGCTTGCTTAAAATAAAATTTCCCATTATCACCGATGGAAGAAATTTTGCAATTAGTTGCTGGATCTGAATTAATGTCTTTCCTTGATGGATTTTCAAGTTATAATCAAATTTTGGTTCATTCTGAAGATAGATTAAAGACTACATTTAGAACTAAATGGGGCACTTATGCCTACCAGAAAATGCCTTTCAGCCTAATCAATGCAAGAGAAACTTTTCAAATATTAATGGACATTGCTTTTAGAGGACCGATAAACAAAATTGTGGTTGTATACTTAGATGATATAACCATTTATTCCAAGAATAGAAGTGACCACTATCATGATCTTAAACAAATCCTTGAACGCTGTTTAAAATATGGAATTTATTTAAATCCAAAAAAAAATTATTTCGCTTTAAGTGAAGGTAAAATTTTAGGATTTATTGTGTCAAAAGAAGGAATTTGAATAGATCCAGAAAGGATAAAGGCAATTTCTGAAATATCTCATCCCCATAACAAGAAATCCATCCTTTTTAGGACAGATAAATTTTGTTAAGAGATTTGTTCCAAACTTTTCCCAAATTGTTTTACCATTGCAAGTAATGATTAAGAAAAATGTACTCTTTAAATGGGGACACAATGAAAGAGAAGCTTTTGATCTAATCAAGCAAGCCATCATTAATTATCCTTCTCAGACTACCCCAGATTTTTCTAATCATTTCATTTTGTATAATTTTGCATCCAAAACATCTTATGATATTGTGTTAACACAAATCAATGATCAAAAGATTGAAGCACCCATTTCTTTATTTAGTTCAAATCTTCAAGATGGTGAACTAAATTATTTAAAGAATTCCATACCTTTTCTCCTAAAGACACACACCAAGGTAATAGTTCCATTTTTCGGCAGTAAGGCAACTACTTATTCAAAAGGAACTGGGATAAAAGAGAGAAAATTGGGTAATTGCTCTGTAGGAATATGGCATTGACATAAGACCAACCAAAATCATCAGAGGGCAAGGTCTCTGCAGAGTAATATCTGGAGCATCCATCATATCAAATGATGAAGAGTTTGGTAACATTGTACACATTACTGAGGTAAGCTTAAACGACTTTGAATCACATTACGTTGATCTTATATTTTATTGGAAAAATGGATATGCTCCTACAGAACTAAATTACAAAAGAAAAAGAGCTTTAATATTGAAAGCTATTCAATATTAGATCATAGACAATGTTGTATTTAAAAGAACTATGACTCTGTACTATTAAGATGCCTTAAAAAGTCTGAAGCATAGAGGTTTTTGCAGGAACTCCATGATGGACCCACAGGTGGACATTTCAGAGGAGATACCACCGCACATAAAATCCTTCATGCAGAATACTACTAACCAACACTATTTAAAGATGCTCATGCATATGTGAGAAAATGTAAAACACGTCAAATTGCTGCTGGAAACAAAGAAAACCAGCCTTACCCTTGCAACCAGTCAACATTGAACAACCTTTTGAACGATGGGGATTGGATATCATGGGTGAGGTTGTTCCTAACTCATCAAAACAACATAGATACATTCTCACTGCAACAAATTATTTTACTAAGTGGGTGGAATTTGTTCCACTAAAGGTGGATAACTCTGAGGCCATTATGGAATTTATTGATCAATTCATTATTACCAGGTTTGGCTTACCTAATGCACTTATGTTTGATAATGCATCTTATTTTTCGGGAAATATTTTGACTGACTTTGCTCTCAAAAGAGGTTTTACTTAAATATTCTGCTAACTACTATCCCCAAGGGAATGGTCTAACAGAATCAAGAAATAAAAATCTCATAAGAATCATAAAAAGGACTATTGATCAGAGCCAGAAAAATTGGCATAATTCTTTAACATTTCCACTATAGGTGGATAGAATTACTCAGAAAGCCTCTATAGGGACTTCTCCATTCAATCTAGTTTATGGGAAAGAAGTCGTAATTCCATCAGATTTAACTCTTCCTTCATTAGCCCTAGTTCTATTTATTGATGAAGTGCTCTCTTATTCCTTACAATTAAGAATGTCTCAAATTATTAAACTAGCAGAGGAAAGGGGAAAATCCAAATTAACTCATGCTCGACACGAGCAGATGGTAAAAGATTCTTTTGATGCAAATTTTTTTTCCCCAAAAACATTTCAAATTGGAGTTCTCGTCCTTAAGTGGGACAAGGAACATGAGGAAAAAGGTAAGCATACCAAATTCCAAAGAATGTTGCTTGGACCATTTCAAATCACAGAACAAATTGGCCCATCAACCTTCATGTTACAAGATCTTCAAGGGAGAAAATATTTTCTTCCTGTCAATGGGAAGATTTTGAAAAAAATCTTTTCTTAGAAGAAAATTTTCTTCTAAATGTATTATACTTTTACTTTTTTAGGAGAATAATGTTTGATTACATACTTTTGGCTTTTCGCAATACCTATGAATTATTTTATGACTTTTTATTTTTGAAGAATAATTTTTGTTTGAGGAAATAACTACAAAACTTGAAAATTGAACGATTACTATACAACTCTGAAATATTTTTCCATTGAAATAGTAAAATTTATAAACCTAAAGTTTATAAAGGATTTTTACTTTACTATCAATGAGAAAAGGTACATCCTTATAAAATAAAGACTTGTTGTCACTCAGCATCCTTAACTCTAAGTTGTCATACAAAATTCTTGAGTCAATGATTCCCGCCATCCATTAATTATGCTTTTTTAGAATGTAATTCAAATATACATATATATATATAAGGGTCTCATCACAAGCCTCTTACCATGTTCATAGGTAAATAATAAACTGACATTACCACTATTGCATATCAAACCAGGGTAATGGCTCATTATTATTAAATAATCATAAGACAAGGGGTCTCATCACGAGCCAGCTTGTTCAGTTCAATTATAACCAGTGAATGGAATTGTCACTTTCTGGTCATCAATCCAGGACAATGACTTTTTAAGAAGAAGAAAAAGCAATTTATATGATTAAAGATTTATCTCAACAAATTGTAATAATATATAGATGGGATATTGAATCATTGATGGTTAAAAGGTAACCTTGTACAGGCTATGCCTGCTGGCAACAGTGGCTCTACCTATGACAAAAGGAGTAAATCAAAAGGCTAAGTTACAAAAAGATACTTACTTTATCTTTTAAACTATTTGATGATTGATATAGAGGAATGAAGATATTTATTTATGAAAGGTTCGTGAAAGATTAACAATAAAGATGAGTTCTTTTATTCAGAATAATTTTATTCATTCAAACATTTCGAAAACAATTTTTGTCTCAAATTATTTTTACTTATTTAAAAGATACTAAGAATTTTATTTTTCAGAGATAATTGGTTCTCCCAGTGAATCGCCATTTGTTGTGCTATTCAACAAACCCCATTATTTTAGCATAGTTACCTTAGGAAAATAATGGGGACCCTTTTAAAAAATTTAGAGTAAAACAAATGTAACCTTTAAGTGATTAATTTAAATAATATTAGGACTCAAATGGGTTAAAAACAATGAATTTTCATCTTAAAGACACTTGAGTGCAGAATGTTAAGTAATCACAATTTCGTAATATTGCAATATCACAATGAAAGACATATGGTTCCTAAAAATTCACTCAACACAAATTTCATTGTGAAATGCATCAAAGCGCTTTAATAAAGGAAAAATGCATTCTCTCGAACAAATTCTATAAGAAAGAGACTGTGGGACCTACTTCCGCTAAGTAGGCAAATCGCAAATTGCATTTCGCAGTTTTATCCTGACAATATTAAAGTCATTCTCCACATTTCCCTGATGCGATATAGTCTATCGTATCGCACTTTCGTTTCATGACCACTCTTTCCCTTTATTCATCGATATTGTGATTGTGATATCGCCAAAAAAAAATATATATATATATATATATGATCAAAACTCTATAAAGATTCACACACGAATAACACTGTGATGCGACAGATCTAGTTTAAATGTTGAAATGATTACACAGGCACATCAACCCATATTGTCCATTAATTCCATAAATTAAATTGTTTTAAAGCCCATGCTTCCAAAAATGAATTGACTACAAGAAGCATTAAATTTATGTATTAATCGTGTGCCAAGTTTCATTCGTTCCATTGTTTCCATTATTACGATACTTTCGTATTTGTAAATCAAAATTGCCTCTTTCTACTTATTATTATTCATTGTTCATAGGCGAGTCCAAATAAACAGAGCTCTTTGGAGATGTCAAAATCTGTGAAGAAAGCTAAGAAACCTATGGCACCTACAAATCCTATAACTATTGTAAGTGAAAGAACATAAATTCTTCCTCTATTTACAAACACAACATGCGGGCTGCAAAGTGGTTCTTCCTCCTGGGAAGCGATGTATAAGTTAGGAGGATGAGAAACCCCATAGGTTTCAACGGAAAGTTACTGCAAATGATTTTGATTCTTCAGAAGCTACTGTAGAAGAAGTTGTCAATTTCTTTCTACATCGGGTTGCTGCATGCCCCAAAATTCTACCATACATTGATATGGTAAGATGGATAATCAACAACCTCAATTTTGGGGACAAAAAATTCTTAACCAGTAGAGGAGCAATGATAGGTTCTTTTAAAGCAAAAGACTTGAATTCAATGTATCACATTATAAACATAGAAAAGGTCTACGACAAATAATTTCTGGTGCAATTCGCCTGCGAGAATGAGCTGAAGTCAAATCCTATCAACCAATGGAGGAGCAACCTGAATGAACACAAAAATGATGATAAGGGTATGCATTATACTGACTCCCTTACTAGTCCCTACTGTTATGTTGCTGCAATGATGTCTAGGCTCTTTGGTCAGCATGATACTACCAAATTTTCAGTTGAATGGGTTCCCCTAATGGAAGCAGTCGCAGATTCTTATATCATGGATTGGGGAACCATTTTGTCCAACAATATTGCCACTCAAATTGTGGAATATAGGAAAAATAATTCTATTTGCGTCCAAAAAATTTCCCCCATTTTCTATGAGTGCTTATAAATCATGGACATTGTATGTTTCACTTCAGATTTTCTAGCCATGGGATGGAAATGGACTACCTATGACCCTCTCCCCGTTCAGTTTTATCATAGCATGTTATGGGAGTCAAAATATGAAAACCATTTTTATAAAATTTTCCATGGAGTTATGCTCCCTTTATTTCAAGTTTTTTTCAATGAGAAATCCCCCAGGTTGTCTAAAGAAACTCAAGTTGATTTCTCCTCCATTAGAAAATGGTTCAGAGAAGAATTGTTTACCTATGTTAGAGTTTTTGGGAGCCTATCTCGGCCACATATTTTACCATTATATATTCAAAATAAGTTTCTCATAAGAGAAATATCTTATCAAACCGTTGGCAATAGAATAACTAAGTTTTTGAAGGAAGCTAAGAAAGCATCATGGCCCTCCTTTCCAATTCATTGTGGTGTTTATGCCTTGGACAACTATAAACACGCTGAATTAGAGGTCAATCAAATTGAATGTTTGAAATTGTTTACAATTTAAAACAAACAATACGACCTGAATCGAGTTGCCAATGATTTTACCACTCAAGATTAAATCAAACCTTTTGTACATGAAGATGATGAGTTCGATGACTTTTTTGAGTCAGTCGACACTTATGTCGCAGTTTAGAAGTTAGCAACATCACGCCTCCATCCACAACAATTGTCAAAGTTTAAACAGTACAAGAACAAAATATTAGAAGAGATTTCTTTGAAAATTCTATAAGTATCCCAACCCATAACACAGAAGGAACGAGAAAAAGAACACGCACCTAAGGATACTGAAGTCCTTAGTAAAACTGAAGAGGATACATCTGTTGAAGTTCAAACTATGGATTTAGAGTTCCCAAGTAATTTGAATGATGTCTGGAAGGAGTTTAATAAAAAAACTCCAAGGATACCAAGAAGTGATGATTACTGGTCATCAACAGATAGTGCAAATGCATCAAAGGAAAAGCCAGGACCCGTTTACTACTGGGCTATCTGACAAGTTATTTAGCACAGAACAAGTGGAATTCATCCTGACCTTCCCTGTTATAGAAATTGTACTGGAATTTGAGGAAATCCCTCCTCTGAATATATTCTATAGTCCTAAACATAAATTCGTTATGAGCAGGCAAAGAAAAAGAAGGAGGACAGAGCAATCTCAACTCCTTTTTCTAGGAAATGTTCCAATGGAGATAGTCTAGAAAGATTCACAAGAAGATCCTTCTCAGGATGTAACTTATCTGACCCAATTCACAGGAGCCTATGCATTTGATACTATAGATAAGGCCTCTGAATTTCAACGGCCGATTAAAGAAAAGGATGAAAGAATCATCCAATTATAACAGGAAATATAGGTAAAGAAGAAAAACGTCAACCAACAACTACAAGTACAGGTATCACAGCTCCAATAGGACATTGATAAATTGAAACTACAACACCAAATTGAAATTGGTGCTAAGGACACATAAATTCATCAATTGCAGTTTACTGTTGAGAAATTGAAAGGTTATCCAAAAATAAATTAATTTAGGAAAGAATAACTGGAATTGAATACCCTAATGGCACAACAACAAGTTATTTATTTTCAAAAGTTGTCAAATATCGTTGAATTTTGTGAGCAAAGTGATTGACTGATGAATATAATAGTAGACCAAAGAATTAGTTTCGATGAAATCAATGATAAAGTGTCAAAGTATGTACTACTGATGGCCGAAAGGCTAATCTTCCCAAGATTGATGACTCCGAAAAGGAAATCTTATTTACTGACTGTGACATACAATTGAAACATATTGAAAGGGCCATCTGCAGAGCTGGAGATGTGGCTAATAATATTGTTGAGACGGTCAGTCAGTATCTCATCGCTGTCAATATTATTGATAGATGCCCTCCTCTTTCTCTTCCTATTGTTATATATTTGATAAGGCAATGGCAAGAAGTCTCTGAGGTCAAAGAGGAAAGCATCAGAAAGTTGGAAAAGCTAGATTAGGATAAGTATTGGAAATACTTGGTAAAACCACATAGCCAATGGCTCATGTTGTGTTGTCTTACATATAATTATTTTTATATGTTGCCTCCACTTTCAAATGCAATTTTCACTGGACAGTTGCACATCAGGCCAAGCCAACCTCTCGAGGTTAATCCTATGCTTAACATCCTTCAACTGAAGGAACGCATGTCTCATGAGACAACAAGGCAACCTTCAAGCAAGTCACCCCAGTAAATTTTGTTTCTATTTTATTTTCACTTAGTTTAAGGAGAGTTGTTTAAACCTCCTCAGCTTTTATTGTAATTACTATTTTTAAGACTTTCCATTGTATTATATAAATCCCTTCATGTCTTTTAAGAAGGGGTCTTGAAATTTTCAAAGGAAGGCTTTACGGAAGTCACACTTTTGTACTCTTAAAGTTTTCTTAATAGAAAGGGTTGGACCAAATACTGTTTTTCAAATGAGCAGAGTTAGCATATACATGGTACTTTTATCCTATATGTTAATTTTTTGTTCCAAATGAGAAATGGTTAATTTTTCTTATGGGTTTTGTTTTATGTATCTTTTCGAAAACAATCATGCATTAATTCACTTTTGAAAATGTTAGATTGTTATCTTTTGGTACATATTCAATACATGCAATAAACATATGTGATATATTCTTATCCAATTGATTTAATTAAATCCATTATTTCAAATTTTTTTCATATCTCTAAGTGTTTTTAAAATGTTTATTTTCATTCGCTGAAAGAACATCTTTATAAATCTCACAAAGAGAATAATTCATCCCGGGATAGATATAGATAGGTATATTTATTTACTTCAAGCTTGTTATCACTCCCATCTACCAAGTTATAGTGATTTATAATACCATCGATTCACCCAATTATATTTCACTCGGACACTGGCCCCATAAATCCAGTCGGAGCCACCATACCAAACTAATAAGGGATGGTTTTCAAGTCCTCGACTGGGTGGTTTTCCCCGATGTTGTTGCACCAATTTTCAGGGCCACAACATTGTACCAAAGCATGTTAATATGTGCCAAGATTGTTGAGGAGTGCTATATCTCTCTTATTTATAGAATTTACAAACCCTAATTATGTATTAAATAATATAAGCCCCACGGGGGTAGGCGAGTTGGTAATTGAAATACGGTGAAGTTCGTTTGTAAAGCGAGCTCCGTACTGGAGGTCACGAGTTCGAATCCCCCAGACTAACCTGTAGAAATTATATAACTAATGCGTTATATATCCAAGATTATCCTGATCATACACTATTTGACTTCATGCACAATACATAATCTATTCCACCATTGATCATCGCATGCGGAAATTAACACAATTGCAATGCACACATGAAACCATAAAAATTCACACATATGAACACAGTGTTTTAACGAGAAAGCATGAAGCTAAAAACCCCAACTATCTGTATACAATATATGTCATAGAGATCATGTAACAATCCTCATACAAAGCTGATCATATCAAGTTCTTAGTACAATACAATTGCTACACACTAATCAGGTCCTGATCTAGAAAATTCATGCATCGATCTCTGCCACGTGCTAGCATGCCTCTATTGCGCAATCCCTACTGAAGAATGGCTCTGGATGAACTCGAATCCACCCTATATTGACTGCGCAATCCTCATTGGCATCTCCAATGAATGTGTGGTGCAAACAATGCAACATTATAGTCACAACTGATAGTCACACTTGCTCTTTCACCTACCTCTCCACTGGTCTCCACTGAAACCGTCCATGCATCGTAGCGAACTTACGTATTCTTCTGGGCCTGATTAATGAGTTAATATTTAGTGAATTAATTAACTAATTAATTCACTCCACTCTCACTAGTGTATCATTCAGTTAGACTAGATACAACTAGCTCAATTGAGTCTAACTGAGTTAAACTGAACACAACTCCACCAACTACTTCTACAACTCCACCAAACTCTGTCACATGAGTTCTAACTGAAGTCCTCCATGCAAAAGCTCCACTAAACCCTTAGGAATAGCGTAATTCCTTTTGTCAGCTGTTGTGCCACATTTGTGCACTTAACTGAAGTGCTCCAAGAGAATAAGATAATGTTTAGAGTCCAAATATTATTAAGAACTAACAATATTCGACATATCTATTTTTAGATTGGCAATCTAAAAATAGATTCCGCCCAATATGTCTAAAAATAGAAGTCCATCTATTTTTCCAACTTGACCAACCATCCACAAATAACATCCTGAAACTCATAGAATATGATCGACATGTCTAAAAATAGACTTTGCGACAAAAATCACCTGTGTGGGCCCCACCTAGTTTAGGTGATTATTTTCCAACTAGGATCAAGGATGATGTTTCAGGATGCCTCCTTCACTGTTTCTTGTTGCAATCTTCAACATAACCCGGTGCTGTGGAGAGGGGCGGGCGCAGTTCCCAGTGGTTATAGTTGTAGCATGCCAGGATCGACCCCATGTAACGCAAGTCACGAGGCAGTTCCAGTTGCCGATTCCACTGTATTAAAAAAAAAAAAATCCACTGTATACACAAAAAAATAAAAAAATAAAAAAATTTAAATAATATAGTTTATACACACACTAGTGGAGAATTTTCTAAAGGGAATTTGTTAGATAATAAACCTAATAGATATTAATCATGTATTGACTCATAGGAAAAATATATTCTCATTACTTGAGGGAAATGATACACACTAATTACTTCTTTAAAAAGTCACTGACTCTAACCACTATATGGCCTTCGACATAATGAAAAAGACTCCACAATAATGATATTAAATCATTATCTTTTGGCAAAAAATATAGTAACATGCACATAGCGTCATAAAAAAATCATTGGAATGATCAATGATGACGAACATTTTTCGGCCGTCACCAAAAGTAACCAAAAAGAGCATTGGTGAGGGTCAATAAAAGATCGTCACTAGAAGTGTAACCAAAGAGAGAATTAGGGACGGGCCTTTAACAACCCTCACCAAAAGTTTCACTAAAAATGGATTTGGTGACAAACCTTAAAGGACCATCACTATATGCACTTACAACAATGCTTTTTTAAGGACCATCACCATATGTGACATTGGTGACAGACCTTAAAGGTCCGTCCCAGGAATGACCCTCGCCAATGTCCTTTTTTCTTGTAGTGGTTTCTAAGGTGACAATGGATGGGTTGCCTATTGTGTCCTTTAGTTTTCCCCTTGGAGAATTTGAGACTTTTCCTTTAAGGAGAATCTAAGAGATAAGAAAACCGAATAATTATGACAATGTTTTTGGAGTGGACTCTACTCATAAAGTAACTTAGTAAAGTGAATTAATTTGTTCTTAGATATACATAATTGTATTCCTTAACGTAGATGAAATGTAGTGAGTGCAAATTCATTACTTTGTTTTGTAATTATATGATGAACTTTCTATATTACTTTGATGTTGTCATAATCATGGTCACATGTGTATCATTCAAGTAGGACTAATGACCATAAATGATGAAGTGCATATGTAATAAGTAGTTGGGAAACTAATTAAATCTCAAGGGATGCTTAAGTGTTGTTTTCAAGTGCATAATAATGTTTTAGAAATGAATGCTAAATAATTTAAACATAGAAACATATGTAAGTGATTGTCGTTCACTAACAGAACTTTGTATAATTCCATGTGAATAAATAGATCTTTTGGAAATACTCAGAGGGGGGGAATGAATCAATATTTCTTAGCAATTAGCACTTTTTAATCCTTTTTGGAGCATTAGTTAATATTCAATTATTATTATGGTTCTTCTTCATATAATCATAAACAATAATCCCCCGGATGTGGGTGTTTAAGGCGTTTGATTTTGCTAGCCACCTGGCCTCACCTTTCGAGGGCATCTAGCCTCACCATGGGGATGCACCTGCCTCCCGCTTGAGGGCTTTAAACATGCCCTGTTGGGAAGGATGTCGAAACCTACAACATTCAATCCCGCATCCTGTATAGTAGCTCCTGCAATTTTTTCTCAGGGCATATATGGCCAATGGCTTCAATTCTCATTCTCATTCATTCAAGTTTTCATTCCCATTCCACCGTAATTTGCAAGCCTTTGTCCTCTACTTTGCAAGACTCTATCTCACCTTTTCCTAGCACGCTACTCCTCAACCACCCTCTGAGATTTCCTTCCCAGCCCTGCAAGCCCATCAATCCTTCAACGCAATGTCACGTCGACACCGTATGATATGTCGCCGCAGAGGAGGTAGAGGCTCTCCCTCTCGCTCTCCAACTCTGGCTATGGCAGAGTGCTCCATGGCCTTCTCTATGGATGTGGAAGATCCAAAGGTCTTTGACCCTTAATTTCTCTTCGGTCATCTTTCAATTCACCTCCCGGAGGCACAACATAGCCACTCTAGCTCTGGCAGTAGGAAATGCGCTCGCATGTCAACTCTTTCACGCTCCTCCTCCCCTTGGCCAAGGAAAGCAGTCCGTCTTCCTATCAAAATCATGGAGGATGCTTCAAATAGTGGAGGGAGTAGCTCTGCGGAAAGCGCCCAACAAAAAGTCACAGAAGCAGACAAAGGTGCACGCTCAACTTCAACTCCAGAGTTGGATCCCCAGCTCTCCAAGGAGGATGATGCCTTGTCCGACTACGAATGCTTCATCATTGATGGAACTCCAGAAATGGAGCATCATTAGATACAAGACCGATAGATACATAGCCATCGCTCTCCTCTTTCTCAGTTTTTACATGCTTCTCTATTTTTTTTTTGTCTATCTTTCTATTTTCCAGCAAAATCAGTCATTCAGGTTTATGTTAACAGTTGGTTTCCCCAAGAAGGAAAACTCTCTTTTTGAAATGCTAAACTCACTACGGGTTGGTTTCCCCCTGAAGGGTGGCCCACTTTTTGAATTTTTGAAATGTCTTTATCCAACAGGGGTTGGATAATTCAGAAATTCTTGTTATGAAGCTCGAATGAATTTTTTGTACAATATAATAAAATTTAGCATTACTTAGAAAAAAAATCATAAACAATAATCAACAGTATACAACACCATACAACAATGCAGAAAGATAAAATAGTGGACACAAAGATTTTTTAGTTGGAAAATCCCCTCCGGGTAAAAAATCATCGAATACTTTTGTTGTAGCCGCTACAACACCACCCAAAATTTTGGGTATATTCAAAATTTCGAGTCCCCCTCTGCTCGCTCAACCCATTAATTTTTCGACTCGGCCTTCAGTCAGTAATATCCCCTAACCTCTTTCTACCCAACCCTGTCAGCTCACCCACTTTTCTTGTTGTCTCTTGACTGCACTAGGGTATATAATCTTTAAGCTGGTTTCCGAACTTAGATATGCTCAAGCAATTTACATAAGTTACAATATCTTAGGTTAGATATTTCAATGTTACTACTCCTCGAATGAGCTATTTTTCCTAGTCATTTGTTTTTCTCATTATTACCGAGAGCTGACTCATTCTCGTACTATTCCTTTCAGGAAATTGGTCAAAGGTGCTATCAGTATACATCAAACAACGTATTTGTTTCATTAGGAGTCCATTAGCACGACAACATTAAAATACTCTTCGAGATGAGGTTCCAATTGTCCATGTGAGCTACATAAACTTCTCGAAGGGGTTTTTAACATGGCACGATGATACCCTCTCCAACACACAGTGATTCTCCAACAATATGGCATAGTTGGTATTCAATACGGGTAGAGGATTAATTCCTTCGACTTTGGACTATATTAGCACATTCAAAAGCCTTAGAATTTGCACGGTAACCATTGTAAAAGGGCCAGCGCACTTCAAAGAAAGGTGTAAGGGTGTGAAGGACAAAGAATGATTCTAATGGTAGCACGTTATGCAATAAATATCATGAGCCAAAATGGGCCTAAATCTAGCTCCATAAAATGCGCACTTTATTGACTACTCAAAGAGCCATATCTCGTGGAGTTCTGAAAAATATTGCATGACATGAGCATATATGCATCATGGAGCCTTGTTAATTGGGAGGAAATTTTGGTCAAAGGGATTCGTATGCTAAAAGATTTCAAGCTCTTCCCACAAGCTCTCCCCCACGTAAACCTAGGAAGCTCTTAAGGGATTAATGCAAGACACATCCGCGGCATCTTAGTGTAGCATTAATCTAGGCCACGCAAAGAATATAGAGTGCAGCCCAACGAAGACCATTTGCGGCTAGCCCGAAAGGAGGAATGAAACTAGTCTCAAAGTCGCATATGCTGAGGGAGTGATGTGGAATGCATCTCGTGGGGTGTTGCGACTCAGCGACCTCGTTGAGTCGTGGTGCCGGGACTACATCCATGCGACTACATCTTGGAGACTTGATTTTAAACATCCAACCAAGTCATGAGACCGGATTAAAAAAATACATTCAGCCACAGGCCATCGACATTGCTTGGAAATAACATCAGGTTCAACCCCGAAACGAGACAGTGATTGTTTGTGGGAAACCTTACCTGAAATCATGCGTGGCACTAGCATGCATGCAAGAAACACACTCGACACAGGCACAACAATAGAAGGTCCTGTGTTAAGAAATATCTAATAGGACACGGCATGTTCGCTGCAGCCACGAACTCGCGGAAGGCATCCCTCAAAATGCAGTGTTAAAAGAAACATCGAATATACATTTAGTATCAACTCGTGTGCGTTGTTGTCTAGTTTGTTTTGGGCCAGCGAAATCAAAATCTATTCACAAAAGGTACCTAGCTCGTGGATTTAAAATCGGCGGTCCCAAGGTAATTTGGACACTCGCATTTCCCCTCCACGGTCGCACAGTGATTGGTGTATGACCTCACAGTCACAAAGTCGCAGCATATGCTGCTAGCAAGCAAGTGCGACCCAACCCCAACGCGAATATGTGACCTCCTCGAGGTCGCAGGGTCGCAAAGAAGTGCACCCAAGAGAGACCGCGACTGGTGCGACTCTTCGATTGTGCAACCTCCACACCAGAAGTGCGACCTCACTCAAAGGCAACACCCATGTTCATCAAGACATGAAATCACACTCTTAAACATTCAAAACGCATAGGGTGGGCACGCACTTAGATTGCAGGAGGTGGTAGGCGCCTTAAGAAAAGAAAGGGAACGTTGTGTGTTACGCACAAAAGAGCATTGTCATCGGATGCAAGGGTTTATGGAGACGAAGGACATTAAGCTTACGTGACAACATATGATCAAGGTGCTATTGCGTGATTCCCTATAATTGCACTACTAAGAACACACCAAGGATGCACCAAAGGGATGCACGCATACACATATACTGGCTTTGTCAAGGATGTATCCGATTTTGAAGCCATGAAAGGAATGTACAGACATCGACCAAGAAAGCACCACGTGAGATGTTCGAGGAATACTCTAGGTGAAAAATAATTTTGATTCGATCCTCCATCAGCGCTATGCCATAGAGAAGAGGAAATTATTGGGTAAAAAAGCACACAGTTACCATATGCAAACCCCATACATTGTTAATATTGCGACATGACAAAAGGCCACACAGGGGTCTAAACTAATAGCATTTGTTTGAATCACTCTTGCACTTAAATGAATACGCCTCTAGTATTATTATTTGATCATAAAGACATGTGACCTATGCTATTTGATTGCAGGTAGAAGCTATTGGTTTGCACGAGGAGCTAGGTTTTTACCAGGTAGCAAGGCCGATCCTTTCAAAGCTCAAAATAACCTCACTACAGGCTCATTGACACATCTATCACCGTTCCATTCACATAATAATGGTACTAGGGAAAGGAATAGTGTTCTGCAAGGGCTGAGCTCCCCAGAAGGAGAAGAATAGAAGGAATGGCCCTAGGTCGCAACACCTCAGGTCATAGGTCGCAGATGACCCAAGGTCGCAGGTCGTAGGTTGCATATGACCCAAGGTCGCAGGTCGTAGATGACCCAAGGTCGCAAGTCGCAGATGACTCAAGGTTGAAGGTCGCAAGTAACCCCTGGGTCGTAGGTCGCAAATGGACCAAGTCGCAAGCCAGCCCAACAGTCGGGAAGACCAAGAGTCAAGGGAAACTCAAAGGACATCTCGGCCTATATATACAACTTCGGGAAGTGACCATAGGGACTTTTTTTGAGATTCAACAAGATGATGAAGCTTAAGGAAAATCAGTCACCTTCACTAAGTGGGCCCGCAGGCTATTTTTAGGTGTAAGTCTATTTTTAGACATGGTGATCATATTTTAGAAGTTGCAGGATGTTATTTTTGGATGGTAGGTCAAGTTGGAAAAATAGATGGGCGAAGTCTATTTATAGATCGTATATCTAAAAATATATGCATGTCGATTATTATTAGCCCTTAATAATAATCCGACAATAAACATCAACTTATTCTCTTGGAGCACTTTATTTCGGTGAACAGATTTGGAAAATCAATGGATTGAAGGAATTACGCAATTCCTAGGGTTTACCGGTGGTTCATGCATGGAGGACTCAGTTAGAACTGAAGTGGAAAAGTTATGACATAGTTGGAAGAGTAGTTCATGGAGTTGTTATTCAGTTTAACTCAGTTAATGGAGTTAAACTCAGTTGAGCTAGTTGTATCTAGTCTAACTGAATGATACACTAGTGAGAGTGGAGTGAATTAATTATTTAATTAATTCACAAATAATAACTCACTAATAAACTGAATAAATACAACAATTAACTACAATGCATGTCAATTCCAATGGAGACCCAGTGGAGAGATAGGTGAAAGGGTGAGATAGACTATTTGTTGTGACTATAGTGATGCATTGATTGCATCACACACACATTGGACTTGCCAATGAGGATTGCGCAGTCAAGGCAAGGCCAATTCGAATTCATTCAGGGGTCTTCTTCAGCAGGGATTGCGTAGTGGAGGCAAGGCTATCAAGGGGCAGAAATCAGTGCATGGATTTGCATATTTCTTCAGATAGTGTGTGACGATTGTATTGTACTTAGAGCTTGATGTACTAAGCTTTGTATGAGATTGTTACATGATCTCCATGATACATAATATATGATAGTTGGGGTTTTTAGCTTCAGGATTTCCCGTTAAACAACTATGTTATGTGCGATTGTTTTTATTGCTTCATGTGTTTGCAATTGAGTTTAAATTTCCGCAAAAGATTAACAGTGGAAGGATTATGTATTTAGAAAGAAGATAAATATTGTTAGATCAGGAGAATATGGATATATACATGCATATGTTATATAATTTCTACAACTTTTAGCTCGGCAATTGAAGCCAGTATGATAGAGGAATTGATGCTTGAGAGCTAAAGGCCCTCAGCTCTCGGTTTCAAGTAGAGAGAGAGGTAGTGAGGCTAGGGTTTTGGTATCATGCATTGAGATGAATAGCCCATGTTCCACTATTGGGTTTTGACGAGTTTTAAACATGTATTTGACATTGCAGCAGTAAAAATAATATATTCTCATTTACAGCACTGATTCATGTGCTTGCTTGTGGTGATAGTACTAGCTGTCTAATATTTCACTATGTTGTACGGGTGCTTTCATGCATGCAATTGATTATGAACTAATTCACAGTGGTTACATGTATGTTTTCTCTTGAATCAATGTTTATTTGTTCCTTGCCATGTCAGTGATCTATTGTGAACTACTTTTCAGTTAAATTCTGGCATGTTTTCTTTCATGTATGTATGACTGGTTTTTTCAACTCACTGATCCCACTCACAGCATACCCCCCTTTTATTTTTCTGCTTAGACTTGCTTGTATATTTGTTTATGGTTCATCAATCTTGGGTTGATTTTTCTTCACTAATTGGTGATTTCACCTCTGCCTCTGCTTCATCATCTTCTCATCCGACAACCAAGACTGGAAACACTTATGGTAGCAGTTCGTCCCACATACCGGATGGGGCTCCTATCCCAAATGGTGTGAGGTCTAATTGGGACCTTTCACCAGGGAGACCCCCTTGTTGTCGGCAATGAAATTTTTCCCATCAACAACTTCTTATTAATTGTCTTCTCCTCCTATTTAAAATAAGCGTAATTACATCAAGTTTTCAGCCACAATTGAAGGAGGCTCCAACCCCCTAATTCATAGGAAACAACTTGTAGGACGCTATTAAACCCTAATATCATGCTACAACTAGAAGGGCACCCCAACGCCCTGTAATTCAAACCACAACGTGACGAGTGCCCCAACACTCTATTTTCAAACTTCTTTCAGAAATGATACTTTGTCGCCCTGTAATTTATCATCCCCAACTGAAAGGGCACCGCAAAGCCCTATGTAGGCTACAACCTTCCCTAGAACCACCTTGCTTCCCTAAATTATTCTCATGCCACAACCTAAAGGTGACTCCAATAACCTTCCTTGCAGTACCTTGTGCCCTTATCAACATGCAGACCATGTTTCACAATTTTCAGAATGGATCCCCCTTGTGCTCTGAATTAATATAAGAATTTGTAATGAAGATAATGATGCTCTGTATGATATGTATATCCTATCAAGTCCTACTACACAAAACTGCTCAACTGGCCACTGCTAATTTAACCCATTGAATAATCACTCTGTATCATTGAACACTGCTCATCACTGATCACTACACATCACTGCCAATTGCACATCACTGACGACTATATATCATTGTCGCTACTCAAATTGATACTGTCACTACATTGATTATTAATGAGTAAGATTTAAAAGCTCATAATCAGACTGCCACATCATGAAACCACACACCATGTATTGGTGCAAGTGTTGAATCCAAATACCGATATGCCCAGGTCATCCCTATGACATGCTACCACTACTCTCAAGATCGGCCCATGGAGAGCTACCAAATTATGTCTTTTCACTATTTCGCACTACTCACACAGTGCTATCAATCGTTATGTCAATAACGTGTACTTGAGATGATAAAGCCCTCAAAGACTTGTTGCCCCGCAAGGTCATGATTATGTTACCTAGTTTATCATAGTCATTATGGCTAGATTAATATAATATGTAAAATCTCATTCATCAATATTTTACAAGTCAAATTCAGAATATCAGCATACTTGTTATGTCTATATGTTAAGTCATGTTGCATGTAAAGTACCAAGTCCATTCAATAAGTCAAAGTCAAGGTGTCAACATACTTGTTATGTCTAGGTCTGAGTGTCTTAATGGTAAATGTCAAGTTAAGGTCAAATTGTCAATTGTTATGCTAAATTTCATCACTGTAAGACACATAATATTAATTCATAGGTATTTTTCATGTCAATGATCATCATGTCAACACATTTTCATCAATTTTGTCAAAAGATCATTGTTTATATATTAGAATCATTATCTTACTGCAATAATCAAAAGAGTTGCTTCAAAAAAACTTAATGTGTTTCAAAATCAAACTCACTCTACAATATTTCAACATATTTTTGTATTCATGCTTCGTATCGAAGTTGCAGGTGTCATTGCTATGAATAATGCAAATCCTAGGATATGATATAGTTGTACAAGTCATATTATGAACCCCAAATTATTAAAAATTTAGCACTTACATACAATCAACTATGGCATTGTCACATCAGTTTGGATTCTTGTTACAATTATCAATCTCAAGTCAAGGAGTTATGTAAAGTGATGTCACAGTTGTCACTATTACAATAGGACTATCACAAAAATGTCTATATTTCAAAATAGAATACAAAAGGGTCTCACTGTTGTAGTAATCAAGTTATCACATAACAATTGTTTTCATACCAATTTCTCTTGTATTCAAGTTATTATCCTTTTTAATGAATGTCAAAGGCCTTGTCTAGTTGTTGTAGCAATGGTGCCTTTGACAATTGCTTCAACAATTTGTCACTATATTATTGAATTTCGGTGAAGTCCTGTACAAGTATATTGTTTCCTTGGAGTAGTAGGCTACTGTTGTAAGGGTAGAGAATTTTTCCAACTATAATTACATCACTTGTAAGATTTTGATAATCCTTATCACTATTTGGTGCTTAACATGCTTGCACTTTTGTAGTCATATAATCACAATTTTCTTGTACTTAGGTTATGTTCTAATGAAGGATCAATGCTAAAACAACGATATCCATGTTTGATCCTAGAATGATCCCTAGGAGGAGTGTTTTGCACTATTTATATAAGACAAGTATACCAATTTGTATCCCAAGAAAAACAAAGAGCAATGAAAGAACCCTGAAATGATAAATGTATAGGTCCGAAGTAAAGTTCTGAGGTTCTGAAGAGAAGGTTTACTTTAAGCGCTTAAAAAAATCCCCAACCAAGACCATAGTACCAAGATACGATTACAAATCAATGCTTTAAATGAAGGGCGAGGTCACTTTGAGAAGCCTTCAAAATTACCTTAACAATTCTTATATAAATAGGTTGCTCAAAAAAACATAAATGAATTAGCTAACCTTGAAGGCCAAGAGAATGAAGAGTGCTAGAGTGAAATACTGACTTCACTACCCTAGCCACAGAGAGGTCTGAACCTCAGACATCCAAACCCTATGTTTACCTCAGAGCTCCTAAACAAAAGGTCAAATAATTTCAAAGAGAGATAATAGGTTAAGTTTGTTATGTTTTTGGGAAACATATGATCTCTTTTTATAGTTTTTTATTAGGCCTTTTGAGGGCTTCTAAATTAGACATTGTAGTATTTTTTATGCCCTAAGTATATTGTTAATAATATTAGCTTCTTTTAGTAAATATCATTTAATTTTGATCTTGTGCCCTAAGGAAAGAACTACTTTAGTTTTAATGAGATAATAATAATTATTTAATATTTGTATTAATGATCATGCCTAGAAATATTTTCAATTCCACTAGAATTTAATGATTGACTTAGTGGATTTGGTCCTACCAAGGTTGTGAAGTCAATGATTGGGTTATTTCCTTTTGTTCTTTAAGTTATTCAATTTATACATAATGAGATTGCAACGAGAATTATTGTCATATATGGACAACCATAGGTGAATAAACTTCATATACATTGCTTCTTACTTTGTTGAGTACCTTTAGTTTTCAAGAGGAGACATCACAATCAAGATGATTAGGTAAAACCACTAAATTAATGATAAGGTGTCATGTCTCTACCCCTTGGGGTTTTATCCCACCAATTGGGATCCCTAACTTCAAATGGGAATATATCACAAACTAATAGGACTTATGTGGGGTGCCACATACCACCAGAAATATATTAAAGAGGAGAATCCAATGACATGGATCTCCAAGTCAAACTCAATGTTTTGACCCTTCAAAAATCCTTGAAAAAATTGAGGTACAACCTCAGTCCAGGGAACCCAAACCCTAGGACTTGGGCTTTTCAACCATCCAATAGTGGAGCTTCCAACTTGATGTGATCTGAAAATTAATGAGAAGCGTTCATTGACCATTTGACATCGATGAATAGTGTTTTTAGTCAAATTCAAACCTATTCAACTCCATGGGTTGGAATTAATGACAACGCCATCCACCAATATCCCCCTTTGTCATTGATGGAAACACACATACTAATTTTGTGAGTACAACACCCATTGACTTAATACTTCATCTCCTTCTCAATACTTCAATCTCCTTCTCAATTTTTTCTATCGCCCTTTCACATAAATGGCAAAGGGTGACTCCCCCTGACAATCTGCTTGCTTCCTGTGGACTTGTTATTTGCTTATGCTCCCCTTGACGAGAAGACTTCTTAATAATCTGTCAATGACTATCCTTGTGGACCTGTAACCTGCATGTGCTCCCCCCTGAAGAGAATCCTTCCTCTAAGACTAGCAATCCCTGAGGACCTATAATCCTTTAGCTATTCTGCTCCCCCTAAACCTGTTATGAATTTGACACAATTTTCCTTAAGTTGTCATTCTATCCATGTTTTTTGTTTTTCCATGGTAGAACTTTGTCACATATTGTTGTATAAACTCCCCCTCTCCAAAATTCAAGGATTTGACGAGCCAAATTGTTCAAAATAGAAAGTCACCCAACAGACCGTCTTGACTCAAGTCATTATATGAAGCAACTACTAATTCATCACAACCTTTTATGAACCCTAAAAGCATAATTGTTGAGACCTTCTTTCCTTCCTACTCTTCTTGTTCATCCTGTACCTGATTTATTTTCCAAACCTTCTTATTATCGTCGTCAAGATTTTCATTCATGGTTGGTTCCATTTTGTACTTGCAATGACAAGCTATGTGTCCATAGTTATGAAATTTGAAACATTCAATGTCATTCATAGAATATTCCATCTGGTATCTGTCTCTTGATCCTACAAACTTACTTCTAGGTTTTTGCGGATAATAATTGTACCTATAAAAAAATTCACAATCCCTAGCCATATGTCCATAGTTAGCACGTAAAAATCAACAACCATTAAATGAACATGCATACCTATATGATTCATTAGGAGGCGGTGGTCCTTGATAATTGTACCTATCAACAACTTTACAATCCCTAGCGATATGTCCAAAGTTATCACATGAAAAATAATAACCATTAAATGGACGAACGTGTAGAAATTATAATAAAAAATATGTATTTCCTGGATTCTCCTGATATAATAATTATATGCCACTGTTAAATACATAATCCTTCTACTTAAATCTTTGCAGAAATTTAATCGCCAATTGCAAACACATAAATAAAGATCAATCACACATAACACAGATGTTTTTACCGAGAAAGCATAAAGCTAAAAACCCCACTATCATATATTATGTATATATCATGGATCATGAAACAATCTCATAAAAAACTCTAATCCAAGAGCTCTCAGTACAATATACAATCGTCTCACACTATTATACAAAAATTGGCATAAACATGCACCAATTTACTGCCTCCTGACAGCCTGCCTCCACTGCGCAATCCCCATTGATCACAATCCCTGAATGAATTCAATCTTGCCTTGCCTTGACTGCCTAATCCTCATTGGCATCTCCAATGTGTGTTTGGTTGCACTTGTGCACCCACTATAGTCACAACTGATAGTCAAACTGTCCCTTTCACCTATCTCTCAATTGGGTCTCCACTGGATCTGACATGCATGTAGTTAACAGTAGTAAATCTTCAGTTGCATGTGAGATCACTCCATTTGAATTAATTTAATATTTAATTCACTTATCTCTTACAAGTGTATCTTTAGTTACAACTAGTTACAACTAGCACAACTGAGTTTAACTCACTTAACTGAGTTAAATTACTTTACAACTCACATAACTACACATCCATCTCTGTTACAACTTTGTATCACTCAGTTACAACAAATTCCACTAGCATGTCCCACCAACCAACCTTTGAACTCGAAATTCTTTAAGTTAACTGGTTTGCCACATCAGTTAATTGAAATCAAGTGCTTCAAGAGAATAGATTATTATTTATTGTCTAAGTATTGTTAAGGGCTAACAATAATCGACATGCATTCTATTTTTAGACATGAATTCCATGAAACAACTTCACACATGCATTCCAAAAATAGATGCCCATCCATCCATATAATTTGCTCAACCATCTATAAATATATTACTGCTAACAATAAACTTTGACCCAAATTCTAAAAATATACATATCACCTAAAAATAGCCTGTAGGCCCCACCCAGTGTAGGTGCTTAATTTTCACTAGGATCATCATATTGTTGAATCTCAACACTCCCTCTCAACAATAAAGGGATTATCCTTCACCCCGATCCTGTCTCTATGGTATTCGAATTTTCTCCTGGTGAGCGCCTTCGTCAGAATATCTGCATCCTGATCTTTCATAGGGATGTACTGAAGCCACATTGTCTTTGGATACACACAATCTCTGATATGATGATACTGGATATCTATATGCTTAAATATATCATGAAACACGTGATTAATCAAGAGTTTAATGCAACTCTTATTATCACAATGAATCACTGTAGGATCTAAATGAGAACCAAACAAGTCGACCAGGATCCTCCTCATCCAGATAGCCTCACATGAAACTTGACTTGCTACCATGTATTCCGATTTCGCTGAACTGAGTGCCACAGATCTCTATTTCCTGTTGTACCAAGAAACAGTTGTAGATTTGATACTGAAAATCCCTCATGATGTGCTCTTTCTATCCGTTGGGCTTCCTTCCCAATCTGCATTCGTAAAGCCATGCAAATTCACCTCATCCATCTGTATGTACCATAAGCCATACTCAGATGTGCCCCTGAGATATCTCAGGACATGCTTGCCCACCTTCCAAAAGAGCTTGGTAGGCTTAACCATCGTTTGACTAAGCTAGTTCACCGCATAGCATATGTCTAGTCTTGTATTAACTAAATACATGAGCGAACCCACCAACTGTCGATAGACAATAACATCCACTACCTCTCCAGATGTAGCATCCTCTTTCCTCCAGTTTCCTAGAAGAGGAGTATCCATGGGTTTGCAACCCTCCATATGAAACTTACTGAGTATCTCCCTTGCATACTTTCCTTGAGACACAAATAGTTCACCTTCTCGCTGCCATATTTTCAATCCAAGGAAATAGTGAAGGAGACCCATATCCTTCATCTCGAACTCCTTTGTAAGGTCCTCCTTGCATGAGTGTATTAGTTGCTCATCACCAGTCAGTATTAAATCATCAAAATAAAGAACAATGATTAAAATATTACCCTCCACCACAATTTGGTATAGTTTTGCATCCGCCTCACTCTTGGTGAAGCGAAGTCCAGTGAAATAGCTTTGGATCTGAGTGTACCAAGCATGGGGTGCTTGCTTCATCCCACACAACACTCTTTTGGGTCTGCACACATGCGACTCGTTGCTGAAGATCTCAAATCCTTCAAACTGCTCAATGTACACTTCTTCCTCAATGATCCCATTAAGGAACACAATCTTCACATCCATCTGAAGAATGTGCCAACCCATCTGCGCTGAGAGAGCAAGGATGGTCCTTATAGAAGAATATTGTGCGACAGGTTCAAAGGTTTATTCATAATCAATCCCCTCTATCTGTGAGAATCCCCAAGCCACAAATCTTGCCTTATACTTCTCAACACTCCCATCAGCAGCTTACTTTACCTTCTAGATCCATCTTGAACCTACCACTGATTTATCAACCGGCCTTGGAACCATTTCCTAAGCTCTATTTCTAACAATGGAGTCATACTCCTCCACCATTGCATCTACCCATGTGGGCTCCTGCACTAATTCCTAAAGGGAAGATGGCTCAATCACAATACACTTGCTCATGAGAGCCATGTATCCAGTTAATCGGTCAGGAGATTGTCTCTGTCTTTGCTATGAAGTAGGGACTCCTACATTCTGTGCCACATAAAGCTTCAGCCTCTCAGCTTCTGTGGTATGCCTTCTACCAGTTTTGATGTTTGGCTGTGTGTGAGTGGACTCCTTCACTTCATGAACCTCCTCCTGTGGCTGATCCACATCTAGAGACTAATCTTTGGGAACAAGAAGTTCCTCCTCTGCATGCAAGTCTAGTTCCCTCTCAAGCGACAACTTCATGGCTTTCTCCTCATTAAATTTTATATCCCATCGCACCACAGTCATTTGATTGTTTGGAAAATACACACGATAATTATGGGGTGTTTCTATGTACCCCACAAATATCCCAACTTCAGCAGTCGGCTCCAGCTTCTTCTTGGCCTTCTTGGTCACATGCACATAAATAGATGAGCCAAAAATCTTAAAGTGAGAAACATCTAGTTTCTTACCAGTAAAAGCTTCTTCAGATGTACTCATGCCAAGTACTCTATGAGGACAACAATTTTTCACATAAATCGTAGTGTTTCATGCTTCCGCCCACAAGTGCATTAGTAGGCCCTAATCATGCAACATAGCTAGTGCAACACCCACGATCATTCTATTCTTCCTGTCCGCGACCCCATTTTTCTGTGGGTTATGAGGCGCTATGAGTTCTCTTCGAATTCCTTCTTTGCTACAGAATTCTTTGAATTCATTCGAGATGTATTCACCACCATTATCACTCCGCAGAGCCTTCATTTGCTTCCCCGACTCTTTCTCCACCAATGCTTTAAAGTCACATAACTTTGAGAATGTTTGATCCTTCTTCTACATGAAGAAGTTCCAACATCTACGAGAATATTCATCAACAAAAATAACATAATACCTGTGTTTTGTTATTGAAGCAACCAAGAATGGCCCACACACATCTGTGTGAACTCTCTCCAGGATCACCGAAGCACAGTTTTCCTTTTCATGAAAGGTGGTCTTCACAAACTTACCCGTAGTACATCCCTTGCACTGATCTAACTATGCAAGTGTACCCTTGGGAAGTATAGTAGAAATCTGCTGCAAAATCTTTAGGGCGCCATTGTGAAGATGGCCCAATCGCCTGTGCCATAATTCACCCTCATCTCAGCTCACCACTTCTTCTTCTTTGTCCACCATTGCAGCGCAACAATCTACCTCTATCTTGTAGATATTCTTGACTCGAATCCCTATCCTCTTGGTTTGACCCATTGTTTTATGTCGTAGGAAATCTTTTCCATTGCTGAAAATAACGTCATAAACTCTGTCCTCCAACATCACGACTGAGACCAAGTTCTTATTTAGACCTGGAACATGCATAACATCTTTCAACATAACTGGTTTACCTCACTCCCTCTCAAAGGTAATGGTAGCAATGTTGGTTTCACTATATTTTCCATTTTCACCCATCTCTATATGCATTTGGATATCTTTCTCCTCCAAGTCACTGAAAATCTCCTTATCTCCCATCATGTAGAAGGAAGCACGATGATCAAGATACCACACCGATCCCACTGCACTTGAAACCAAGCATGTGATCAAAGAGAAATCAATTTCAAATTGCGAGGCCAGGGCCTCACCATCTGCAGCTCCAGCAGCCTTCTTGTTCTTATTTTTCTGTGGGCAGTTAGTGGTGAGATGCCCATGTTCGTGACAATGAAAACACTTCACTTTGGAAAAATCCAGCTTCTTGCCTGTAGCCTCGGATTTTGAGTGGAATTTCTTCCCCTTCCCTTTCATTGCTTTGGAAACCAAAGTATAATCCTCTTCATCATCATGCTTTGATGAAGAGCCATCTCTGGTGTTCCGCCTGAACTCCTCCTGCACTAGATCTGACCACAGTCGCTCCCAATTCGGCAGTTTTTCCCATCCGTTAAAAGAGTCTTCATAATTGTGCCAACTCTTAGGAAGTCCCAAGAGAGCCAAACTCACCAAATCATCATCAGCAACCGTGATTCCCACACTCCACAGTTCATCCCAACATTGGAAAAACTTTGTGATATACTTAGGAATATTGTCGCCCTTCTCCATTTTGATCTTTCTAAGGTTATCCTTCAGCGCCAATTTCCTATGGTTGTTGCTACTTTGGAAAATATCCATCAAAGCCTTCCACATTGCAAATGGAGTGGATTTCCCATAAAGGCTTGAGACAATATGGTCTCGCACACCTTCCAACATAATCCTTCTTGTCTTCGCTACTTTTTTTTGCCATGCGTCAATTAATGCAACTTTTGTCGAAGTGGGCTTAGGAACATAACTGTCGATGAATTCCTTCAAGCCATTATCTTCAAGCACAAATTCCATCCTATCCTTCCATGAAATGTAGTTCAAGCTACCCTCGAGTGCATACTCTAACTGCAAACCATTGAAATCCATTTCAATGTTTACTCAACTGTCGCACCAAGAAATTCTTGTAGCAAATTTGAATTGTTTCCATCAACAAACTCAACTACTGTTTCAATATTGCAATCTTCTTTGCTCTGATACCATTTAGAAATTATAATACAAAATATGCATTGTCTCGATTCTCCTGATCTAACAATTATATGCCACTGTTAAATACAAAATCCTTCTACTTAAATCTTTGTAGAAATTTAATCGCCAATTGCAAACACATGAAGAAAGATCAATCACACATAACACAAATGTTTTTACCGGGAAAGCATAAAGCTACAAACCCCACTATCATATATTATGTATATATCATGGATCAGGAAAAAATCTCATACAAAACTCCAATCCAAGAGCTCTCAATACAATATACAGTCGTCTCACACTATCATACAAAAATTGGCAAAAACATGCACCAATTTACTGCCTCCACTACGCAATCCCTACTGATCACAATCCCTGAATGAATTTGATATTGCCTTGACTTGACTGCGCAATCCTCATTGGCATCTCCAATGTGTGTTTGGTTACACTTGTGCATCCACTATAGTCACAACTGATAGTCAAATTGTCCCTTTCACCTATCTCTCAACTGGGTCTCCACTGGATCTGACATGCATGTAGTTAATAGTAGTAAATCTTCAGTTGCATGTGAGATCACTCCATGTGAGTTAATTTAATATTTAATTCATTGATCTCTCACTAGTGTATCTTTAGTTACAACTATCACAACTGAGTTTAACTCACTTAACTGAGTTAAACTACTTTACAACTCACATAACTACACATCCAACTCTGTTACAACTTTGTTTCACTCAGTTACAACAAATTTCTTTAGCATCTCCCACCAACCAACCTTTGAACTCTAAATTCCTTCAGTTAACTAGTTTGCCACATCAATTAACTAAAATCAAGTGCTTCAAGAAAATAGATTATTATTTATTGTCTAATTATTGTTAAGGGTTAACAATAATCAACATGCATTCTATTTTTAGACATGCATTCCACAAAACAACTTCGCACATGCATTCCAAAAATAGATGCCCATCCATCCATATAATTTTCTCAACCATCTATAAATAGATTACTGTTAAAAATAGACTTTGACCCAAATTCTAAAAATAGACATATCACCTAAAAATAGCCTGCGGGCCCCACCTAGTGTAGGTGCTTAATTTTCACTAGGATCATCATCTTGCTGAATCTCAACATAACACACTTGGATGATTTTCCATACTCATTTTTCTTCAGAGGTGGTGCCGTAATATTATTTTATCCTTTTTCCTTGACTACTTTGGCATCATTTTTCGGAGTTGCAATATTCTTCTTAGGTTCATTACTCTGATCAGTATTTTTCTTAAACTCACCTTCCGAAGATGTGGAGCTTGTACCTTCATCAACTAGAGCTTTACTTGCCTTTTCTATATCCACATTTAACTGAGCCAATTATTGATCTTTCGAGTACTGCAGTTATTCTTTTTGAAATTCCTCGAGCTTGTTGATCTCATTAAGAACTACAGTAAGTTCTCCCTGCTTTTGAGCAAGGTCTTACTGAAATTTGTCTTTCAATAAGCTTCTTCTCTTTTCTGCTTCTTCTATTTGTAGCTTGAGAAGAGTGGTATTTTCCACTTCTCTATTAAGTACATGTATCTGTTCCTTTTGCTTTTCATTTTATGTCCCAAGTTTTCTTATTTCTGCTGAAGAGGTTTGCAATTCCTTTTGCTTCTGGTCAATTGCAAATATGCGGCTTTGATCAGATTCCCTTAATTGACTTGCCAAATCCTTCTTTTCAAATTTTTCTTCCAACACTTGTTTCTTAAGCCTATAGAAATTTGAATGACTGATATTTTAACCACCAAGATTCTCCTAATCACACACTATTTTATCTTCATGCACAATACAAAATCTCTTCTACCATTGATCATTAATTGCGGAAATAAAAACAGTCACATGTGCACATTAAAACCATAAAAATTCACACATATGAACACAGTATTTCATGGGAAAGCTTAAAGATGAAAACCCCAACTATCTGTATATTATATGTCATAGAGATCATGTAACAATCATTGTACAAAGCTCCTCACAAGCTCTCAGCACAACCTCCAATTGCTACACACTAATCAAGCTAGATCTAGCAAAACACATGCTCCAATCTCTGCCACCTAATAGCCAGCCTCTGTTGCGTAATCAATGTTGTAGAATGGCTCATAAATAACTTCGAACCACCTGGCTTGTACTGCACAATCCTCATTGGCTTCTCCAATCACTGGTTGTTGCAAACATGCAATTGTATAGTCACAACTGATAGTCACACTGCTCTTTCACCTATCTCTTCACTGGTCTCCACTGAAACTGTCTATGCACTGAATTTAACTGATGTATTCTTTAGTTGATTAATGAGTTTATAATTAGTGAATTAATTAATAATTAATTCACACCACTCTCACTAGTGTATCAATCAGTTAGACTAGATACAACTAGCTCAACTATGTTTAGATTAGTTAAACCGAACACAACTCCATTAACTTCCTCAATCAACTCCACCAAACTCTGTCACATGAGTTCTAACTGAAGTATCCATGCAATAGCTCCACATAACCCTTAGGAATAGCGCAATTCCTTCTGTCACCTCCTGTGGCTGATATCCGTGCACTGCATCCGAAGTGCTCCAAGAGAATAAGATAATGTTTATAGTCCAAATATTATTAAGAGCTAATAATATTCGACATATCTATTTTTAACGGGAAATCTAAAACAGATTCGCCTAATATGTATAAAAATAGAAGTCCATCTATTTTTTCTCTCGACTTGACCAACCATCCACAAATAGCATCCCGCAACTCATGTAACATGATCCATATGTCTAAAAATAGACTTTGCACCAAAAATAGTCATGGGCCCACTTAGTGAAGGTGACTTCTTTCCACTAAGTTCATCATCTTGTTGCAATTCAACACTCCTCCTCAACAAGATAAGGATTATCCTGCCACCCTTATCCTCGTCTCTCCGTGGTATTCGAATTTTCTCCGGGTGAGCGCCTTCGTCAACATATCAACATCATACATCATATCCCTTCCGTAGGAATGTAAGAAAGCAACATGATCTTCCGTTGCACACAATCTCTGATATGATGATATCGGATGTCAATATGTTTAGATCTATCATGAAATACTGGATTAACCGAGAGTTTAATGCAACTCTGATTATCACAATATATCACAGTAGGATCTAAGTGTGAACCGAACAACCCGACCAGGATCTTCCTCATCCACATAGCCTCGCATGCAGCCAAATTGCTGCCATATACTCGGCCTTCCGCTCGAACCGATCGCTACCATCTCTGCCGCCTGACCAAGAAACCGTTGTCGACCCGATACCGAAATCCCTTTCAGATGTGCTCTTCGTTCGTTGGGCTCCCCGCTCATTCCGCTCGCATCCTGTGAAGCCACACAGCCTTCACCTTCATCTCGACCGGTTCGTACCATAGACCATATCCCGATGTGCCTTTGATATAGCGCAATACATGCTTGCCTGCCTTCCAAAAGAGCTTGGTAGGCTTAACCATAGCTTGCGAAAGCTGGTTAACTGCATAGCATATATCGGGTCGTGTATTGACCAGACACATAAGCGACCCCACCAACTGTCGATAGACAGTGGCATCCACTACCTCCGCTGAAGTAGCATCCTCCTTCCTCCAACCACCAGGAAGAGGAGTGTCAACAGGCTTGCAGCCTTGCATGTTAAACCTCTCCAGAATCTCCCGGGCATACTTGCCCTAAGAAACAAACAGTCCTCCGCTGCGCTGCCAAATCTCCAATCCCAGGAAATAATGAAGGATGCCTAAGTCCTTCATCTCAAACTCTCGTGCAAGATCCTCCTTGCATGAAAGTATCAACTGCTCATCGCCAGTCAAAATCAGATCATCTACATACAGTACGATGATCAACAGCTTCCCCTCCACCACAATCTGGTACAGGTTTGGATCCGCCTCACTCTTGGACAATCCAAGCCCGGTGAAGTAGCTGTCTATCCGAGTGTACCAAGCACGAGGTGCTTGCTTCAGCCCGTACAGTGCTCTCTTGAGTCGGCACACATGCGACTCACTGCTGAAGATCTCGAAACCTTCAGGTTGCTCTATGTACACCTCCTCCTCAATGACTCCGTTGAGGAACGCAGTCTTCACATCCATCTGATGAATGTGCCACCCCATCTGCGCTGAGAGAGTAAGAATCGTCCGTATGGAAGAATACCTTGCGACAGGTGCAAAGGTCTCCTCATAATCGATCCCCTCAATCTGTGAGAAGCCTCGGGCAACAAATATTGCCTTGTACTTCTCCACACTCCCGTCAGCTGCCTACTTCACTTTGTAGATCCATCTCGAACCCACCACTGATTTCCCTTTCTGCCTTGGGGCAATCTCCCATGCACTGTTTCTGACAATCGCATCATACTCTTCCACCATGGCATCTACCCATGCGGGATCCTCCACAGCTTCCTCTAAAGAGGATGGCTCTGTCACGATACACTTGCTCATAAGAGCCATGTATCCAGTATACCGGTCAGGTGACTATCTCTGTATGCGCTGTGATGTAGGTGCTCCTACAACCTTCTCTGCATCTTGAGCTAGTCGCTAAGCTTCTGTAGTGCGCTTTCGCCCTCTGATGGTTGGCACTGCATGAGTGGTCTCTTCCACTCCATGAACTTCTTCTTGTGGCTTATCCACATCATGAAGCTCATCCTTAGGAACTAATAGCTCCTCATCTACATGCAAGTGTGGCTCCCTCTCAAGCGAACATTTCAGGGCTTTCTCCTCATGAAATTTGATATCCCATCGCACAACAGTCTTGTGACTGTCTGGAAAATACACACGATAGTTGTGGGGTGTATCAGCGTTGTACCCACAAATACTCAACTGCGCAAAATGGTCTAATTTTTCCGCATCTCTTCGTCACATGAATGTAAACAGTGAACCAAAATCCTCAAATGTGGGAATATACTGTGCTTCTTACTGTGAAACGCCTCCTGTGTGTACCTATGCCAAGAACCCCGTGAGGACAACGGTTCCGCACATATACAAAAAGAATCAGGGTAAGGATCTCCGATAAATGGCGGGGAAGGCCCTAATCATGCAACATCGCCCATGCAACACCTACGATCATTCTGTTCTTCCGCTCAGCAACCCCATTCTACTGTGGGTTATGAGGTGCTATGAGCTCTCTTCGAATTCCTTCTGCGCTACAAAAGTCCTTGAACTCGCCAGAGATTAATTCACCACCATTGTCGCTCCTAAGAGCCTTCGACGAGCTCTGTTTGCTTCTCAACCGTTGTCTTGAATACCTTTCCATCCTTTGAGCATGTCTCGCTCTTCTTCTGCATGAAGAAGATCCAGCACTTACGAGAAAAATCATCAACAAATATCACATAGTACCTGTGCTTTGCCGTCAAAGCTACTGAGCAAGGTCCACACACGTATGTGTGAATTCTCTCAAGGATCGTCGTGGCGCGACTATCCTTCTCGTGAAAGGTGGCTTTCAAAAATTTTCCCAAGGTACATCCCTTGCACTGATCTAACTGTGCAAGAGTACCCTTAGGAAGCCCAATATAAATTTGTTGCAGTATCTTCAAAGCTCCATGGTGAAGGTGGCCCAATCTCCGGTGCCACAACTTGCCATCATCCCGACTCACGACACCTTCTGCCTTGCCTGCCATTGCTGTGCAGCCATCTACCTACAATTGATAAAGGTTCTTAACTCGAACCCCTATCCTTCGAGTCTCACCAGTTGCCTTACTGTGCAGGAAAGCCTTTCCCTCGCTAAAGACAACATCATATCCCTTGTCTTCTAACATCGCCATAGAGATAAGATTCTTCTTCAATCCTGGAACATGCATCACTTCCTTCAATATGAAGGGTTTAACAGACTCCCTCTCAAAGGAAATGGTATCGATACTGGTCGCACTGTATCTACCATCATCGCCCATCTTGATGTGCACTCCAAGATCTTTCTCATCCAGATTAGTAAACAAATCTCGATCTCTTGTCATGTGAAAAGATGCACCATTGTCAAGAAACCACACTGAACCCATCACACTTGAGACCAAGCATGCGATCAGTGAAAAATCCAGCTCAAAATGCGAGGCTAAGGCCTCTCCAGCTGCAGATCCAGCAGCCTACTTATTTTTCTTCTTTTGTGGACAACTAGTGGCATAATGTCCGTGTTGGTGACAATGAAAGCACTTCACCTTGGACATGTCCTGCTTCTTGCCTTTGGCACCGGATTGAGAAGCATGCTTCTTTCTCTTCCCCTTCTTTGCTTTGGCAGCCAAAGCACAATTTTCTTCATCTGAGTTCTTTGATGAAGATCCGTCCCTGGTACTTCACCTTATCTCCTCTTGCACAAGATCCGACCAAAGTTGCTCCCATCCTGGAAATTTCTCCCGACCATTGACAGAGTCCTGATAGGAATGCCAACTCTTCAGAAGCCCTAGGGGAGCCAATATCACCAAGTCCTCGTCATCAACAGTAACCCCCACACTTCCCAGCTCATCCCTTCATTGGATGAACTTCGTGAGGTACTTGGGCATACTGTCGCCTTTCTCCATTTTTATGTTCCTGAGTTTATCCTTGAGCGCCAACTTCCTCTGGTCTCTCTTGCTTTGAAATAAATCTGTCAAAGATTTCCACATCAAGAATGGAGAAGCCTTACCATGAAGGCTGGACACTATGTGATCCTTCACACCTTCCAACAGAATCCTTCGACACTTTGTTGTCTTCTTTTATGCGTCAAGTACGCGCAAAGATCACCAGAAGTAGGTTTTGGAATTTCCGCATCTATGAACTCCTTCAACCCATTGTCATCCAAAACCGCCTCCATCTCCGTTCTTCCATGCAATAGCACCCGATCCGTCAAGGGCATACTCCAATCGCAATCCGTTGAAAGACATCTCAACTTCGACACCAAGAAAACACTACTGCAAATTCGAATTCCACCAGCACAAAACTCAACCGCTTCAATGTTTTGCAATTGCTCCAATGATCAATATCACTCTGATACCATGTAGAAATTTGAATAACTGATATATTATTCACTGAGATTCTCCTGATCACACACTATTTTAACTTCATGCACAATACATAATCTCTTCTACCATTGATCATTAATTGTGGAAATAAAAACAATCGCATGCGCACATTAAAACCATAAACAATCACACATATGAACACAGTATTTTATGGGAAAGCTTAAAGTTGAAAACCCCCAACTATCTGTATATTATATGTCATAGATATCATGTAACAATCATTATACAAAGCTCCTCACAATCTCTCGATACAATCTCGAATTGCTACACACCAATCAAGCTAGATCTAGCAAAACACATGCTCCAATCTCTCGCCACTTGAATGAATTCTACGCACACCCTGTGCGTAATCGTTGTAGAATGCTCAATTAAATAATCAAACCACTCAAGCCAGACCGCGCAATCCTCATTGGCTTCTCCAATCATCGGATCACGGGTTGTTGCAAACATGCAACCGCACACACACAACCGATAGTCACAATCGCTTCTTCACCTATCTCTTCAACGTCTCCACCGAAACTTTCCATGCAATCGTTTAATCCACATGTATTCTTTAGTTGATTAGCAGCGATAATTAATTCACACCACTCTCACTAATTGTATCAATCAGTTAAACTAGATACAAATAGCTCAACTATGTTTAGATTAGTTAAATTGAATACAACTCCACTAACTTCCTCAATCAACTCCACCAAACTCCGTCACATGAGTTCTAACTGAAGTATCCATGCAATAGCTCCACTTAACCCTCGGGAATAGCGTAATTCCTTCTGTCAGCTCCTGTGCCACATCTGTGCACTTAACTGAAGTGCTCCAAGAGAATAAGATAATGTTTATAGTCCAAATATTATTAAGAGCTAGTAATATTCGACATATCTATTTTTAGACTGGCAATCTAAAAATAGATTCCGCCCAATATGTCTAAAAATAGAAGTCCATCTATTTTTTTCGACTCGACCAACCATCCACAACAAAGATCCTGCAACTCATAGAACATGATCCATATGTCTAAAAATAGACTTTGCGCCAAAAAATAGCCTGCGGGCCCACTTAGTGAAGGCGACTTCTTTCCACTAAGCTCATCATCTTGTTGCAATCTCAACAAAGCCTACTAATCTCTGCAAAGACTACATCAAGTTCTTGTTGTTTTTGATCGAATTCTTTCTTGAGTGTGTGGTTTTTTGTCTCAGTTTTTTACCTTTCGACCTTTCTGGCTTCTTCCAACTGTACTCTAAGACTGCTAATAATTTTCTTAGATTCATCGTTTTTCTTATTGAGTTCTTTGGCACATTCTTTTGTTATTTCCAAATTTTTTTTGTAGAAATTTTTCCCTTTCCCTTTCACTCTTGAGTTCCTTTATAACTCTAACCACTTCATTTCGAAATTTGATATCGCTCATTTCTTAAAATTATTCAATATCATCATGGTTTGATTCCACATGATTATCAAGGTCTATTTCTTGACCTGCATGCTTCTTTGAGTAGATATTATGGAGCCTTTCCCAAAGAATTTTGGTCATTGAGCATTGACCAACTGTTTCTCTTATGGGGTGTAGAAAAACATTAAAAATGAAATTCATGGCTTTCGTATTTTTTCTTTTAGCTTCGTCGGTAGATGTGTCTAAAACACAAAAAATTGTCATACATCATGAGCTTCCAGATGGAATACCATTCTAGATTCCGATATCTAGTAATTATCTTCATCAAATTCGATAGTTGGTGCACAATACCGATTTTCTTCAGATGTTACAATACATGAAACTTCCTTTGAATGCTTGGTGGCTTTCTTCTTTGATTTTCCCATGTTTGTAATTTGAGATCTGCCTTCCAACGGTTAATTTGTTACTGAAGGAACCAAGCTCTGATACCAATTGTTGGAAATAATGAGGTGGGGGGGGGGGATCAATATTTCTTAGCAATTATCACTTTTTAATCCTCTTTCAGAGCATTATTTAATCTTCAGTTACTATTACAGTTCTTCTTCATATATTCATAAACAATAATCAACAAAATACAACACCATACAACAATGCAGAAAGATAAAACAATGGACATAAATATTTTTTAGGTGGAAAACCCCCTTCGGGTCAAAAACCACCAAACGCTTCTTAGTAATTGTCTTCTCCTCCTCGTTAAAATAAAATTAATTACATCAAATTTTCATCCACAACTGAAGGAGGCTCCAACCCCCTAATTCACAGGGAACAACCTGTAGAACGTTACTAAACCCAAATAACCTGTTGCAACTAAAGGATGCCCCAACTCCTTGTAAGTCAGGCCACAACTTAATGAGTGCCCCAACACTCTGTTTACTAGTTGTTGTCGGAAAGGATACTTCATTGCCCTATAGTTTATCAGTCCAAACTGAAAGGATGCCAAACACCCTGTGTAGGATACAACCTGCCCTAGCACCACCCTTCCACTTTAAAGTGTTCTCAAGCCACAACCTGAAGGTGACACCAATCACCTGCCTTGCACCACCCTGCCACCCTTATCAACATGCATGCCACGTTTCAAGATAATGATGCTTTGTATGATATGTACATCCTATCAAGTCATGATACACAAAAAATATCAACTGAACACTAGCAAGTCAACCAATGAACAATATCTTCATATCATTGAACACTGCGCATTACTTATCACTGTGCATCACTAACGATTATACATGATTGTTGCTGCTCAAATTGATACTGTCAGTGCACTATTGATTAATGAGTAAGTGTTAAGATCTCATAAACAAACCACCACATCACTGAACCAAACGTCATGTATTGGTGCAAGTGTCGAATCCAAATGTTTGATAATGACATATACAAAGATGCCAAAAGTCATCCTTGTTGAAAATGCAACAAGATGATGGAGCTTAGTGAAATGAAGTCACCTTCACTAAGTGGGCCCGTAGGCTATTTTTGGCGCAAAGTCTATTTTTAGACATAGGGATCATGGTCTATGAGTTGCAGGATGCTATTTATGGATGATTGGTCGAGTTGGTAAAAATAGATGGACTTCTATTTTTAGACATTGGGCGGTTTCTATTTTTAGACTACCGGGCTAAAAATAGAACAATCAAATATTATTAACCCTTAATAATATTTAGACTATAAACATTATCTTATCCTCTTGGAGCACTTCAGTTTGATGCTTGGATGTGGCACATGCAGCTGACAGAAGGAAATACACTCTTCCTAAGGGTTAGTTGAGCTATTGCATGGTTGACTTCAGTTAGAACTCATGTGGCAGAGTTTGGTGGAGTTGATGAGACAATTGGTGGAGTTGTGTTCGGTTTAACTTAGTTGAACTAGTTGTATTTAGTCTAACTAAAAAATACACTAGTGATGAGTGGTGTGAATTAATTATTAATTAATTCACTAATTATTAACTCATAAATCAACTAAAGAACACATCAATTAACTGCAATGCATGGAGAGTTCAGTGGAGACCAGTGTTAGAGGTGGGTGAAAGGGTGAGTCTACTATCAGTTGTGACTATTGGTTGTGCATGAGATTTGCACACATATTGATGGAGATTGCCAATGAGGATTGCGCAGTTGGAGCTAGTGGGATTCAAACTTGGATCTTATCATTAATCAACTTGGATTACGCAGTAGAGGCAGGCAGACTTGTGGAGGAGATTTGAACCTGTGACTTGTTCACTTTCCATGCTAGTTTGTGTGTAACTTTTGGAGATAGTGCTGAGAGCTGTGAGAGCTTTGTGCTATGTATTGTTACATGTTCTCTATCATTATAATATACAGATAGTTGGGGGTTTTCAGCTATTGCTTTCCCCATTACATACTGTGTTGATATGTGTGCTTGATTATGTTTTAATGTGCGCATGCGACTGCTTCTAATTTCCGCATATTGATGATCAATTGTAGAAGAGGTTATGTATTATGCATGAAGCTTAAATAGTGTGTAATCAGGATAATCTCGGTGAATAATTCAGCTATTATTCAAATTTCTACATGGTATCGGAGCGAAATTGATCATCGGATCTATTACAGTGATTACAATTATTTCGGTAGACAAAGTCTGTAACGGGCCAGGTAGCCTCTGGATCCATCCTTTCTTTGAAAGGTGATATATCCAGTAAATGCCCCTACAGTCGATCTCTGTGCTAGAAATAATTTGTTCTCACAGATCGGAAGCGGTTGAGTTTTTGAGCTGGTGGAATTCGAATTTGCAGCAGAATTTGGAATTCGAATTTGCAGTAGTTTTCTTGGTGCCAGAGTTGAAATGTCTTTCAACGGATTGCGACTGGAATATGCCCTTGAGGGCAGTTCGAATTATGTTGCATGGAAGGACCAGATGGAGGCGGTATTAGATGATAACGGGCTGAAGGAGTTCATAGATGCTGAGATCCCAAAGCCTACTGATGCTGCTCAAGTTGAAGCTTGGCAAAAGAAGATGGAGAAATGTCGAAGGATTCTGTTGGAGGGCGTGAAGGATCACATTGTATCCAGCCTGCATGGAAAGGCTTCTCCATACTTGATGTGGAAAGCGTTGACAGATCTATTCCAAAGCAAGAGCGACCAGAGGAAGTTGGCGCTCAAGGATAAACTCAGAAACATTAAGATGGAGAAAGGCGACAATATCGCCAAGTACCTCACGAAGTTCACCCAATGTAGGGATGATCTGGGAAGTGTGGGGGTGACTGTCGATGAGGAGGACTTGGTGGACCTGGCTCTCCTTGGTCTCCAGAAGAGTTGTCATTCCTATCAGGACTCTGTCAATGGTCGGGAGAAATTGTCGGGATGGGAGCGACTTTGGTCGGATCTCATGCAAGAGGAGATAAGGCGGACTACCAAGGACGGACCTTCATCAAAGGCATCTGATGAAGAAAATTGCGCTTTGGCTTCCAAAGCAAAGAAGGGGAAGAGCAGCACTTCTCTATTCGGTGCGAAAGGCAAGAAGTGAGATGTTCAAGGTGGAAGCAAGCTAATCGCCGCCTCAAAGACGGACATTATGCCACAAATTGTCCGGCGAAGAAGAAAATAACCAAGGCCGCCGGATTCAGAACATTTGGCTCAGCCTCGCAGTTTGAGCTGGATTTTTCGCTGATCGCATGCTTGGTCTCAAGTGTGATGGGTTCAGTGTGGTTTCTGGATAGTGGTGCGTCTTTTCACATGACAGGAGATCGATATTTGTTTACTGATCTGGATGAGAAAGATCTTCGAGTGCACATCGAGATGGGCGATGATGGTAGATATAGTGCGACCGGTATCGGTACCATTTCCTTTGAGAGGGAGTCTGTTAAACCCTTCTTATTGAAGGAAGTGATGCATGTTCCAGGATTGAAGAAGAATCTTATCTCTGTGGCGATGTTAGAAGACAAGGGATATGATGTTGTCTTTAGCGAGGGAAAGGATTTCCGCGCAAGAAGACAAATCGAGAAACGAGAGATAGGGGTCTGGCACTAGAACCTTTATCGCTGTAAGGAATAGGCCGCACAAAGAATGGCATGCAAGGCGGAAGGAGTGGTGGAGAAATGATGATAACAGATGTGGCACCGAGATTGGGCCACCTTCGTTCATGGCGCTTTGGAAGATACCGCAACAGAGCTCTACCGGGCTTCCCAAGGGCAATTTCATAGCTAGATGAGCAAGGGTGTACCTTGGGAAAATTTGTGAAAGCTACCTTTCACGAGAAGGATAGTCGTGCCACGACGATCCTTGAGAGAATTCACACAGACGTGTGTGGACCTTTCTCAGTAGCTTCGACAGCAAAGCACAAGTACTATGTGATCTTTGTTGATGATTTTTCTCGGAAGTGCTGGATCTTCTTCATGCAAAAGAAGAGCGAGACATACTCAAAGTTCTGTGAGTTCAAGGCGCTGGTTGAGAAGGAATCGGGGAAGCATGTGAAGGCTCTTAGGAGCGACAATGGTGGTGAATTCATCTCTGCTGAATTCAAGGACTTTTGCAATGCAGAAGGAATTCGGAGAGAGCTCATAGCACCTCATAACCCACAACAGAATGGGGTTGCTGAGCGGAAGAACAGAAAGATCGTGGGTGCTGCACGGGCGATGTTGCATGACCAGGGCCTACCCCTTCACTTGTGGGCGGAGGCATGCAATACTGCAGTATATGTGCAGAACCGTTGTCCTCACAAGATACTTGGCATGAGTACACTGGAGGAGGCGTTTTCTGGCAAGAGGCCTGATATTTCTCATCTGAGAATTTTTGGCTCACCTGTCTACATGCATGTGACGAAGGATTCCAGAAAGAAGCTGGATCCGACCGCAGAGGTTGGAATATTTGTGGGGTACACTGATACACCTCACAACTATCGGGTGTATTTTCCAGACAGTCGCAAGACTGTTGTGCGACGGGATATCAAGTTTCAGGAGGAGAAAGCCATGCAGTGTTCGCTTGAGAGAGAGCCACACTTGCATGCAGATGAGGAGCTATTAGTTCCTAAGGATGAGCTTCCGGATGTGGATCAGCCACAAGAGGAAGTTCATGGAGTGGAAGAAACCACTCATGCAGCGCCAACCATCAGAGGGCGCAAGCGCACTACAGAAGCTGAGTGACTGGCTCAAGATGCAGAGAAGATTGTAGGACCACCTACAACACAGCGCAAACAGAGAAAGTCACTGGATCGGTACACTGGATACATGGCTCTTGTGAGCAAATGTGTCGTGACAGAGCCATCCTCTTTCGAGGAAGCTGTGGAGGACCCCGCATGGGTAGATGCCATGGTGGAAGAGTATGATTCGATTTTCAGAAACAGTGCATGGGAGATTGTCCCAAGACCGGAGGGGAAATCAATGGTGGGTTTGCGATGGATCTACAAAGTGAAGCAGGCGGCTGACGGGAGTGTGGAGAAGTACAAGGCAAGATTTGTTGCCCGAGGCTTCTCACATATAAAGGGGATCGATTATGAGGAGACCTTTGCACCTGTCGCAAGGTACTCTTCCATACGGACGATCCTAGCTCTCTCAGCGCAGATGGGGTGGCACATCCATCAGATGGATGTGAAGACTGTGTTCCTCAACGGAGTCATTGAGAAGGAGGTGTACATAGAGCAACCCGAAGGTTTCGAAATCTTCAGCAGTGAGTCGCATGTGTGCAGACTCAAGAGAGCACTGTATGGGTTGAAACAAGCACCTCGTGCTTGGTACACACGGATAGACAGTTATTTCACTGGACTTGGATTCTCCAAGAGTGAGGCGGATCCTAACCTGTACCGTATTGTGGTGGAGGGGAAGCTGCTAATCATTGTACCGTATGTAGATGATCCGATTTTGACGGGTGATGAGCTATCGATACTTTCATGCAAGGAGGATCTTGCTAGAGAGTTTGAGATGAAGGACTCGTCTCCTTCATTATTTCTCGGGATTGGAAATTTGGCAGGCCACAGGGTGATGGACCGTCGGTTTCGTGCACTATGCTCCTCGGGAAATACCGGAGAAGTTCAACATGCATGGCTGCAAGCCTGTTGATACTCCTCTTCCTGGTGGATGGAGGAAGGAGGATGCTACTTCGGCGGAGGTAGTGGATGCCACTGTTTATTGACAGTTGGTGGGGTCGCTTATGTATTTGGTCAATACACGACCCAACATATGCTATGCTATGAATCATCTTTCACAAGCTATGGTTAAGCCTACCAAGCTCTACTGGAAGGCAGGCAAACATGTATTGAGATATCTCAGAGGAACATCGGGATATGGATCATGGTACAGACAGAGATGAAGTGAAGCTGTAAGTGCTTGGCTTCGACACAGATTAAGTAAGGAGTCCAACTACGTAAAGAGCACATCCGGAGTGGACGCGCATTGGGTCGACAATGCTTTCAGTATAGCAGCTGCAGATCCGTGGCACTCGGGGCCCGCGCAGGCTTGCAATGGCAGCAAGCTTGGCTGCATGCGAGGCTATTTGGATGAGGAAGATCCTCGTTGGATTGTTCGGGTTGCACTTGGAGCCTACTGTGATTTATTGTGATAACCATAGTTGCATTAAACTCTCGGCTAATCCAGTATTTCATGATAGATCCAAACACATCGACATCAGGTACCATCATATCAGAGATTGTGTGCAGTGGAGAATCATGTTACTTTCATATATTCCCACAGAGGATTAGGATGCTGATATCTTGACGAAGGCGCTCACCAGGAGAAAATTCGAATACCACAGAGGCAGGATAGGGGTTGCAGATAATCCATTTCTTGTTGAGAGGGAGTGTTGAAAATGCAACAAGATGATGGAGCTTAGTGAAATGAAGTCGCCTTCACTAAGTGGGCCCGCAGGCTATTTTTGGCGCAAAGTCTATTTTTGACTATGTCTAAGTCTATTTTTAGACTATGTCTATTTTTAGACATATGGATCATGGTCTATGAGTTGCAGGATGCTATTTATGGATGATTGGTCGAGTTGGTAAAAATAGATGGACCTCTATTTTTAGACATTGGGCGGTTTCTATTTTTAGACTGCCGAGCTAAAAATAGAACAGTCAAATATTATTAACCCTTAATAATATTTAGACTACAAACATTATCTTATCCTCTTGGAGCACTTCAGTTTGATGCTTGGATGTGGCACATGCAGCTGACAGAAGGAAATATGATTTTCCTAAGGGTTAGTTGAGCTATTGCATGGTTGACTTCAGTTAGAACTCATGTGGCAGAGTTTGGTGGAGTTGATGAGACAGTTGGTGGAGTTGTGTTCCGTTTAACTTAGTTGAACTAGTTGTATTTAGTCTAACTGACAAATACACTAGTGATGAGTGGTGTGAATTAATTATTAATTAATTCACTAATTATTAACTCATAAATCAACTAAAGAACACATCAGTTAACTGCAATGCATGGACAGTTCAGTGGGGATCAGTGTTAGAGGTGGGTGAAAGGGTGAGTCTACTATCAGTTGTGACTATTGGCTGTGCATGAGATTTGTACACACATTGATGGAGATTGCCAATGAGGATTGCGCAGTTGGAGCTAGTGGGATTCGAACTTGGATCTCATCATTAATCAACTTGGATTGCGCAGTAGAGGCAGGTAGACTTGTGGAGGAGATTTGAACCTGTGACTTGTTCACTTTCCATACTAGTTTGTGTGTAGCATGTGAGATAGTGCTGAGAGCTGTGAGAGCTTTGTGCTATGTATTGTTACATGTTCTCTATCATTATAATATACAGATAGTTGGGGGTTTTCAGCTATTTCTTTCCCCATTACATATTGTGTTGATATGTGTGCTTGATTATGTTTTAATGTGCGCATGCGACTGCTTCTATTTCCGCATATTGATGATCAATTGTAGAAGAGGTTATGTATTATGCATGAAGCTTTAATATTGTGTAATCAGGATAATCTCGGTGAATAATTCAGCTATTATTCAAATTTCTACAATCCTTATGATCTACTACCACTTCTCTCAATATCTGCCCACATAGAGCTACCAACATATGTATTTTCACTATTAAGCGCTGCTCACGCTCTGTTATCCATCGTTATGTCGATAATTTGTACTTAAGATGATAAAGCCCTCAAAGACATGTTGCCTTGCAAGGTCATGATTATGTTACCTATTTTATCATAGCCACTATGGTTAGATTAAGATAGTATGTCAAATCTCATTCATCAAGATTATACAAGTCAAAGTCAGACTATCAACATACTTGTTATCTCTAGATGTCAAGTCATATTCCATGTAAAGTATCAAGTCCATTCAATAAGTCAAATTCAAGGTGTCAACACACTTTTTATGTCTAGTTCTGAGTGTCTTAATGGTATATGCCAAGTTATAGTCAAATTTTTAATTGTTATGCTAAATTTCATCATTGTAAGACACATAATATGAAGTCATAGGTCTTTGTCATGTTAATGGTCATCATGTCAACACATTGTCATCAATTTTGTCAAAAGATCACTATTTTATATAGTAGAAGCACTATCTTATTAAAATAATCAAAAGAGTTGCTTCAAACAACCTTAATGCATTCCAAAATCAAACTCTCTCTAAAATATTTATGCATCATTTTGTATTCATGCTTCATATCAAAGTTGTAGGTGTCATTGTTATGAATAATGTAAATCCTAGGATATGATCTAGCTATACAAGTTATATTATGAACCGCAACTTATTAACAGGTTAGCACTTACATACAATTGACTCTGGCATTGTCACATCAGTTCAGATTCTTGTTATGATTATCAATGTCAAGTCAAGGAGTTATGTAAATTCATGTCACAGTTGTCACTATTACAATAGGACTGTCACATAAATGTCTATATTTCAAAACATAATACAAAAGGGTCTCGCTATTGTAACAATCAAGCTATCACATCACAATTGTTTTCATATAAATGTTGTAGAAATTTTGAATAACTGTTATATTATTCACAGAGATTATCCTGATCACACACTATTTGAGCTTCATGCATAATACATAATCTCTTCTACCATTGATCATTAATTGCAGAAATATAAACAATCGCATGCGCACATTAAAACCATAAACAATCACACATATAAACACAGTATTTATGGGAAAGCTTAAAGCTAAAAACCCCCAACTATCTGTATATTATAATGATAGAGATCATGTAACAATAATTGTACAAACTCCTCACAAGCTCTCAGTACAATCTCCAATTGTTACACACTACACAAGCTCAGATCTAACAAAACACATGCTCCAATCTGCTCCACCTGTTAGCCTGCCTCTACTGCGCAATCCAAGATGAATAATGGCCCAATCTGAGTTCGAATCCACCTGGTATGCACTACGCAATCCTCATTGGCTTCTCCATCAATGTGTGGTGCAACCTCATGCACCAGTATGGTCACAACTGATAGTCACACTTGCTCTTTCACCTACCTCTCCACTGGTCTCCACTGAAACTGTCCATGCACTGAAGTTAACTGATGCATTCTTTAGTTGATTTATGAGTTAATAATTAGTGAATTAATTAATAATTAATTCACACCATTCTCACTAGTGTATCAATCAGTTAGACTAGATACAACTAGCTCAACTATGTTTAACTGAGTTAAACTGAATACAACTCCACTAACTTCCTCAATCAACTCCACCAAACTCTGTCACATGAGTTATAACTGAATTCTCCATGCAATAGCTCCACTTGACCCTCAGGAATATCGTAATTCCTTCTTTCAGCTGCATGTGCCACATCTATGCACTTAACTGAAGTGCTCCAAGAGGATAAGATAATGTTTAGAGTCCAAATATTATTAAGAGCTAATAATATTCGACATATCTATTTTTTAGACTGGAAATCTAAAAATAGATTCCGCCCAATATGTCTAAAAATAGAAGTCCATCTATTTTTTCCGACTTGACCAACCATCCACAAATAGCATCCTGCAACTCATAGAACATGATTCATATGTCTAAAAATAGACATAGTCTAAAAATAGACTTTGCGCCAAAAATAGCCTGCGGGCCCACTTAGTGAAGGCGACTCCTTTCCACTAAGCTCATCATCTTGTTGCAATCTCAGCACTCCCTCTCAACAAGATATGGATTATCTGCAACCCCTATCCTGCCTCTGTGGTATTCGAATTTGCTCCTGGTGAGCACCTTCGTCAAGATATCAGCATCCTGATCCTCCGTGGGAATGTATGAAAGTAACATGATTCTCCGCTGCACACAATCTCTGATATGATGGTACCTGATGTCGATGTGTTTGGATCTATCATGAACATTAATCGAGAGTTTGATGCAACTCGATATCATAACAAATCACAAAGAGAACCAAGTGTGAAACGAACAACCCGACCAAAGATCTTCTCATCCATATAGCCTCGCATGCAGCTCAAACCGTCGCCATAACTCGGCCTCTACCGAATTGAGTGCTACTTCGATTCGTCTCAAATACCAAAACTGTTGTCGACTCAATACCGAAAATCCCTCGCATGTGCTCTTTCCGTCCGTTGGGCTCCTCGCTCTAACTGCATCCGTGCCACACTCACCTCATCCGATCGTCTCTACCACAATCCATATCCCGGGCGCTCTAAGATATCTCAATACATGCTTGCCCGCCTTCCGGTATGAGCTTGCTGGGCGAACCATAACTTGTGAAAGCTTCGGTTAATACATATGCTTCCGGCCGCGATTGCCTCGTATACATAAGCGACCCCACCAACTGTCGATAAACAGTGGCATCCACTACCTTCGCCGAAGTAGCATCCTCCTTCCTCCATCCACCAGGAAGAGGAGTATCAACAGGCTTGCAGCCATGCATGTTGAACTTCTCCAGTATCTCCCGGGCATACTTACCCCGAGAAACAAATAGTCCACCACTGCGCTGCCAAATTTCCAATCCCAGGAAATAATGAAGGAGGCCCAAGTCCTTCATATCAAACTCTTTTGCAAGATCCTCCTTGCATGAGAGTATCAATGTACCATCACCCGTCAAAATCAAATCATCTACATAAAGTACAATGATCAACAACTTACCCTCCACCACTATCCTGCATAGGTTAGGATCCGCCCTACCTTTGGGAGAATCCAAGTCCTGAATAATCGTCTATTTGTGTGTACCAAGCACGAGGTGCTTGTTTCAACCCATACAACGCTCTTTTGAGCCTGCACACATGTGACTCGCTGCTGAAGATCTCGAAACCTTCGGGCTGCTATATGTACACCTCCTCCTTAATCACCCTGTTAAGGAACACAGTCTTCACATCCATCTGATGAATGTGCCACCCCATCTACACTGAGAGAGCAAGAATCATCCGTATGGAAGAATACCTTGTGACAGGTTCAAAGGTTTCCTCATAATCGATCCCCTCAATCTGTGAAAAGCCTCAGGAAACAAATCTTTCCTTGTACTTCTCCACACTCTCGTCAACTGCTTGCTTCCCTTTGTAGATCCATCTCGAACCCACCACCGATTTCCCTTCCAGCCTTGGGACAATCTCCCATGCACTATTTCTGACAATCGAATCATACTCTTCCACCATGGCATCTACCCATGCGGGATCCTCCACAGCTTCCTCGAAAGAGGATGGCTCTGTCATGATACACTTGCTCATAAGAGCCATGTATCTAGTATATCGGTCTGGTGACTGTCTCTGTCTGCGCTATGATGTAGGTGCTCCTACAACCTTCTCTGCATCTTGAGCCAGTCGCACAGCTTCTGTAGTGCGCTTTCACCCTCTGATGGTTGGCGCTGCATGAGTGGTCTCTTCCACCCCATGAACCTCCTCTTGTGGTTGATCCACATCCTAAGACTCATCCTTAGGAACTAATAGCTCCTCATCTACATGCAAGTGTGGCTCCCTCTCAAGCGAACACTTCATGGCTTTCTCCTCCTGAAATTTGATATCCCGTCGCACAACAGTCTTGCGACTGTCTGTAAAATACACACGATAGTTATGGGGTGTATCAGTGTACCCCACAAATATCCCAACCTCCGCAGTCGGCTCCAGCTTCTTCCTGGCATCCTTCGTCACATGAATGTAAAAAGGTGAACCAAAAATCCTCAAATGGGAAATATCAGGCTTCTTACCAGAAAACGCCTCCTCGGGTGTACTCATGCCAAGTATCTTGTGAGGACAACGATTCTGCACATATACTGCAGTATTGCATGCCTCCGCCCACAAGTGAATGGGTAGGCCCTGATCATGCAACATCGCCCGTGCAGCACCCACGATCATTCTGTTCTTCCGCTCAACAACCCCATTCTGCTGTGGGTTATGAGGTGCTATGAGCTCTCTTCGAATTCCTTCTGCACTGCAAAAGTCCTTGAATTCGCCAGAGATGAATTCACCACCATTGTCGCTCCTAAGAGCCTTCACCTGCTTCCCCGATTCTTTCTCAACCAATGCCTTGAACTCACAGAACTTTGAGTATGTCTCGCTCTTCTTCTGCATGAAGAAGATCCAGCACTTGCGAGAAAAATCATCAACAAATATCACATAATACCTGTGTTTTGCTGTCGAAACTACTGAGAAAGGTCCACACACGTCTGTGTGAATTCTCTCAAGGATTGTCGTGGCGCGACTATCCTTCTCGTGAAAGGTGGCTTTCACAAATTTTCCCAAGGTACACCCCTTGCACTGATCTGACTGCGCAAGAGTGCCCTTAGGAAGCCCAATAGAAATCTGATGCAGTATCTTCAAAGCTCCATGGTGAAGGTGGCCCAATCTCTGGTGCCACAACTCGCCATCATCCCGGATCACCACTCCTTATGCCTTGCCTGCCATTACTGCGCAGCCATCTACCTGCAATTGATAAAGGTTCTTAACTCGAACCCCTATCCTCCGGGTCTCACCAGTTGCCTTAATGCGCAGGAAAGCCTTTCCCTCGCTAAAGACAACATCATATCCCTTGTATTCTAACATCGCCACAGAGATAAGATTCTTCTTCAATCCTGGAACATGCATCACTTCCTTCAATACGAAGGGTTTACCAGACTCCCTCTCAAAGGAAATGGTACCGATACTGGTCACATTGTGTCTACCATCATCGCCCATCTTGATGTGCACTCCAAGATCTTTCTCATCCAGATCAGTAAACAAATCTCGATCTCTTGTCATGTGAAAAGACACACCACTGTCCAGAAACCACACTGAACCCATCACACTTGAGACCAAGCATGCGATCAGTGAAAAATCCAGCTCAAACTGCGAGGCTAAGGCCTCTCCAGCTGCAGATCCAGCAACTTGCTTATTTTTCTTCTTCTGCGGACAATTTGTGGCATAATGTCCGTGTTGGTGACAGTGAAAGCACTTCACCTTGGACATGTCCTGCTTCTTGCCTTTCGCACTAGAATGAGAAGCTTTCTTACTCTTCTGCTTCTTTGCTTTGGCAGCCAAAGCGCAATTTTCTTCATCAGATTCCTTTGATGAAGGTCCATCCCTGGTACTCCGCCTTATCTCCTCTTGCATGAGATCCGACCAAAGTCGCTCCCATCTTGGAAACTTCTCTCGACCATTGACAGAAACCTGATAGGAATGCCAACTCTTCGGAAGCCAAAGGAGAGCCAAGCTCACCAAGTCCTCGTCATCTCGTTCACCCACCTTCCCGGCTCTCCACACGGTGGGTGAACTTAGAGTGAGGTAACACGCCGATCTTTGTCGCCTTTCTCCATTTTTATGTTTATGAGTTTATCCTTGAGCGCCAACTTCCTCTGGTCGATCTTTCTTTGGAATAAATCTGTCAAGGCTTTCCACATCAAGAATGGAGAAGCCCTACCATGAAGGCTGGACATTATGTGATCCTTCACACCTTCCAACAGAATCCTTCGACACTTTGTTGTCTTATTTTGCCATGCGTCAAGTACGGCAGCATCACTAGAAGTAGGTTTTGGAATTTCTGCATCTATGAACTCCTTCAACCCATTGTCATCTAGCACCGCCTCCATCTTGTCCTTCCATGAAATATAATTCGAGCTGCCCTCAAGGGCATACTCCAATCGCAATTCGTTGAAAGACATCTCAACTTCAACACCAAGAAAATACTGCTGCAAATTCAAATTCCACCAGCACAAAACTCAACCGCTTCAATGTCTTGCAATTGATCCAATGATCAATATTGATCTGATACCATGTAGGAATTTTGAATAAATGATAAATTATTCACCGAGATTATCCTGATCACACACTATTTGAGCTTCATGCATAATACATAACCTCTTCTACTATTGATCATTAATTGCGGAAATATAAACAATCGCATGTGCACATTAAAACCATAAAAAATCACACATATAAACACAGTATTTATGGGAAAGCTTAAAGCTGAAAACCCCCAACTATCTGTATATTATAATGATAGAGATCATGTAACAATCATTGTACAAACTCCTCACAAGCTCTCGGTACAATCTCCAATTGTTACACACTACACAAGCTCAGATCATACAAAACACATGCTCCAATCTGCTCCACCTGTTAGCCTGCCTCTACTACGCAATCCAAGATGAATAATTGCACATCCTGAGTTCAAATACCTCTGGTATGTACTGTGCAATCCTCATTGGCATCTCCATCAATGTGTGGTGCAAACTCATGCACCAGTATAGTCACAAGTGATAGTCACATTGCTCTTTCACCCCTCCCTCTCCTTTGGTCTCCAAAGCGTCATACTGTGAGGTTATTTGATGTCTTCTTTAGTTGATTTATGAGTTCATAATAATTGGTGAATTAATTAATAATTAATTCACACCACCTCTCACTAATTGCCATCAATCAGTTAGACTAGATACAACTAATCATATGTTTTAGCGGTTATTTGAATACAGCTCCACTATTTTACATAAATCAACTCCTGGCATCTAGCTGATTCTATTTGATCTCCATGCAATAGCTCCACTTAAACATAAATTAGCGTAACTATATAAATTGCATATTGCCACATCTGTGCACTTAACTGAAGTGCTCCAAGAGAATAAGATAATGTTTAGAGTCCAAATATTATTAAGAGCTAATAATATTCGACATATCTATTTTGAGACTGGAAATCTAAAAATAGATTCCGCCCAATATGTCTAAAAATAGAAGTCCATCTATTTTTCCAACTTGACCAACCATCCACCAAATGGCAGACGCAACTCATGAACATGATCATATATAAAAATAGACATAGTCTAAAAATAGACATTGCACCAAAAATAGCCTGCGGGCCCACTTAGTGAAGGCGACTTCTTTCCACTAAGCTCATCATCTTGTTGCAATCTCAACAAATGTCTCTTGTCTTCAAGTTATTATCCTTGTTAATGAATGTCAAAGGCCTTGTCTAGCTGATGTAGCAATTGTGCCTTTGATAACTGCTTCAACAATTTTTCACTGTATTATTGAATTTCAGGGAAATTTCGTACAAGTATACTACCACCTTGGAGTAGTAGGCTACTGTTGTAATGGTAGAGAGTTTACCCAACTATAATTACTTCCCTTGTAATATTGTGCTAATCCTTCTCACTATTTGGTGCTTACCAAGTTTGCACTTCTATAGTCATATAATAACAATTTTCTTGTGCTTAGGTTATGTTCTAATGAAGGATCAGGGCTAGAACAACACTATCCATTTTTGAGCCTAGAATTATCCCTAGGAGGTCTATTTTATATTGTCGATATAGGACAAGTATACCAACTTGTATCCCAAGAAAAACAAAGAACAATGAAAGAACCCTGAAACGATAAATGTATAGGTCTGAAAGAAAGGTCTGAGGTTTTTAAGATAAGGTCTACTTTAAGCGCTTAAAAAAAATCCCAAACAATACCATGTTACTAAGATAAGATTGCAAATCAATGCTCTAAATTAAGGCCGAGGTCACTTTGACAAGCTTTGAGCAATACCTTTACGAATCTTATATAAACAGATTGCTCACAAAAACACAAATGAATTAACTTACCTTGACGGCCGAGAGAATGAAGGGTGCTGGAGTGAAATACTAACTTCACTGCCCTAGCCACAAAGAGGTATGAACCTCAGACATATGAATCCTATGTTTACCTCATAGCTCCTAAACAGAAGGTCGAATAATTCCAGAGAGAGATAATAATTTATGTTTGTTATGTTTTTGGGAAACATATGATCTCTTATTATAGTTTTTTGTTAGGTCATTTGAGTGCTTCTAAATTAGAAGTTGGGGTATTTATTAGGCCCTAAGTATCTTGTTAATAATATTAAATTATTTAATAAATATCATTTAATTGTGATCTTGTGCCCTAAGGAAAGGACCACTTTAGTTTTAATGAGATAATAATTATTATTTAATATTTGTGTTAATGATCATGCCTAGACATATTTTCAATTCCACTAGAGTTTAATCATTGACTTAGTGCATTTGGTCATACCAAGATTGTGAAGTCAATGATTGGGTTATTGCCTTTGGTTCTTGAAGTTATTCTTATTGCGACGAGAATTACTATCATATATTGACAACTGTAGGTAAATAAACTTCTTACTTTGTTGAGTACCTTTAGTTTTCAAGAGGAGACATCACTGTCAAGATGATCAAGTCAAACCCTTAAATGAATGATAAGGTTTCATGTCACTACCCCTTGGGGTTTTAGCCCACCAACTGGGATCCCTAACTTCAAATAGGAATATATCTCAAACTAGGAGGACTTACGTGGGGTGCCACATACCATCGAAAAGATCTCAACGAGGAGAATCCAATGACATGGATCTTCAAGTCAAACTCAATGTTTTGACCCTTCAAAATCCCTCGAAAAAGTCAGGTTACAACCTTAGTCTAGGAAACCCAAACCCTAGGACTTGGGTTTTCAACCATCCAATAGAGGAGTTGACAAATTGATGTAATTCGATAGTTACTAAGAAGAATTCATTAACCATTTGACATCAATGACTGGTGTTTTAAGTCAAATTCAAACCCAATCAACTCCATGGGTTAACATTAATGACAACACCATCCAATAAGGTCTTTGTTATAAAGAGAAAATTAATTTTGTAAAAAAATGGATTCTTATTTGATCATAAATATAACAAGATTTCAACATAAATTTAAGAATTAGTCAAAGGTTTATGATGCTTTAAATTTAAATTTGTATTTATTTTTTAATTACGATAATTGGTAATTTAATGGAGTGGTTTAAAGTAAGTTCGATATCAAACCTATTAAATACTATTATAATCCAAGACTATATTCAATAAATTGTAAGCCAAATATGTCAATATCTTATAAGTTGATAAAGGTCGAAACATCTTTAAATACATTGAATAAATCTCCATTCCAAAAACATCAACTCAATATGTATAAAAGGGAAAATAATATATTTAAAGATTTAAGCTCTCCATCCCATTATTGAAGAGATGTTGTAATGTTATGTAAATGTTAATGATTTTCAGACTCGTTTGACAAACCATGATTTTTCTTTAATGTAGCCTATTTAAAGGCACAACATTAAAATAAACATAAACACCAACCTAAATCCATTTTAACTTTGGATCTACCAAGCGTGGAGAGGGATCTAATCCCGTAAGGCACAAACCTCTTTTAGAGTGAAAAGAGATTTGATCCCTCTTGACACTTGGTAGATCTGGAGTTAAGATGGATCTAGGATGGTATATATATATATGTGAGAATACCATTAACAAAACCATGGGTTGTTAAAACCTGGAGCCGAAACACTCACAACAATAAATTGACTATTTTACCTAAATTCTATTTTAATTTAATTTTATTTTTTTTTGTAATTTGATGGAGTTAAAATGTTTACATAATAGGATAACATTACAACATCTCTTCCATAATGGATTGAAGAGCACCTCCTTGCACAATAAACATAAACATAAAAATTTAAAAATTTAAAAAATAAAAGGCAATCTTGATAGTATGTTGACATAAGTCTACTACATTACTATTTATCTTTGACCTACATCTTTTATTTAATTTAATGTAAGTATTTTACCGTTATCTTTGTTAGATTTATCTTAATTCAACAAAAAACTTAGTTAATATGATCAAAATTAATTACTAGCAATCGCACCACATGTTATAAAGGGAACACCGTGAGGTTGTGGTATAGGAAAGAATAACATATAAGAAAGAAGAGGTAGTAGGAACTTTCTCGACTCCAACTGATCCTCCGGAATAAGGGGCAGAGAATCATGTTTACTGGACCTTAAATAAAAATATCCATATTGGGTAATTGATGTGAAACAACTTATTTGTTATTAATTGCATGTAAGATGTGTTTTTTCATAATGGATGAGACATTTTGGCCAAAGTACTCAAGACCTCTATATGATGAAGTGCATGTTTATTTTTATTTTTGCATGAAGCATGCACTTGGTTTTTATGACCAAGTCGGGCATACTTCACCCTTCCACCAAATTATTTGCTTCTATCACATTCGCAATGTTGAATTCCTCTGATATTAGTCCTAGAACTCTGACTCTGCTCTACAACTAGAATTATTTAATGGAATAAAAACTTATCACTATGACATGTTGTACTTCATAAGAGAATACTAAGAAGCTCAAGTATGGCAAATCCACCTTCACTTGTCATTTGAACACGGAACATAGAGTTATCTTAATCGTCAATTTTATGGATAAGAGACATTTGGGCCCTTTTTAACCCTTGGGGATGATTAGTTAATCTCAGTTCAGATAATTTATATTAATAAATTATCTACAATCATATTTCCATAATTCCTCTTTGAACCACCAATATTCCACTTCTTTGGAAGTTTTCACCTCAGTAAGAATAACAAACATCCTGAAGACCCAAAAGTAAGAAGAAAATCAGCTCATAATCAGGGAATCTAGCGACTTCTTTAAGGGTCATAATTCAAGACTTTAATGCCTTCTAAAGATCATTTATTTTCCCATCAAATAAAAAGCAACAATCAAATTTTGTAGTGACAATAATGAGAACAAATTTTGAATGTAATAACTCCCTTCCCTAGTGATAGTACATTTTTGTTTTGAAATGAAATTATTTTCCTTATCTTTTAAATAATAGATTCCTCCCCAAGTGACCCTTTAGAGATACCTTTTTTTCAACTAATTGCAATAGGCAAGTGTCTTTTGTCTAGTATTTTATGAGTCCTCTTTACAATTGGAATGTTTCTCTTCCCATAACTCTATCTCGGTTATATTTCTAGATATTAAGAAATAATACTCATGAATTATAAAACAGTTGTAACATAAATAATATATAACAAAAAAAACCATGTATTTTTGGAATAACAAAATAGTTATAACAAAAATAATACAGAACAAGAAAAACTATGTATATTTGGATGTATAAAAATTTAGATACATTTTATTAAGTAAATTTTTCAAAGAATAATGGTTATAAACATTTAAAATAATTTTATTAAATTGAGATTGATTTAGGTCATCTTAGTTCCCCCTATAAAGAAACTAAATTCCACATGAATACCATGGGTCAATACCATGGGCTGTATTTATAGTTTATCATTATTTTATTTTATTATTTTTATTTTTTATTGTATTTTGACATTGTTAAAATGTTCATTAGATTATGTCAATCTTTTTATTTAATTTACTTTTATTTTTAATTTTGTGTAATTTGACATAGTCAAAATGTTAAACATGACATTACAACCTTTCTATCATATTTTGTTGGAGAGCATAGTAGCACGAAAATGTAAAATTTAAATATATAAATAGTTATTTTTCTTTTTTTATGTTGTTTTTTATCCATGTAATATAAATTAATTGGTTTGCGTGGAGTTTAATTTTGAATGCCATGGGTCAATACCATAGGTATATTTATAGTTTATCATTATTTTATTTTTTATTGTATTTTGACCTAGTTAAAATGTTGATTACATTATATCAATATTTTTATTTAATTTACTTATTTTTTATTTTGTGTAATTTGACATGGTCAAAATGTTAAACATGACATTACAACCTTTCTATCATTACCAAAACCTAAATTCAATCTAACTTATTAAAAAGAAAAAAGAAAAAAAAAAACTAACATTATAAAAAACATATATAAAAATGTTTACTTGATTTAATGGCCTAAAACATTTCAATAGTCTAACATTTGATCCAATGGCTCAAACAATGACACAATGGCAGCTAGGGGAGTTGTTTTCAAATAGTGACGCAATGGCTCAAACAAGGACACAGTGACAACTAGGGGAATTGTTTTCAAATAGTGACGCCTTAAGGCGTAAAAATATTAATTTTCATTGTCACTTAGTCTAAATCTTTTAATTTATAAAATTGTAATTGTTATATTATGAATATTTTTCTTATAAATATTTATATTGTTTATATTTTTCTTATTTGAGTTTCTTCCTCTAATATTAGTAATTACACCGAAGGTGTTCCTATGATGGGTTTGGTTGGGCAGATTTGACCAATAAGATGTGTGTATTTTCGTCCTCCTCCCTCCAAATAGAAATTGACACGTGGCACTACAACTGTCATGAAATTAGCTAGGAAATGTGTTGTCCTTTAAATTTTTCTAAATCCCATTGTAAATGAAAAAAAAAAGATTATAATGTCTAAAGGAGTTGTCTTTAGTGCCACTTTTTGAAGTTTCAAGTGTCGGAATCAGGTGAATTTTTTTGAAGTAAAATCTTGGTTTTTGTTATTGAAACTGGTTTTTTGACTCTATATATGGATTCAGCACCCTCAAAAACCTCTAGGGCACCATAAAAAGTCACTGTAAAAGCCTTCAAAAAGTCGCACTAAAGACTACTCTATCTCTAAATTTTGAGATATTTTGATTTTTCATTGGTTTTTATGTTTATTTATCATAAAATTAAGTTTTATTGGGTTTTGAAAAATAAATCTATAAAAATATTATAATAATAATTTGTATTTTTTACATTTAAGTGTTTTAAAATCAGTTTATAATAAAAATTTTAATATTTATTATACAAAATTTTAATATATATTATTAATATATAAGTATTTTTGACACGTGGCATTGTATATGGAATTAGTTGGGAAGTGCATGTCATTTGAAGTTTTCTAAATCTCATCCTAAATAAAAAAAAGAAAGAAAAAAACATTAAAATCTCTAAATCTTGGAATATTTTGATTTTTCATTAGTTTCTAAGTTAATTTATTATAAAATTAAGTTTTATTGAGTTTTAATATATATATATATATATAGAGGTCAATTTATAATAATTTTTTTAATATTTATTTACAAAATTTTAATATATATTATTAATATATAAGTATTTTTTATTCTTTTATTATTATTATACTATATTATGATATTGTAAAAGAGGAAACAAAAAAATTTAGCAATAGTGAAGAGCGTTGCAAAAATGTGATGGAGCTTCAACTAGAGTGTAAGGAAATATTTAATTCTTGTAAATTAATCATGGGGCAATGTGCCTTTTGTGCCACCTTCTTTTAATCAATATGATGGATTGGATGTGCCAATAATCTATCAAAGCTTTGGCCAAAATGAATGCCATTGGTGTTGCTTTTACCTCAAAATGGAAAATTATGGGGACTTGGACGATGATTTGAAGCATTCAAGGATTGATAGTTTTATTCATAAACCCAAGTATAAGATCATAGACGACGTGCTTGGGATTTCACAGGCACGACTTAGAAATTGGTTGGTGAATTCATGATTGTCTACTTTAGAAGATAACTCATATTCCAAAAAAAACATATGTAATTGTAGTCACCACATGTGAGATGTGCTATCCATTTAACATAAATTTCTTTCTTTTCTTCTAAAATGACTTTTATATTATCATGGTTCCCATATTTACAAAACTTAGAACTCAAAAGTTCAAAACTAGCACATAAATGAACTTTACCAGTGAATGATTAATGAAATTAGATTGTTTTTCTTGGAAGAGTGTCTCACTCTCCACCTCTGGAAGAGCGTCACTCTACTCCAGTTCCACCTCCTTTGTTGTTATCCCCATTCCTCTTGCTTTGACACTGGACTATACCGATGGAACTCACAATGACATCTTTCTGAATACTGAAAATGCCTTCTTCAATCCTAATAGCAGCCTAATTATGTTCATCAGTCGTTAAAATATAACAGGTGGAGTCTTCTTCATAGATTTGTTTGCCCCTTTCTAACATCTTTGAGTGGCTTTAGATTTATGTCATCTACATATTCTTATCATGAAATAATTTTGCTGCACTCATAGAAACGATTAACAATACTTGCATTGGAGTGAGTGGCAAGGTAATCTTCCCAAATCTTCTATTCCTTCAGTGTAAATTTGCACCTTTAGGGGCAATTGCTAGTTATTATTAAATTGTCATAATATTGATTAAGCATAACCTCCTAAGGCCATAATGGCCAAATCTTAATTTATTCTACCTAATCTAGTTATTTAACAATTCTATTCTTAATTTATTTTGTCTAATCTAATTATTTACAATTCTATTAATTTTATTCTTATAGTTGATCTTTTTTATTTTTGGTATTTGGCTTCTGTGATCCATAATATTTGCATGATATCTTTCAGTGATAATCATATAGACAAAGATTTCTTCGACGCGTTTAGAACCAACCATAATTTTTATGATAGATGAAAAATCAGATAATGACATCCTATTTTAAATAGATAAAGAGGAGGGTAAACTAGCCGTTAAAATGTAACGACTAACTTACTAAAAAAGAGAAATTAATTTGGAAAACACAATTTTCTTTAATTTTATGCTATATTTTATTATTAAATTTTCTAATAATATTTTTTATTTTTTATATCATATCTTATAATTTTCTAATAATATTATATTAGTTTGACTTAATTTTCTAATAATGTTATATTAGTTTGACTTAAATGGAATTATTTCACCCATCTATCTTTTTTATGATATACTAGTATTATTCCAATAATATTATTTTATTCATATTAATGTTAGCCACTTAGTTAAATTAATCTTTCCTTGAATTATTTTTAAAAATTATATTCTATTATATTTAGTGAAATATCAATTTTTATTTCATTAATTTTATTTTATTATAATTAATTAATAATATAAATATTCTAATATTCAGTTTAATATATTTTATTTATATTAAATTAGATAAATCAACCATAAAAGTATAATAATACAAGACATATTAAGGAAAAAGAACAAGGGAAGGGGGTTTACCTAAATAAAGAATAACATTTAAGAGTGTAGGGTGGGGATCCAACACTTACTAATACTCCAACCGTCGTCTCTATTAAGGTTGAGGTTGACCGACCTTTTTTCAATCTCTAAAACCTCCTTTAACTTATGGTGATGAAAATAGTCAACACTAGCAATGACCTTAACATCTTCAATGCAGATGTGATGATTGGTCTTTTCTGCATGTTCCGCTAAAGCAGGGAGCGAGATCTCTCATGTTTTATGTTGAGTGCGTGTTCACAAATCCTTTGATTTATCAATCGACCAGTTTCACCAATGTATAGAGTCCCACAGGAGCAAGGAATGATGTAAACGCCTTTTTGTCCCTAGGATCCATAGGGTCCTTTATCAATTTAAGAGAGCTCCAGATAGTATTAAGAGGCTTAAAAGTTGAAGAAACATTATGCTTCTTGAGGATTCTAGCAATCATATCCGTGGTCCCTTTAATGAACGGAAGGGGAATTCCAGAGAACCATTCATTAGAATCTTTCTTATTATTTTTAATTTTAATTTGACTTCCCCCCTTATAATTAATAGTTATTAATATGTTTTTAATTTTCATTATTGTTCATAATTTCCTCACATTCTCTAACGATCAAATTCTTCATCTATTTAATCATGCTCTAGCATTCTTTGTATCTATATTATAGCTTTTTGTGCTTGAATCACTCAAAATGCCAGACACCTTAACGATACTACACAATGTTGTAGAAGAAACTCACACCAATAAATAAAAAAATAATACAAAATAAAAATTAATAATTATAATTAATTATTTAAAATAAAACTAGAGTCAATTTATCTTTAGAATTTTTGGACTTCAAGTTTCAACAACCCATGATTTTGCCAATAATATTTTAATGTAATATAACATATATATTAAATTAACTTAAATATATTTTAATTCTGAAATTATAAAAGTATCAAATCTATCAAATTTTAAACTTAAAAAAACCTTACAATTAAAAAATTAAATTCCTCTCAGCATTTCATAAATCTAGATAGATACATAGTTAAAAATAAATAAAAATAAACTAGTTTTAGTTTTAAGGTGAAACCAAATTCTTTAAAAGAATAAAAAATCAAAAGTCATACTTCTTATGTTATCAAATTCTAATCCCTAAATAAAGTTTTTAAACGACTCCAATGTGTGAAACTAATGACCACAAGAAACCATGCCCACCTAATCATAGGGAACTATCGTCACTAGCACGCGACTTAACCAAACCAAGCATCTTTCAGATCAACATGAACATCATACTCCCAATCCAAACGGTTGAAATTTTACATTAGACTCAGAACAAGTGACAGTGCAGAGAAGAAAGGAGAGCAGAGCAGAACTAATCATGATAGCAATTGGGTTCGAAGGCTCTGCAAACAAGATTGCGGTAGGAATCGTGCAGCTGGATGGAACAATTCTTTCAAATCCGCGCCACACATACATAACGCCTCCCGGCCATGGCTTCCTCCCTCGAGAAACAGCCATCCACCACCTCCAGCACGTTCTCCCTCTCGTCCGCTCAGCTCTGAAAGAAGCAAACATCCAACCCCATGAAATAGACTGCCTCTGTTACACAAAGGGCCCGGGAATGGGCGCCCCACTTCAGGTATCTGCGGTGGTCGTCAGGATGCTTTCCCAACTCTGGAAGAAGCCCATCGTCGGAGTCAATCACTGCGTCGCCCATATTGAGATGGGCAGGGTCGTCACTGCAGCCCATGACCCAGTCGTTTTGTATGTTAGCGGAGGGAACACGCAGGTGATAGCTTACAGTGAAGGGAGGTACAGGATATTTGGAGAGACCATCGATATTGCAGTTGGGAATTGCTTGGATAGGTTTGCTAGGGTTTTAAAGATCTCCAATGACCCCAGCCCTGGCTACAATATCGAACAGGTCCCTCTTCTTCTCATCTCACCTAGCTCTAAGCTTTGTTGTTTATATTTCTATTGCTTTTTTTACTCTGGGATTGGAATGCTTTTTTTGCATTTCTCATAGCCCAAGGAAAACTTCTGGAAAAAATCTTCATAGAACTTGGCAAATATATAAATTAAAAATAAATCTCAATAAAAATGTCAAGAAACATGTCAAAAAAACTTGTCAACATGGTTAAATTCAGATAAACTTGAGGAGGGTTGGGATTTGAAGCCTAACCTATGAAATATCATTTTTGGAATTAACTGTGTCCAGCGAGTCATTGATGCTGAACTCCCAGTCATTATGACCAATTTCTCATGAGCTTGAATAGTTCACTCAGAACTCATTGCACTCATTGTGGGAGCCATCTAATTGTGTAACAAACAGTCCACTCCATCTGGCAGTTTGACGAAACCGGGCGATGAATGATCACAACTTTGACTGAGAAAATCTGCAATATCACAAATTGTGAGATTGCGGATGGATATCTCAGCCTCCATTTTTATTGCAATAACTCCATACTGCAATTTCAGCAAAATCTAAACCTGCTTTGAATATTTCCATTGATTTAGGACATAAAAATGCTGGGAAGGGAGGTGTGATTTTCTACATGATTATTTTTTTCGCTCATTGCTTCCGAAAAACTTGCAAATAGTTGTCACTAATTCGGCCTAATAAAGTTCTCTAAGTCTTGGTCAAATATAAGCAAGTTTGAATTGCTCTGACCGAATGTGACCCAACAGGCTGATTCAGATCATTTTGGAATTTGAAGTAGAATTGAGTAGATTTGTGTAGTACTTAGTAGACTAAGCGAATATATTTCCAGTGAACCCAGGCTACAATCATGTTTCCAATGACCGAGACAAAGAAAGATGACGATAGAAAGGTTGATTGCAATGAATTGGGAATGGGCTGAAACAAGATGGAAAACATCATCATTCCTTATAGAGATTGGCAAAAGCCTTGCAGTATTCCCACTTGGGGTCATTTTTGGAGCTGTTACAGCATTCTCGAAGTGTCAAAAAGTGTGCAGTGTATAACTATGGCCTGCAAATATAAAAAAGTTAACATTGTCTTTTTATAAAAGGAAAAAAAACACGTTCATCAAAATTGGCACTTACAGTGGAAATAGGTAGCAATCACAAAAAAATAGCTGGCATACGCAAAACTAGGCTTCTACAAGCTGAAAATCATCTCCAAAATATAAAAACTTTGTCAGCATACATACAAGAGCTAGTTGCATGCAACATCAGTTCCTACAGGTCAAAATTGAGTTCCCACAAGCACATCCTGCAATGGAATTGCCAGATATTGCTACTCACACAGTGCTATGGAAATATCCAAGCCTTGAAGAATTTCCATGGTCGTTGTTTTCTCGTGGTGTGCAAACACTGCCTAAGAATAATTTCAATGACTATTTTAATGTTTTTTTTACCATTTTAAATACTGTAAAATGTGCAGTTCTGTTTTTAAGTTTATTCTATTCTTTCTTCAGTTTTTAAGGAGAACGCCATTTGTATCTTAGGGTATGTTCCTCATGGCACTCTTTACAAAATATGTCTGGCCAAATCCAGGGACATTCTCTGTATGGACATACACTGAATGGCGGTCCCCCAGTTCGGGGTTACTCACCCCCATACCTTTGATACAGTTTTGACATAGAGTATTTATCTATGATTTTATACTTGTTCCTTCTGCTAGATAGGTCAGTTATTCCCAACCTTAATATAGCAACTGCTAGCCAAAACAATCTTGAAAATGTTCAAGTCCACTAGTAGTTTCCTTCTTTACACTCCCATAAACCTATTTTTGATAACCCCTCTCGAGGCAACTTGCAGAGTGCAGGGATTGGAGATATTATTAGGGATTGTGTTGGGTTCCAAGGGTTTTCTTTTGCATCAAAATATGGGTGACTCTACCAATAATTTTGCAGACATTATGGCTTTGAGAAAAGGATTATTGATGGTTGTATAACCAGAGACCTAACTGTTAGTGATTAAAGGATATTCTAAGATCATAATTGACAATTTGGAAAATATTAGATTGAGGTTTGATGATCCAATTTCTTTTTCAAATTATAATATGGAGAAATTGTTCAGAGAGGTTATCTAACCTGTGAGTTTACTTCCAGTGATTCAATTGCAACATATTTACCGAGAGAGCAACAAGAAAGTTGATGATTTGGCAAACCTTAGTGCAGATGTATATTGGGTATTTATGGTGTCAATATTGGTCCTTGGAGGCCAATCAATAGAGACAAACTGCCTTCAGAGATCAATCAATGTATTTTGGTGGAAAATTTTCTTGATAACCCAACATAGAGGACATGTCACTCTAATTACATTGACTCTTTCCTACTTATCACGAATACGGGGAAGGCTTTGTAGGAGGACACCTCCTCATTCTCTAAAGAGATAGCCCAAAGTGATAATAGAATTACTAAAAAACGAAAGTATAGTGAGGAGTGTTCATACCTACCATCCAAAGAGGCTCCTTGTCAACATTTCAGAACCTCTATCAATAAATACTCTAATCTATCTTGATCCTCTTTAGCAATAGCAAGGGAAAAAAAGAAATCAATGAAGGTTTTTGTTTTCTATACTCATAATTACTCGAGCTTATTTCCAAATCTTGGTTATATGCATACTTGGAAAGTATATAAGGTGATATGTTATACCTACTTTCTAAAGAAGTTGATAGCCTTTCTTATTGAGGGAAGCTCATGACTAAGGGAAATATTTGGGCAAATAATAATAATGCTACCATTACTTTATGGATAGTAGGTTGTAGTGCTTCACGAACAACTTCTTTCCTCAGTGACCCATGACCAAATTGAAAGGCCTAAGTGTAACAAGGTTGTGTTGTAAATTTTTCCCATAATAATATAAATTCTCCTTTTCTACTTATCAAACCGAGATGCAGGGCATATAAATTCATCAATTGGTTTACATACCCTTTTTATAAAATATCTAGATTTGTAGCGAAAGATTGTGAAACTCAATCTTGCTTGGATAATGCAACTCAACTATGATATCAATTGAGAAATCTTCAACCCACTAAGAAAATTCAACTAGGCTATCCTTCCACACCCATGACCCTTACTAATTAACTGTGCCAAACGGGCACGATCTTCAAATTGAAAAAGGAAAAGCCCTTTAGTCAAGTTTTTAATGCCTCAGGCATGGCATCCATGACGCTTCTAGTTGCCACACACCTAGACTATGACCAAGAGTCCACTCATAAAGTAACCTAGCAAGGTGTATCGGTTTAGTCTTGTATGCATAATTGTATTCCTTCAACTCGATGAAAATGTGGTGAGTGTAGATTCATGTTAATTTTGGGCAACTAGGTCCAAACTCCATGTTACACTGCTCATATGACGATGGTCATATTTTTGTTGGATTCCTCTTTCGGAGAGGTGCACGATTGATCTAAAGATCATCTTGATCGGATGAGCAGAACATTGATTTTGAATTTATTTTCTACATGTGAAAGGTCGGCTAGATTTATCCCACATGCCTAAGAGATGTGTCACACACCCTCATTGATGAATATAAATTGGAGAGACTTTGAGGTCATTTTCTCATCATCTCATCACACATTCTCTCTTTGTGATCTGATTGGTTCGATAGCCTTTGGAGGCCTTTTTCTTCTCACACGTGTGGAGCGAAGCTGCTGCTTTCTGCGTTGATCTGTTTAGGGCTTTCTGTTTTCTACGCTGATCCATTTAAGGCTTTTATGTTGGAGCATTGACCAACATTGACCGTGGTCAACCCTTGGTCGTTTGACCTCAATCTTCTACAAAAATTTCGATTTTAGGAGGCCGTACAAATGGGCACTAAAATCGAGGAATTTCAGGCTATTTGATCGAAGCCCTAGTTTGCTGGGTTGACTTTTCTGAAGCTGCCTGCGTTGAATTTTCTGCGATGTCCCTAGTTTGACTTGCGTTGACTTGTGATGAACTGTCTTTGAGGGTTGTGGGTGTGACACATGAAAGTGCTGGCTGATCGAGAAAGACTTTGTTGGTTGAAGCATCCTGTTGACCGTCACAACGCCACAATATCTCATATCTTCGCTGGACAAAAGGAATTGTAAATCTGATCTATATTTGGCTTGCCTTCTATTGATCTATTATTGTGTTCTATCTGCATTTTACTTTCAAGTTTATGTGATTGCTATTTTGTATTGGGCCTAAGAAAGATTGAAGTAAAAGTGCATTAAGCATAGAACACATCTAAATTTAACATGGTATCAGAGGTGAGGTGAAGACAAAGTCCAAGAGTTCAGTTGGTGTTAGAAGCTATCTCTGAAGGAAGAAATCCTATCAAGGACCAATGGCCTCCTCAACCTACAAGGGTTTTAAGGCTGATAATAAAGTGACTGATAAGTCTGATTATCATGCATGGAAGATGTCCTTGGATTTGGCCCTAGAAGATCAAGATGTCATGGACTATGTACAGGGGAATATTCAAGAGCCTCCATCAAATGCAGCTGTTGCCACGAAGACGAAGTATAGAAAAGGGGAAATCAAAGCAAAGATGATTATCTGTGATTCTATTCATAAGCACTTGGTTGCTTACGTTTCTGAGCTGAAGAAATCTAAGGAGATGTATGATAAGTTGGTGAGCATGTTCAGGGCTAGCAATGCTAATCAAATCCTCTTCTTCAAGAATCAATTGAAGAATATCAAGAAGGGTAAGGATGAATCTATTCAATCCTATTTTATGAGGCTCACTGAAGTCAGGAATAACCTCCTAGCTATTGGGGAAGGAATATCTGATCGAGAGACGGTTCTTATTGCACTTGGAGGTCTCCCTCGTGATTGGCATGTATTCAATACCACTATTCTCAACAATAATGTGATTCTTGATTTTGATGAAATATTGACGAGATGCACTCAAGAGGAAACAAGAATGATGGAGTATGCCTCTAATGGTAATGGAAGTGACCCTACTGCCTTCGCCTCTCATGCAAAGAAGAAGAACCATGGTGGCTCGAGAAATCAAAACCATGGTAGAGCGGGGCCCAAAGGAAGGAAGGGAAGATGTTACATTTGTAACAAGACTGGTCACTATGCAAGAGAGTGCCCTAATAGAAGGGACTCTCCCAGGGATGATGACAACAACAACTCGAGAAGGAATGGCAGGAACAACAGGTTCAAAGGAAAAAGGAAGGCTCCCTCTAATCGTAATGGAAATGGGCAACCTTTCAAAAGGTCAAGAAATTCCAGGTACGGTGAGTCTAATGTTGTTGATAATAAGAGAAATGATTTTATTCTTGTATTTGCCCTCTCTATTGCATCTCCACCTGACACCCTGGATGTCTGGTTAATTGATAGTGGTGCTTCAAGGCACCTCACTAGTTATAAAGAAGCCCTTTCTAATTTGGTTGAGAAGGATACTAATATGGAAATTATCCTTGGAGATAATGCCACTTATCCCGTGAAAGGGACAGGGATTGTGACCCTCATCTCAAGGTCAAGTCATCCGATTACAAGATGAGTTGTATGTATCTAATTTAAATAAGAACCTTGTGTCCATTTCGGCAATGGAAAACAAAGGGTTCAAGGTGGCATTCATTGATGGAAAGGTACTTATTTGGAAGAAGAACTTCAAGGAAGCTCTTTTTATTGGCTTTAGAGTTGATACACTCTACTAGGTTGGAGGAAGTCCATTGGGGGCTATGACATGTGATACAACTCTCCAAACAGAGTTATGGCATCGAAGGTTTGCACACCTTCATTATAAAGCCCTTCTCGAAGCAAGGAAGGTGGTGACAGGGATGCTTGCATTGAGAGATGATCATGAAGGTATATGTCAGGGTTGTGCCGAAGGGAAGCATACAAGGGGACCATTCCCCTCAAGTGTCACAAAAACAACTGATATCTTGCAGTTGATACATTCTGACTTATTTGGTATGCTGCCTGCGACATCCTTGGGAGGATATTCTTATTACATGACTCTTACAAATGACTTCTCCTGCAAGACCTGGATATATTTTTTGAAGAAGAAGGGCGAAGCATTGAAATGGTTTCGTACCTTTAAGGCCTTGGTGGAAAATCAAAGTTTTGAGGACCAACAATGGTCCCAAGTACGAGTCAAATGAGTTTAATGACTTTTGTAGAGAAGCTGGCATTAAGAGGGAGACCACAGCTGCGTACACTCCTGAGAAAAATGGTGTTGCTGAAAGAAAGAACATGACCATTGTGGAAGCTGCCCGCGCCATGCTATGTGACCAAGGTCTTCCAAAGTTTCTATGGGGAGAAGCTATGGACACTATTGTGTATGTTCAAAACAGATGCCCAGATTCCGCTCTGGACTCCAAAACTCCGAAGAATTCTTCTTTGGTAAGAAACCTGATGTTTCTCATTTTAGAGTTTTTGGTTGTCTTGTTTACTTTCATGTGCTGAAAGAAAAGAGAAGCAAGCTGGATGCTTCTGGAAAGAAGAGAATGTTTGTGGGCTACAGTGAAACTTTGAAGGCATATAGAATCTATGTGCCTGGTCAAAGAGAAGTGGAGATATGCCATGATGTCACCTTCGATGAAGATGTTGCCCTCAAGAAAGTAAGAAATCTTCCTAGCTCCAAGGAAGAAAAAGAAGATAATGAAGCAGGGAAGTTGGAAGAGTCGAAGGATGACCTGATGATTGATGTTGAAGGACCTATGGATCCCATTGATCCACCTCCTTCAAATAAGAGAAGACCCTCATGGCTTAGGGATACTCTCGAAGATGCCGAGAGACATATTGCCCCAAGGGGGACATTCCGTGAAAGCAAGAAGCCGAAGAGATACCAAGGGTATCTAGCAGCCATGAGTACGATAGTACAATCTGAGCCTAAAACATTTGAAGAAGCCGTAAAGCATCAAGTTTGGAAGGATGCTATGCACGAAGAATATGAGCCCATTATGAAGAATGATGTCTGGGAAGTGGTCCCAAGACCAGAGGACAAATCTGTTGTCACCTCGAAATGGCTCTATATGATCAAGCATGGATCTGATGGAAGTGCTGAAAAGTACAAACAAGGCAAGATTCGTTGCCCAAGGCTTTTCTAAAAAAGAAGGCATGGATTATACTTTTGCACCTGTGGCCCGCTATACCACCATCAGATCTATTATTACCCTTACTGCTACGCAAGGATGGAGTCTACATTAGATGGATGTGAAGACCATTTTTCTGCGTGGATCTATAAAGGAAGAGGTGTATGTGGAGCAACCTCTGGGGTTCGAAGTCTGAGATAGAGACACCCATGTATGTAGGTTGAAGAAAGCCCTCTATGGGTTGAAGCAAGCCCCTAGGGCTTGGTATGAGATGATAGATAGCTACTTGATGAAGTTGGGCTTCACTCGAAGTAATTTACTTTAAGGTTGTTAGAGAAAGACATCTCATTTTGGTTCTTTATGTGGACGATCTCTTCCTGACACGTGCTGACCCTCTCATTCATCAGTGTAAGAGAGAGCTAGCTTCCGAGTTTGAGATGAAAGACATAGGACTGATGCACTACTTCCTAGGCTTGGAGGTCTGGTAGAGGCCAAGCGGCATTTTCCTTTCTGAAGGAAAACATGTCGTGAAGCTATTGGAGAGATTTGGTATGGTGGAGTGTAAGTCTATGTCGACACCGATGGAACTCAACTTTAAGAAGTTGAGTGGAAACGCCGCTGGGCTCGTGCTAGCAAATCCTACCGAGTATCGACAACTCGTGGGGGCCCTGATGTTCTTAGTGAACTCTCGTCCGGACGTATGTTTTGCAGTGAACACTTTGAGTCAACATATGGTTGATCCTCATCACATTCACTGGATTGGTGCCAAGAATCTATGAGATATCTTCGGGGCACAATCAACCATGGGCTGAGATACACTACTGGGAGTTTGAGACTCCATGGATATGATGATGCCGATTGGGTTGGCAGTGTGGTGGATCGCAAGAGCACATCTGGATGTTGCTTCACTTTGGGTTCTGCTTCGATATCTTGGATGAGCAGGAAGTAGAAGTCGGTGGATTTGAGCGCCGCGAGGCCGAATACATTGTAGCGAGTATGGCCTATTTTGAAGTTGTTTGGTTGCAAAAGCTCTTCAGTCAGCTGTTCGGGCATGTGCTAGATACCACAATTATCCTTTGTGATAACCAGAGTGGGATTCATCTTTCTGAGAATCTCGTGTTCCACGATCGATCCAAGCATATTAATATCAGGTACCACTTTATCCGGGATATGGTACAGCGAGGCGCCGTAAGGCTCGATCATATAGGAACTGATGAGAAGGTCGCGAATATTCTCACAAAGGCCCTGGGGAAGGTCAAGTTCCTAACCTTCTGTGAGAAGCTCGGAATCATGGAAAGACCCTATTCTGAGGGTCCTTATTGAGTTGGACTATGAGCTCTGGGAGCTCCAGGGGGCTTGGAGATAGCTTCTTGGAGCTATAAGCACTCACGGGGCTAGGCTTGCCAAACCTTGTGGTGCTTTTGCCCCATCGTTATGATATTGAGTTGGTTCGCCTCTCTCTGATCTGTGCCCCGCACGCATGCTACCCATGGAGTTTCAAACTCATGGGAAGTACCTCTCATTTGGCCAATGAGGTGGGAAATGTGGATAGAGACCATAGCAAGACCGATGGACGCATCAGGGATTGTCGTACTCTCTATGTCTAGGATGGCACGTGTCCAACACCTTGATTTGGGATCAAGTATGATGAGGTTTTATCTTCTAAACTGACTTCAGATCAATAAACTAACTTCGGGTTAGTATGAGACTCTTTTGAGTCCAAGAGAGGTTTTTACCTCTAAGCTGACTTTGGGTCAGCTATGTGTGATGTCTTTGTGACTTACCTTTTGTTTTGAAATAAAGAGCCAACAAAGCAAGTTACGATGGGATGACGCACGATGTTTGGTTTGGTACATGATGGATGGCACTTGTGGATAGATGGAGTTCTCCCTAGTAGAGAGGGAGTGTTAATTTTGGGCAACTAGGTCCAAACTCCATGTTGCACTGCTCATATGACGACGGTCATATTTTTGTTGGATTCCTCTTCCAGAGAGGTGCAAGATTGATCTAAAGATCATCTTGATCGGATGAGCAGAACATTGATTTTGAATTTATTTTCCACATGTGCAAGGTCGGCCAGATTTATCCCACATGCCTAAGAGATTTGTCACACACCCTCATTGATGAATATAAATTGGAGAGACTTAGAGGTCATTTTCTCATCATCTCATCACACATTCTCTCTTTGTGATCTGATTGGTTTGATAGCCTTTGGAGGCCTTTTTCTTCTCACACGTGTGGAGCGAAGTTGCTGCTTTCTACGCTGATCTGTTTAGGGCTTTTCTGCTGCAGCGTTGACCATCATTGACCATGATCAACCCTTGGTCGTTTGACCTCAATCTTCTGCAGAAATTTCGATTTTAGGAGGCCGTACAGCTGGGCACTAAAATCGAGGGATTCCGGGCTGTTTGACCGAAGCCCTAGTTTGCTGGGTTGACTTCTCTGAAGTTGCATGCATTGGCTTTTCTGCGCTGTCCTTGGTTTGGCTTGCATTGACTTGTGATGAGCTGTCTTTGAGGGCTGTGGGTGTGACACATGAAAGTGCTGGTTGACCGAGAAAGAATTTGCTGGTTGAAGCATCCTGCTGACCGTCGTAACGCCACAATATCTCATATCTTTGCTGGACAAAAGGAATTGTAAATCTGATCTATATTTGGCTTGTCTTCTATTGATCTATTATTGTGTTCTATCAAAATTTTACTTTCAAGTTTATGTGATTGCTATTTTGTATTGGGCCTAAGAAAGATTGAAGTAAAAGTGCATCAAGCATAAAACACCATGGTTATCTAAATTTAACAATTTATTACTTTATTGTATACTTCTGGCCCCTAGGATGAACTTCCAAGATTGCTTTGAGGCCATTATCCTTCTTGCTGCTTGCAGTCATGAGAGTATGGATCATAAACAATAAATTGGTTAGGGACCAAGACGTTGACCAACTAACTAAAACTTAAGGGCACTAACTTCTAAGAGCTATTTCTAAATGCATAAGGAATGAACTAGGAATGAATGTTGAAGGATTTCTCTGCAGAGGCATACCACAAGCTAAGTCATTTGGTTTGCCTAATCTCAACCTTAAGAATTGAAATATAGGCAAATCTCAAACTCTCTTTTAAAATTTGTTGAACAATTATTGAAATTGGGCCATAACTAAGGTCGTTGTTGTGTTGTAGCCTCTAATTTTCAATTAGGGGATGATTATGTGTATATTTTGAAGGCAAAACTGTCTTTTTTTGTTTTCCCACACCCTTGCAAAAACCAACAAATCTAATGAGTTATGATACTTATGTGCATACACTTATATGTTAAAATTTGACAGCTCAAGGATGAATTTCTCCTAGAAGAAATCATATCTTTCAGTTCTATTTGAATCACCTATAATAAAATTTCATTTCTAACAATTTTAATATGACTTTTCAAAAATAGAAATCACATATCAATTTGGAAGTGACTTTCCAAAAATAGAAAGTCACGTTTAAATGATCAAGGATGATCTTGACATATGGAATCCACTTTAAAATCAAATCAATCATGATTATACAAGTCAATAATTAATATTTTTATCCTTACTAGTATTATTATTATTATGATACTATTATTTATAAAATAGTCTAAATTCACCTTTAATGGATTAATAAAAACAAATTCTCTCATGAAATAAGTAAATTAAATTGAGAATCTCTTACTTGGCAAATTGAACCTCTCTCTTGGAATAAAATAGTAACTCCACACTTAAGATAATTTAACTCTCCCTCACTAATTCAATGTATGACAAAAGTTTAACTCCTCCTCATTAAATGCACTTGTAACTCCATTCAATTCGATTTGTAACTCTCACCAAATGTTCTCTCATGTATAAGTGTAACTCTTTCCCTCCCTAATTGAATTTGTAACTCCTCAAGACAAGTGTACCTCTCTCTCAATTCTTGGGATAAGTTACACTTCTCCTCAAGTAACGCCTCCCTCATGGAATTCAATTCTCCTATTATTGGCTCAAGGAATGAATTCATTTTGTAACTCCTCTCCTTTCTCATCTATTTAAGCAAGAGCAAGTGAGAGTTGAGTGTAACTTGTTCATTGTGAAGAAGGAGAGTTAGAGTTGAGTGTGTGCAAGAGAATTCTGAGAGCAAGTGAATAGTAAGAGCAAGGGAAGAGCTGGAGCAAGTGTGTAGGACAAGATCTAATAAACAGAAGGAGGAGATATTCAAGCAAAGAGCAAGAGCACTTCAACTACAAGTTGATCAAACATTGGTGACTTTATTCATTCTCATTCTTTCTCTCTCTCTGTACTCTGTTAAACTATTGAAGAAATCTAATAGAAGAAGAATCATTTGGATTTTCCCTGTGTGGGTTTTCCCCTGGTCATTGGACCTAACTCTCAGTGTCTCATATTTGTGCTTGGCTATCTTCATATGATCCTTAAGTTTGTGTTCTATCTACAATTGTTGATTTGAAAAGTTGTGAAGAAGAAAATACATTCTAAGTAATTGTAACAACATAGTACATTTAGTTTTCTGCAAAGTACATTCAGTTTTTTGCAGAGTACATTCAACTTTCTGCAAAGTACGTTTAGTTTTCTGCAAAGTACAAATGTCCCTGGAAAAACTCAATGTGGGAAAACCGGTGCAACAACTCTAGAGGGTTTTATTATTATGCAGAATCTGAATACAACATTCTGGGCACCAGAAATGGTTTGCCCTACAGAGAAATTACACGACAACTGTATATTATGTGAAAATTTCTGAATATTACTAATGCAGAAATCTACTATTAGATCTGGTTATGCTCCTCCTACTTAATTAAGTTATTAATTGAAAATTTCAGATTAATATCAAAGCAAAACACATAACAGACTTTCACCAATTCAGATCTAGAAAAAGTTCATGCACACATAGACAAAGTGACACAGTGATTTTCTGGACAAATAGTCCCCGGAAAAACCCAATGTGGGAAATTCGGTCCACTGGCTGCTGGAGGGTTTTATTATCAAGAGTATTTTTGAATACAACAAAGAACAAATCTGGGTTCCAGATTTGGAAAACTTGACATAGAAAATATAGATCTGCAACTCATCGACTGTTCTGAAGCCAAAATATTTATTGATCCACACCCTCAAACGAGATTTACAGGACTCAGTCAAAATTAGGCCCTAGAAATCCCAACGCTGCCCCTGAAGCCCTTGCGTCAGCCTCTGCTGCCCTTGCATCCCTCAGCGCTGGCATTGAAAGGGCTGTGTAACTGCAGACTAAGTGACGTAGTGCCTACGTTGCCCCTAAGGGTCTCTGCGTAACCTCTGAGGGTTACCAGCTGCCTTACGCTGCCCCGGGAGTGACTGCACAACACCTACGTAGCTGAAGCTACCCCTGCGCTGCCCCGGGAGTGACTGCACAACACCTACGTAGCTGAAGCTACCCCTGCGCTGCACAGCTTCTGCCCTCTTACTGCTGACGCTCTTGCTTCTTTGCGCTGCCTTTCTGAAGCTGCTCTCTGTCTCTTGTTGATTCTAGACACTGGGATCAGACCATCCCCTTTGTCTAAACTCCCCTCTTTGTAGCTGAAACACTTCTGAGAATTCTTAGCAAACCCTGCCCTAGAATCTCAGCTTAGCTTCAGTGCTTTGCCTCTGTGTGTCTTTACAAATGACCCCAAGCCTTTCCTTTATACTTTTTTCGTTAGGAAACCAACGGCCATGATCAGATCTTGAATTAATGGCTAAGATTAAAAGAAAGCTTGATCCGTGTGACTTGATCTTGATCTGGATCTAAGGCCCTTGGCGAAACAGACACCTTTTTCTCCCTCTGACAACTGATTTCCCTTCTTGGAAATCTGCCAAATCAACAATGATTTAGCTCTCTTTGATCCTCTAATTAATCTGCAAGTTTCTTTGGCTAGAAACTCTCTGAGAAGCTGATCTCCTTCTGCTCTTTGTCACTAATGCTTAGGATAAAATTTTGAAAACTTCAAGAATTTAACCCCACCAACACCTTCTGAATTTCTGCAGCTCTGCTTCAGGTTCTTCTGGATCTAACAGGTTCAGATCTGCGTCACACTGGCTGGCTTCAAACAATCCCAGCGCTGCCTCTACGCAGTAAGTGCATGGGCCTGCTGGGAGACAATGTTAGACTGTGTCACCCTGCCCTCTGCGTAACTCTGCTTCTCTGAAAACTGCGTTGTCCTTCAGATTTGCCCTTTTGCTGTTGCACTTCTTGCTTCTTTTTGCAGCAAGATCCTCTAGTCTTCTGCTGGTGACCCACCTAGATCTGCAATTGCTCTGATACCATGTGAAAATTTATGAATGTTACTAATGCAAAAATCTATTGTTAGATCTGGTTATGCTCCTCCTACTTAATTAAGTTATTAACTGAAAATTTTAGATTAATATCGAAGCAAAACACATAACAGACTTTCACCAATTCAGATCTAGAAAAAGTTCATGCACACATAGACATAGTGACACAGTGATTTTTTGGACAAATAGTCCCCGGAAAAACTCAATGCGGGAAAACCAGTCTGCTGGAGGGTTTTATTTTTAAGAGTATTTCTGAATACAACAAATCTGGGTTCAAGATCTGGAAAACCCGATATAGAAAATATAGATCTGCAACTCACCGACTGTTCTGAAACCAAAATATTAACTGATCCACACCCTCAAATGGGATTTACAGGACTCGACCAAAATTAGGCCTTAAAAACCCCAACGCTGCCCATGAAGTTCCTGCGTCAGCCTCTGCAGCCCCTGTGTCCCTCAACACTAGCATGGAAAGGGTTGCGTAACCCAAGACTGAGTGACGCAGTCCCTACGCTGCCCCTAAGGGTCTCCGCGTAACCTCTGGGGGTTTCTAGCTGCCTTACGCTGCCCTGGGAGTGACTGCGCAACACCTGCATAGCTGAAGCTGCCCCTACGTTGCCTTTCTGAAGCTGCTCTCTATCTCTTGTTGATTCTAGACACTGGGATCAGACCATCCCCTTTGTCTAAACTCCCCTCTCTGCAGTTGAAACACTTCTGAGAAGCTTTAGTGCTCTACCTCTGTGTGTCTTTACAAATGACCCCAAGCCTTTCCTTTATACTTTTCTCATTGGGAAACCAACGACCATGATCGGATCTTGAAACAATGGCTAAGATTAAAAGAAAGCTTGATCCGTGTGACTTCAGACAATTTTATCACATGTTTAATTTAATTAACTTTAATTATTTAATTTTCCTAAGTTTAGACTTAGGAAATACATTAAAATAATTAATTACTTAAATAACTCCCAAACCAGATGAATTTCCCAAATCCCTTTTTGGGTCTTGTAGATCAAGTGTACTTTAGTCCCTCCACAAAATTTGGGAGCTAGAGCACATCCGATGCTACCCCAACTACACAAAATCTCAACACCTTATTACTTAGAGACAAAAAATATGGCTGATCCAACCCTCTGCGGGGAATTATGAATTTGAGCCCTTTCTGGCCCACTGGAAACCCTCAACGCAGTCTTCTCCAGCCTCCGCGTTAGCCCTCTAGCCCAGCGCAGCCTTTGCGCAGTGCAATTTGCCACTATGTCACTCTGGAAGGCTCTGTGCTGCCTCTGTGTCACCCTCTGTGTGGTCTTTGCGTCAACTTGGCTGGGCTGCGTTCGTCTTGCTGGCCTCTGCGCTGCCCTGGTACGATGATGCCTCTCTGCTGCTGTATTCTCGACTTCGGATCAGATTATCCCTTACAAATCTCTGCCCCTCACTGCATTGCAAACTCACTGCGAATTCCTCAGCAAACCCCGCCCCAAAAATTCGACTTAGCTTCAGTGCTCTGCAATGTGTGTGTTTTCTCCAACTGACCCCAAGCCCTTCCTTTATACTTTTCTCATTGGGAAACCAATGGCCGTGATCTAATCTCTTATCAACGGTTGAGATTAAAAGAAAGCTTGATCCACGTCACTTAGAACATTTCATCACTTGTGTAATTTAATTCACTTTAATTTTTCAATTTCCCTAAGTTAGACTTAGGGTTCCTATTAAAAAATTTAATTATTTGAATAACTATTACACCGGATGAAATTTCTCCAAACACTTTCTGGGTCTTGGAGATCTCGTGTGTCTTAGCCCCTCCACAAAGTTTCGGAGCTAGAGCACACCCGATGCTACCCCAAAATCTCAACACTCCCTCTTAGTGAGGGTTGTGCTCTAGTAATACTTCCACACTGAAGCATCACCTGATCTTGACATCGTTCTCTGCGTTGTTGATGCTTGGCCTGCTGCCCTCCATCCACTGCACTGCTGCCACTGTACTGCTGCCCATGTCACTGCCATTGACACTACCACATCTGTATTGCAACTTCCTCTGAATTCGCTGCATCATGCTGCCCATGGCACTGCCACTGCTAACTGCTGCACTGCAACTTAGTTGCTGAGAACTAAGCAACTGAAGGACCATCACCCAAATACTGACAGACAAGTCAGTCGGGCTGCAACTCATCATTGAAGCACCCTCTGCTGTTGCTCTGCGCTCTCTCTGAAGCACTGCGTTGTCTGCTGCACTGCTCTGCGTAAGCACTGCCTCTACGTTGTTGCTTCCACGTTGCTGCTGCCTTTCCTCTGTGCTGCTCCAAACTTCAGCATCCCAACGCTACCTCTGCTTCACTATGATCTTTTGCACCCCCTGCTCCAACCATCCTACTACTGTCTTAAGGCTCTCGTAGCTCGTATGTGATCCAAGAGTTTGGGCACCTCAAGGATCCCGCCATCATCTATAGTTGCTCTACAGATCAATATCGCCCCACTTCCTTGGTTCATGAGCACTCATGTCTACGTCATCGTCACTGCCATCGTCCCCTTTTGCTGCTGTTGCCTTGGAATCAGAAGATTCCTTGTCCTTCCTCTTAGGACAAGAGTTGGCGAAGTGTCCAAGTTCACCACATTTAAAGCATCGTACCTTTGATAGGTCCTTCTTCTTTTTCCCTTGCTGCCTTTGTCCCTTAGATGCAAGGGCTGCATCCTCCTCCACTTTCTTTACTTTGACTCCACTGCCGCTGCTTTGCTTCTTGTTTATTCTCCTGATTTCCTCTTGATGGAGGATTTCCCACATGTCCACCCAGGATGGTAACGCTGCTCTACCCAAGATGCTTTGGACAAACGTTTCCCATTCGTTGGTGACTGCATTCAGGGCAGTCCTCACCATGAGCCCTTCATTTGGAGTTGACCCCATAGCAATCAGCTGGTCTAGGATAGTCTGAAATCTAAAGAGGAAGGGATCGATTTCCTCTCCCTTCTGCATCTGGAACAACCGCATCTGATTCTCCAGAAGCATCTTCCTCTGGACGAAGCTTCCCTGATACATCGTGTTCAATGTTGTCCACATCTCATTTGCTGTGTTCTTCTCGGCTATATGTGGGACTACGTGATCCTTTACTTCATCCATAATCAAATGCTTTGCCCGCGCCTGATTCTCGTTGAATTTCTTCAAGGGATCTGCATCGGTAGGCATAACTAGGACATTTTCTGCATGGTTTTTGATGTCGTACTCATCTAGGACTGTCAGGATTCTGGCCCTCTAGATAAAAAAGTTGGACACACCGTCCAACCTATCCTGATCTCTCAGCCCATGAGAAACCATCTCTGCTCAAACCGTTGAATCACAAACTCCTCCCTTTCGCTGCTACTACGCTCAACAAAAGACTGGATCTGGGCTTCTTGGTGAAAGAACCCCTCTAGAGAATGTGCTCCCTCTAACAAGTGATTTCCCTCCCAAAAATCCTTTACCAATTCTTACGAATCAATCCTCTATGATCACTCCTCTTGATCAAACTCAAATTCCTTGGCTAGAGAATTTGTTGAGTGACTGTTCTCCTCTCGCTTTTGTCACCTTTGCTAGGCACTGTTCTGCATCAACAGAACCTGTGCGACACCAACCACTACTGAAGATCCGAAACAACACTTCCGATCTCGACGATCTGCACAACAACTTCTTGACTTGGATTGCGTCACCCTCCTCATGCTGTGTCAGCCTCTGCGTGAGCAGACTGGCTTAGCGTCCCTCTCCTGGTGCTGCGTCAGCCTCTGCGTGAGCAGACTGGCTCTGCGTCACCTCTCTGGAGTTGCGTCAGCCTCTACGTCACCCTTGTAGGGTCTGCGTCCCACCTGGTGCTGCGTTGCCTTCTTCTGGATCTTCGCTGCTTCAGCTGCCCTTCCTACAAATATCTTTAGTCGCTTTGCTGATGGATCAACTTTATCTACAATGCTCTGATACCATGTGAAAGTTTCAAAACAAAAACCCTAATGTAGTATCTTGATCTACTTCGCCTACTTGTTTGATTAATTAACAAGTTATTAATCTGAAGTATGCAGAAAAAACATTAAAGCAAATACAAATTGCAATTTACAAATCATTTACTGAGCAACACGCACATGTGACAAAATTACACAGATTTTTCGGAAAATGTCCCTGGAAAAACCCAATGAGGGAAAACCGATGCAACAACTCTAGAGGGTTTTATATTTTGTAGAATGTGAATACAACATTCTGGGCACCAGATGGTTTGCCCTACATAGAAATTACACAACAACTCTACCTTCTCACTCGGAGACAGAAAATATGGCTGATCCAACCCTCTGCTAGGAATTACAAATTCGAGCCCTTTCTGGCCCACTGCAAACCCCCAGTGTAGTCTTCTCCAGCTTCTGCGTCAGCCCTTTGGCCTAGCACAGCGTAGGCTACCCCTGCTTCACTTTGGAAGGCTCTGCGCTGCTTCTGCGTGGCCTCTGCGTTAGCTTGGCTGGCGGCGTCCCTCTTGTTGGCCTGTGCGCTGCCTCTGCGTGGCCTCTGCGTCAGCTTGGCTGGCAGCATCCCTCCTGTTGGCCTGTGCGCTGCCTCTCTGCTGCTGTATTCTTAGCCTCGAATCAGATCATCCGTTGCCGATCTCTATCCCTCGCTGCACTGCAAACTCACTTCAAATTCCTCAGCAAACCTCGCCCCAAAAATTTGACTTAACTTCAGTGCTCTGCAATGTGTGTGTTTTCTCCAAGTGACCCCAAGCCCTTTCTTTATACTTTTCTCGTTGGGAAACCAACGATCGTGATCTAATCTCTTATCAATGGCTGAGATTAAAGAAAGCTTGATCCATGTCGCCTAGAACATTTCATCACATGTGTAATTTAATTCACTTTAATTTTTCAATTTCCCTAAGTTAGACTTAGGGTCTCTATTAAAAAATTAATTATTTGAATAACTATTACACCGGATGAAATTTCTCCAAACGCTTTCTGGGTCTTGGAGATCTCGTGTGTCCTAGCCCTTCCACAAAGTTTCAGAGCTAGAGCACACCCGATGCTACCCCAAAATCTCAACAGAAGACACAATAGGTGATCCACCAGAGAATGCAAGTGCTGTGGTCAAATCCAAATATAAAAAATGTGAAATCAAAGCTAGAAAAATTATTCTTGATTCTTTTAGTGATCATCTCATTACTTATGTTTTTGGTTTGAAGAAAACTAAAGAAATGTATGATAAACTAATTAGCATGTTTGCAATTAGTAACTTGAACCTAATTATTGCCTTGAAGAATCAGTTGAAGGACATCAAGATGAATAGAGGAGAGACGGTTCAAGCATACTTCCTGAGAATGATTAAAATCAGGAATCAACTGTCAACAGTTAGTGAAGTTGTACGTGACAAAGAAATGGTGTTAATTGTGCTTGGAGGCCTTTCTCCTGTTTGAAAGACTTTTATCACCACCATCAACAACATCAACACTATTCCCACATTTTCCCACATTTGATGAGCTCCTGGGAAAGTGTATCCAAGAGGAGGCCATAATGATCTTCAGAGGGAGGATTTCACATCATGAAGGAGAACCTATTGCATTTTCAGCCTATGACAAGAGAAAGAAAGGTAAGAAAAATAATTATTCATTCAAATCAAATAAAGAGAATCTAGACATGCCAAAAGTTAGATGCTTTAACTATAAAAAACATAGTCATTTTGCTCGGGACTGTAAAGAAAGAAGAAGAGCTCCTAGATTCAAAGACAAATCTAATTATAGAAAAAACTCTTTTGAAAATCAAAGAAAAGGGAATCCTAAGAAAACAAGAAATCGAAGATATAATGGTGCTTCCAAACATTTTACTTGTTACAAAGAGGCTCTAACTAATCTAGTTGAGAGGGAGACTAATTTAAATGTTATCCTTGGAGATAATTTTACTCATCGGTTAAAGGTTGTGGTTCAGTTTCATTTCAATTAGATGATGACAATTTTTTGCAAGAAGTTTTGTATGTATCCGGTTTGAAAAAGAATCTTGTATCCATATCTGCTCTAGAAGATAAATGAATGAAAGTTGCTTTTATTAATGGAAAAATTCTAACTTGGCCTTTGAACTCAAGTATGAGAGAAGCCTTCACTCTTGGATCAAGATGTGAAGGGCTTCACAAAGTCAATGTTAAACCCCTTCATGCATTGGTCCATGATATCGATCTTCAGTGTGAGCTATGACAAAAGATTTGCTCACCTACACTACAAAGCCTTACCTCATGTAAGGAAGATGGTTTCTGGAATGCCTGAGATCAGAATGGATCATGAAGGAGTTTGCCCAAGATGTACAAGTGGAAAACATATAAAAGGACCATTCCTTTCAAGCAAAACAAAAACTAGTCAGGTACATCAGCTCATACACTCTAATTTATGTGGATCTATGCCTGTTACTAATCTTGGTGGCTATTTGTATTTCATGATTTTTTTCGCAAGACATGGATATTCTTTTTGAAAAATAAAGGTGAAGCATTCAACATGTTCATAGATTTCAAGGCTTTGATTGAAAATCAAATAAGAAAGCTGATCAAAGCTTTCCAATCTGATGATGGAGGAGAGTTCACCTCCAATGAGTTTAATGATCTTTGCAAAGACCCTGGAATAAAGAAAGAAACCACTATATCGTACAATCCACAGCAAAATGGTGTCGCTAAGAGGAAGAATAGAACCATTATGGAAGTAGTCAGAACCATGCTGCATGATCAAAAGCTACCAAAGTTTCTGTGGGTGTAGCTTCAAATATTGCTGTTTATGTGCAAAACAGAACTCCTCATTAGTCCATCAACAATAAGACTCTTGAAGAAGTCTTCATTGGTAAAAGGCCTAAGGTGAGTCACTTGAGAATCTTTGGTTGTTCTGTGTACTTCCATGTGCCGAAAGAGAAAAGGAACAAACTGGAAGCTTTAGGTAAGAAAAGTACGCTTGTTGGATATTGTGATAATTCAAAAGCTTATAGAATTTATGTACCTGGTCAAAGAACTATTGAGTTTAACAGAGACGTAACATTTGATGAAGATGCAACTCTTAGAAAAGCAAGAGATTCTCTTCCTCCTGCCATTGCTGAAAGACAAGCTGTTAATGAAAAAGAGGGAAAGAAAGGATATCAAATGAATGCGATGAGGACTTTCCTCCGAGGGATTCAACTTCAGATGAGCTTGACAACTTCAGATGACCCAACCAAAACAGGGAAAGAAAGCATATCAAATGAATGCGATGAGGACTTTCCTGCAAGGGATTCAACTTCAGATGAGCTTGACCAAATGATTCATCTTCCAGATTTTTGAGAGCTTGATGTCACGTAAGAAAATACAATTTTTAAGACAGTTCTCATTGGCATGGCTGATCAAGAAGTGTTAAAAACATGAAATCGGTAACAGATAAAGAACTAGAGATGGTCAAGTGCACAACTCAGCTAGTAGAACAAAGTGGAGTTGGCATACATGAGACATCATCAATTGTTCATGATGATCATGTGATTGCAACAACCAATGCTACTACATCAGTTGAGAGTTGCAGTGGACAAAGAGAACTGGAACCTACTCGGATATTGCCATTAAAAAACCAGGCCTGTTTCCAAAACGAGAAATGACAAAAAAGAAGACAAGTGGTGTTGATCAAGAAACAGTACTCGGTAAAAGCCCACAGTAAGCATTAGAGTTTCATATTGCTGACGGTATGCTATCTCTTGGTACGGTGTATATTTACTCTGCTGAAGAACCAGAAATTCCAAATATGTTTTCTTACAAAAGATAGGAATTGTGACCTGGCAAGAGAAAGAAAACCTAGGAATTGACAGAAGGCATATCCAATTTATAAAATGAAATTCAGGTGAGAGAGGTGTTGGCCCTCAAGCTTACACTAGTCTATTGAAGCAAATACACTTATCCAATTTCTAAAAATGGAGCAACAGGAGTCCTGACATTTGAGATGGATGTAATCACTTATGCTGAAGCTCATCAAATTATGGATGCAAAGATTGCAAGCAATAATATGCCTGCACTGGTTAAACAGGGTGAAACTATCTTTGATGAGATTTATTGGCTTCACATGATACAGTAGTTGTCACCCATGTTTCTGCATTGTTTGACATGGATATTGGAAATGAGACACCTGGTGTTAAAACTGAATTGCAACTTCCTACTGAAGAGGAATACACAGAAAATAAAACAAATGGAAGTAGAGATATTTCTAAGTGAACAAAAGCAGTTCAATGAGGATAGCCTTCCACAAGCATCAAAGTCCCCAGTAGCGAAACATTCTGAAAATTTAACTAATCGGGTGATTGATCTACCCTCTAAAGAGGATTTCGAAAGAATCTTGCACACTCAGACGAAAAATCCATCCCCAGAACCTCACAGAAGAAATAACTTTGCAGGGCATATCAAATGTAGAAGATGTAGCAGTCCCAAAAGAAGCTGTAACTTGCCTTGAAACTGACAAAGTAGTCAACACTGCAGAACTGTCCACCAGTTGAAGTATTAAAGAAAGTGACAATTTGTGAAAGAGATTCCATTCTTTTGGCCTATTGGGAAGTTTTTGGGACTATGAGATCAACGACTGTTAATGAAAGCATCTGCAAGACTGTTGATGCTGTTGGAAAATTGCAATGTGGCAACTATTAATTCAGATTTTCCTTATTCCTTAACACTCACATGTGAACTTTAATTATCTCCTTGTGTTTTGTTATTAGATCTTTTCATCAAACAAATATCAAGATCAAAAAACAGTAAAGACAATGGACATAGGTATTAGGCTGCAAGCCAGGGAAAAACCCCTCCAAGGGGAAAATGCAAAAAATCTCTTCTCTTCTTATAGAATCTGCTACGAATGAGAAGTCTTCCTTCGACCAAGTCCTCCTTCCAGCACCAAGTCAGCCCTGCAAAGAGACCTTCCAATTAGGTCAAAGTCAAACCGAGTCAACCAGAGACAAAACCTTCCAGAACTGCACCAATCTCAGAATTTCGGCTCCCAGCTACAAAATTTCGGACCTGCAGCTTCACTTCTTCAGAAATCTTGGCCCTTGCAACTTCGACCTTTGCAACAACTCTGCAACTTCACACGTGTGAGAGGAAACTAGGGCAAAACTTCGATTTTCTTTTCATCCAGCTGCTTCTCTCTTCTTCCTTGCCTTTCTTGTCCTTCTTCCTCAGCCTCGCACTTGAGATCGAAGTTCCTTGATTGTAGATCGAATTGGTGAGTGAATGAGGTTGAATTGCTTCAATTTAGACCTTTCGGTGTGGGTCGAATACCCCTCTCTAGGCCAACTTGTCTCTGCCAGGGCCGACTTGGACTAGGAGGCTTCTAGGGCTTTCTAGAATCAAATAAATTCTTTTTACTAGATACTTCTTGCCCGAAAGGGTCTTATAAACATGATGTTGACTCTCTTGACTCGTGACAATAAATCCTTTGACCTAACAAACCTTAGAAGCATGAAGAACATGCTTTTACCTAGAAGAGCATCAATAAAGAGCATGAAACCCATGCTTTAAAGTAATAACTCTTTCTTTTCTTCTTTTGTTTGTTACTTAAGATACATATTGAAATGAGTACAAAAACAATTGTGAAGACCGAAAGTAGTTACATTTCCAACACTCCCTCTTAACTTGGGAGGTATTCATAATTGTTCAACCAATACAACATCATTCTCAAACTGAAAAATTCTCAGAAGAAGAGTCGGATTGATAAGCCAACTGTAAGCATCAATATTATAACCAACACTGTCTTTCGAGGCCTAACTAGAGCTCAACTTCATTCAAGAGCATTATGCTATAATTGTTCAACCAGTACAACGTCATTCTCAAACTGAAAAGTTCTCATAAGAAGAGTCAGATTGATAAGCCAATTGTAAGCATCAATATTATAACCAACAATGTCTTTCGAGGCCTAACTAGAGCTCAACTTCATTCAAGAGCATTATGCTAGGAGGCTTTACGTGTGATACCGCACTACCTCTACAAAGGACTATTCTTGTCTTGTAATTCCAAACCAGAATCCTCAAGGAATATCATTCCTCTTTGACCACTCTTATCTTGGATACCTGTCAGTTCATCAAAGGGTGTCGATACCTTTCCTTTCTTGGATGCTTTATCGTCAAGGAAACCACAAATGCTTATCCAATCCTCCACCATTCTCTCTTCAAGGCCTTCACTTAGACTTATGGTTGTTGGTCCCTGGTCAAGTGCCTGATACATGAAGAAGAGAATGCACATGTGATGTCCAACATCACTCCCTCTTAACCAGAGAGGATATCCCTTTTCCTTTTGATTGGGGAATAGATCCTTGCTCCTATTCAAGGAGACTCCTTTACTCCCTCTCAAATCTAGAGGAGATTTCTAACTTCCTTTCTAACTAGGAAGTCGTAACCACAAGCTCTCTAGCTTGTCTTCATAAGATAGTTAGCTACCTATTCTTCATAGCTACATGGATCCTTCTTTCCTTTGCATCTTATTGTATCGAGCTTGCTTCCTTCCTGGGTATCATGGAGCCATCTTCATTCGTCAATCTTGTGACATGATCCAGGTCATCTATCTACTCATCACTTTTGTCTTGTTATCATCAATGAAGGCATTATGTTGAGCCCTCTCAAGCCTCAAGTTGATCATAGCTTCCTCATGAAAGTGATCTCCTTGTTGTTATACGAACTTGACCTTCAGGTTATCTTCTTGCACTACTACCTTTCAATCTTAAAACGAAAAACATCTCGACTTCATAATTGTTAGTTATCATATGTTGAATTTGTCTCAACATCCTTCATACATTCCTGCAATATCCTTCTAGGTAGCAAAAATAATGTGTTAACTAGATGACCAATATCAAAAATATCAGGCTTACCTCATCATGATGGCTTTCTCATCATTAACATCTTCATGGTCCATCTCCACATGAATCTCCCTTCATGCATTAGAGTGCCCAATGATCAAACTTGATTACCAAGTTACAATTTTCTTCCAGAGATTATATTGGATGTTAATCATTATTCTATAATCTAGAGAAAGTCTTGACCCTTCATTCTAGAGAAGATCAAGTTCTTCCTTTTAAGCATAGTTTAAAACCAAGCCGGTCCGAATCAGATTTGGCTTGGTAGACGTAGCCAGTCCTTGCCCGGGCCGACTCGGTAGAAAACCCGATCCGGTGATCGGTCCGTTACCAAACCGACGGTTCGGTTCGGTAACAGTCTGATTGGTTCGGCCGAGCCCGTCTTAAACTGGCCGAGCTAGTCTGCAGGGTAAAAAGGTGGCAACTCGAAGTTCAAACTCATATTTTTTTGTTTTTTTTTCTTAATGCGTCTACCCCTCTCCCAAGCCTATAAAAGTGTCCCAACCCCCTCACATTTTCTCACAGCTATCTCATTGCATTTGTGTGAGCATTTGTGAGGAGTTTGTGAAGAGTGGAGTTGGTTTTTGGAGCAGTAGTGAGGAGCCATGGGTTTCCCCGTTTGACTCCAATTCAGAGTTTGAGCCAGATGATCTTGCTTTGTCTATTAGTAGTGACTAGTGATGCTTTGTTGTAAAGGCCATTTAGAGCCTCCTTGGTTATGTGTTTTTGTTTTGATCTCTATCTATTACATGTATTGGACAGTGCACTCAGTGCCATTTTGATATAATAGATATTTTCATGAGCATACTTTGATTATATGTTGTCTTCTCTATATATTTTAATGCTTTGAGTTTGGAAACATGAATGTAGTCTTTAAAAATATGTTTTTTCATAAAAAATAAATATTTAATTTATTTTTTACAACGATCGAGTCACTAAAATCAACTAGGCCGAGTCGATACCGAGTCGGAGTCGGAGTCAGAGTCGACCCTCGGTCGGTTTTGAATCCGAGTTTTAAAACTTTGCTTTTAAGCATCATATAACCAAGCATATTTTATGACCAACCTCTTTTACAAGATTCCATACATATGAATCTTACCCAAAAGAAAAAAGTTACTTCAAATATGCATTCCTATGCTTTCATACAATCATCTAGCTATATGCCCTAAAATCAGATGAAACCTTTTGCTTTCCTTCTAGTCAGTGAATCCAGAGAGGACTCCATTAGAAAAATGTCAGCACCTGTTTCTATATTGATTATTGAATGATGACTCTTGATCCAGATGACTATCTTCCATCAATGTTTTTATTAGTGAGGTTCCCAGGAGCTACTTCTTCAAGTGCTCCTTCCATGCTTCTATCATGATGCTATTAATATACTCTGCTTCCTATCATACTATTTTATAACCAACATAAATCACTTAAAGAGAAAGATGATCTCAATCATAATAGTGATCTTTCACTTCTTCTTTCTTAGATTTCTTTGCATCAGGTTCTTCCCTTTCATCTGTGACATGGGCTTCTTCCTTTTTCCTCTTGTCCTTCCCAGATTTAGGACAATCCTTTTTATAATGTCCAAGTTTATTACATCCAAAGCATCGTACTTTGTCCATATTTCTTCTTTTACTTTGAGGACTAAATTTTCCGAATCTTCCTTTCTTCCTAGCTGCAAAGGCTTGATTCCCTTCACTTGATCATGTATCAACTTTGGCTTTAAATTGTGTTTCCTCTATTTTACATAGAGACCATAGATCTTGGAATGGTGTTGCTTCTTTCTTCCCATATAAGCTTGAAGTGAAGTTTCCCCATTCTTCCAGTAGAGCATTCAATACAATTGTAGTCATCTCACTATCAGACATTACTTCTCCCAATTCATGCAATTGGTCTCTAATTTCAAAAATCCTCATAAAATATGAGGTGATCCTCTCTTGACAATTTCATTTTGTATAGTTCTTGTCTCAGAGAGATTGCTTCTCCTGTAGTACTCACATAGAATAGCTCCACCAGTTTCTCATATATTTCTTTCGCAGTTTTTAGTTTTGATACATAGGGTATGAGTGAGTCCTTAATAGATTCTATGAGAATCCTCTGGGCTCTCATTTCTCCTTTCATGTATTTGGCATGAGCTGGAGCATCTTCTTTTGAGGGCTGAATTGTAGATCCTTCGATGTAGCCCATAAATTTGTCTTCGATTAGATTCAAATTTGTCCTTTTCTTCCATGTACTAATGTTTGATGACCCAACCAATTTGTTGCTCTCTTTGCAATAAGTCATTTTGACAAATTTAAATAAGGTCATAGATACTTACTTGAGTAGGGTGACTTCCTCCTTCTAACAACTTCCTTGATGATGATGAAGATGAAGTTAGGAACTTCTTCTTAGATTGAATTTTCCAATTTAGGTGATCTTGGAACCTTGATTAAGGGATGTCTTCAAATAGATGATGTCTCTTCCAACAATGTCTTTAATATAAAGCTTTGATGGCAAAGATTATCTCCTTGATAAGTGAATCTTTTGAATGAGATTGAAGGTCTTCTTGAAATGACTTGAGAATCTTCCTTGCAAACTGATTTGACCTTTCAATGTAGACTTTGATTCTTGCTTCCTTGAGTGTCTCCTTGTCAAGTAGCCCTTGTTTTCAACACCTTAGCTCTGAAACCATGTTGAGAATTTGGTAGGGTAGTGTTTAATTCAAATCCTCTTCTTGATAATTACTTGTGAGCTTACTTCTCTTACTTATGTATTCTCTTCTTAACTTATTATGTCTTTCATCAAGTCAATTACCAAAACGCATGAGACACAAATATAGGTTCTTTCAAGCCAGGGCCAAAACCTCTCTCTCTTGGAGAGGAAAACCTACAAGAAATTCTTCTTATATACTTTCAGTTGACAAGTACCATGACCATGACTTAGACCCTTGACCTATGTATGCCTCCAAGACCTTGTCACTGCTTCTTCAATGACTCCTTGAGCTGATCCTTATTTCCTGCACCTTCCTGACCGATTTGCACCCTTTAGCACCAAGACTAGAGATCTCGGTCTCTGCTTGTATTCTTCCTTCTCAGGATGTATGAGATCCTTGCTTGATATCAACACTATGCCATAGATTGTTTTACCTTGGGCCTTCACTTTAACCTTGCTGACTTTGCACACTTGTCTTGATTCCTTCCAATGAACAGTCCACCCTATACTATGATGATAACATTCCTTGTACTGCTGAGCATATATCTTATACTTAATGCTGTCCTGTAACCACTTTAACACAACTCTGTTCTAGTACTTAATACAATCCTATTTCGCACTTGACACAATCTTCCTTCTTCGCATTTGATCACAGTCCTATTTCCGTAATCATCACAGTCACTTGAACGCAGTCTTTACTTTGCACTTATTGCAGATAAGTGTGACCACAATGATCTCATACTTGACCGAAGTTATGTCTTCAAATGACGCCGCAGATATAATCTCCCTTTCTCGCACTTCTCTTCAGTGCTATAACTCGCACTTCTCTTCAGTCCTGTAACTCGCACTAAATCACAGAGCACTTGTCCAAATTTCTATCTCAAACTGAAATTCGTAGGTTCCTTTAAATAGTTGATCCTTTCTGTAAATAAGCTGACCTGTACTTTAGTTATGGGGCCGGCTTGAACAAGGATGATAGGCCGACTTGTAGAGTGTATCTTCCAACGTGATGAACGCTGTCTTGAAGGCTGCTTTGAGCAGTAGTGCTAGCATCATAATTGAGCCATTTCTTCAAGGGTAAATGACAAGGTCTTGAGGCATATTTCTTTGACTAGACTCTTCATATACATGACTTTTAATTGGTACATTTATGACAGGATGACAAATCCCTAGAAGACATCAAGTAGAAGTCTTTTGACCTATAATAAAAACCTTGCTCATGAAACCCATGAAGCAAGCATAAAAAAAATACATTTTATTATCTTTGTCTTCTTCATCTCATAAATACATAATTACATAGTCAATATGAAGACCGAACCTAGTTACACTTTCCAACAGAAAAAGGCCATAGAGAAATAAAATGCCAATCCCAGATTACATGATTTCTACATCAATGATTTCTTGTTGAAGTAAACAAAGTCGCAGTTGCCAATTTCAAGGATTAAAGCCACCAAGCATTTCCATTGGTTGCTGCTTGTCATTTGTGAAGGAGCCACCATTTTTTTCTTAGTTGCTGCATACCCAATCACCAGTTGAGTCACCACATGTGTTACTGTAGTTATTGTTTCATTATATAAGCGTTTCCTTCCTTCTAAATATGATAATTATGTTTTCATGCAAATCAACCAGAAGGAATCCAATTTCCAGTTTTAAAGATGGTGGATTTAAATAGATATTGCTTTTGTTTGTACCACCATTTTGGTTTTCAGAACAAGCACATAGTGGTTTGTTTTTAGATTTCTTTAATTAGGACTGTTACTTCTCAAACTAGCAGGGGTCCTAGGAGGGGATCCTAAAAGGGAAAGTACCAGGTCAAGGGCAACATTGGAGCAATAACCCACTTTCACCTCAGTTAAAGCTCTCTGCTCTTTATGGACATTCACTGATGGAAGGATACCCGGTGTTAAGGGAATCACTAGAAGGATGAATCAATGAAGAGATGAGGAGTGATTCCTAAGGCCTATTCATGAGAGAGACTCAATTGTATGGTTTGCTTGCTTGGGAATCAAGGTGTAAGGCTCTCTAAGAAGGGCCAAGGGAGTTTCAAGGGCTAGGTTTTGCAAATAAGCTTTGTAAAGGAGGGACCTAGTCCTAAAAACCCTTATGAAAACTTGGTTTCCAAATGGTCTTTGTGGGATTATATTCGAAAAGTTGTGGGACCACACGGGACCAAGTGGACCCAAAATTATGTCAAAGTAAGAGGAATTGTTCACTTTAGGAGGGGCTTGACCTAATTGTGGAAGAGAAGAGGATCAATGGACAAATATTCTTGGAATAGAATGCAATGATCCAAATGAGGTCACTAGCTAAGGGAAACCTAGGGCAAGAAACGACCCTTTAGCTAGGGATTGAAATATCTCGAGATCCCATCTTTGGATTTGCTTCAAATTTGGAGTGCAGTTGTGGACCAAAAATCAAAGTGTTTGGATGGCTAGATTGTGAGATAATTGATGCCCTAGTTGACCTATGTAGGCTAGACCTAGAAAGAAAGAGAAAAAGGTGAGAAAAATATGCTTTAAGGTGATCACCTATGGAGGATCCATGCCTAATCCTTTGGGAGAAATGGAGTCAAGGAGATTCCATTGCCTGAGATGGATTCACTTAAGTCAAGGAGGCCTCTAGAACAATTTTGCATGGCAATTAGGGCATGGGACAATTGCTTCAAGGTATTTACACTTCGATATACAATATATGATGACTTATCAAGATAAAATTTCAACAAGATATCTCTAGGAACATTCACTTACTCATACATGGCCCATGACATGATGCAACACTATAAAAAGACAAATTTCCACAATTTCACATAAGAAAAGCAACAACTTTCAGCCTAGCATAGCGGAAATCCCCAACAACATGCATGTGACATAAGAAAAATTCCAAAAGACATTAAAAGAGTACTTACATGTATGAAAAAGTATATCCAATCATCATTATATGCCAATAGTGAAGCTCCAAGACAAAAATGAAGAGATCCAAACATCAAAATTCATCCATTCATCCAATTTAGTCCTCCAAAAGAATAGCGGAAATCCCAATAGTCTCACCTCCATGTATACGTACACACACAATCTCCATCTAATGCATCTTTAGTTTTGCGGAGTTACCTCCTGCTCTGATATGGTATCGGAGCCAGTCCCTTTTTTGGCATTCCTTCCCTTGGTGTAACTCCCTCTTGTTCTGCATTTTTGCAGTTTGTCATTGTGCATTCAGTTTTTTTTACTGCTCCTGGCATTCTGCAATTCTAGAATAATTCTGCATTCTGGTTTTTGGCAAATTCTGCGTCATTTTTTTCTAAACACCACTGTGCAATTTCAGCTCAAGTTCTCTGCACATTCAGTTTTTACTGTGCAAATAATTTTTACAGTGCTCTGCACATTCAATTTTTACTGCATAATTCTTACTGTTCGCTCCACCTCACTACCTCACATCCCGCTCACCTCGCACCCCGCTCACCTCACATCCCTGTCACCCCACTCACCTCACACCCCACTCACCTCACATCCCCCTCAGCCCCTCGGCCCTCCCTCACCCCCTCGGCCCTCAGCCTTCCCTCACCCCCTCCTCTTGGCCCTCAGCCCTCCCCTCACGTCCCTTGGCCGTCCCTCATTGCCTCCCCTCCTGTTCGCTCACCCCTCCCTCGGCCCCTCAACCCTCCCCTCCCATCCCCCGCCTCTACCTGCTCACCCCTCCCACGACCCTCCCGTCCCGTCCCTCACCTCTACCCGCCCTCCCCTCCCTCGGCCCCTCGGCCCTCCCCTCCCGTCCCCCGCCTCTATCCGCCCTCCCCTCCCTTCCCATCCCCCGCCCCTCTCACGCAGGCCCTTGGCCTTCCCTCCCCGTTCCCTCCCTCCTGTTTAATTTTTTATTTTTATTTTTTCTTATTACAGTAAGTACCCTCCCCCAGAAAACGCCTCCCCTAGAAAATACCTCCCCCAAATAAACCCTTCCTCAGATAATACCTCTGTTTTTCCCCAATTTTTTTTACAATATATATATATATATATATTTTGCAGAATTTAAGCCAGAATTGAGTTTTTACCGTGACAACAAATTATTATTTTTTTCTTCAAAAGAATGCATTCTCTCATATCCATTGTGGGAGTTGTTCTCTTCGGCAAAGAGAACTATCCTGAATGGTCTTGGAAAATCAAGCGCACACTCATTTTTAATGAGCTGTGTAGAGGAATTTGTGAAGGAGAAGGAGACCATCCACCAACAAAGCCCACTTTAGGTAGGCAGATTGCCATTTCGGAAAACAAGAACTGCAAGGCCTATGCCTTGATTGTAGCTTTTGTAAATGAAGAGGTGAGTCGTCATATTACACCATTTTCAAATGCCTATGAAGCCTTGAGCAAGCTAAAAGAACTCTATGACTCACATTCAAAACTTGAAATTGTTCAATTAATGATTAAGCTGTTCAATCTTGAATTGAAAAATGATGACCCTCTTTCTTTAGCTTTAGAAGTAAGATCTATCATGCATGACATTAAGAACACTGGTGTAGAAGTTGACATACCTCTCATAGCATATGTTAAGGCATTGTATCCCACTTACTCACATTATCTTGAGTCATTACAAGCAAGTGGAAACCTCGTGAAAATCACCTTTGATTCCCTTGAGGAAAAGTTTGCAGAAAGAGAGAAGGCTTTTGGAAAGATGACAACCCCTGTCTTCTGAAGAGGCTGTATGCTTTGCACATAGAGAAAAGAGTCATGCTCAAGATTCTTCCAGAGGAAGAGGTGGCCGAAGAGGAAGAGGAAGAAGAAATTTCAGAGGAAGGGGGGGGGGGGCAGACAAACTCAAGCTGAAAAATCTGATCTTCATTGCATACGCTGCAATAAAGACTGGCATGATGCATCCACATGTAAGTTGCCCTGGGATAAAATTGAGCAGCAAAGAAATCAAGAAAAAGGTAAAACTCATGGCAGAGACAAAGGTAAAGCACCTGAATCCGCTCATTATGTTGTAGAACATTGTAACAATGGAGTAATTGAAGACTTGTTTGATGTTTCATTTACTTCTTGGAGAAATGATTGGTTGCTAGATTCAGGAGCAACATGTCACATGACATTTAGAAAAGATTTTTTTGAAGAATTTACTGACAAAGTTGATGGAGTAGTATACTTCGCAGATAAATCCAAACTCAAGCCATCAGGGCTTGGCACAATTAGGCTTAAGTTGCCTGGTCTTCCAGATTATCTTCTACATGAGGTTCTATACCTCCTTGAGTTGAGGAGAAACTTGCTGTCCTTGGTCCACATCCGCCAGCAAGGAAACTCCATTCACATGTTTGATGGCAAGGTTGAGGTCAGAAAAGCAACAGGTCACTCACTTGTCATGGAGGGAATAGAAGAAGGAAGACTCCTGAAGCTTCAAGGTTCCTTTGCTCATGCACAAAACTTTGCACTCAGTTCACATCACGATGAAGGTACATTCCCATCAAGTCTTTTATGGCATGCTAGATTTGGACACTTAAACTATGACAGTCTTCGATTGTTGAAGAAAAATGGTGTTACTGGATTGCCTACAATTCCTAGGAAACTTAAGCAATGTGATGCTTATATTCTAGGAAAGCATAGCAAACAACCATTTCATGATTCACATTCCAGAGCACATAGAAAACTTGAGCTTATTCATTCAGATTTATGTGGCCCTATGCCTGTTGCTTCTGCAAATGGAAATAAATATATGATGACATTTATTGATGATTACACCAGAATGTGTTGGGTTTACTTATTGAAGAACAAATCTGATACTTTTCAAACATTCAAGAATTTTCATGCATGGATTGAAAATGATGCACAAACTCATATTGGACCTTTGCGCACTGATAATGGAAAAGAATACACTTCAAACGAATTTGAAAGTTATCTTCGTCAACATGGGATCAAACATCAAACAACTGTGCCCTGTAATCCCCAACAGAACGGTGGAGCTGAAAGAATGAACAGGACAATTTTAAATATGGTTCGCTCCATGATGTTTTTTAAGAATGTAAAATTGATGTTTTGGGCTGATGCAGTTCTATGTGTTGTATACATAAAGAATAGGTGTCCTTCAAATTCAATCAGAAACAAAACTCCTTATGATGAAGTCAATAAGAAGTTTGTAATAACAAGAGATGTCATATTCCTTGAATCTTCCAAGACTGACAATGTTGTTGAGCGGCAACTTGATTGCCTGGATAGATTCACACATGCAAAGTCTTTTCAAGAATTTGATAATCAGATTCCACATCTTGAAGGGGGGATTCCTATACTGAATCAATCTGTGGAATCATTTTCCGAAGCACTCTCTCCCCCACATGAAGAACCAACCACAGATGACACCTTGAATGATGTGATTGACAGAATTGAGAGATTGAATCTTGATTCAATTCCAACTCAGTTAAATGAGCAGCCTGGGCCATCTCAGAAAGGTCCCCAAAATGGCTGACAAAGACACTAGAAAATGTTCGTCCCGATGAGGTTGGAAAGACAGGAACAAGAAGTTCCACCAGACAAAACGAAGGTGACATAGATAATTCTGATTCACCTATTGATATGGATATTGCTTATAACTGTGAATTGAATTTGTCTACAGATCATGAACCAACTTCCTTTAAAGAAGCCGTTTCTCATGTTGAATGGAATGAAGCGATGCAAAAGGAGTATGATGCCTTGATAAAGAATGGCACTTGGAAGCTGGTTGATCCTCCTTTGGGAACCAAACCAATTGGCTGTAAGTGGGTTTACAAGAACAAATACAAAGCAGATGGCTCACTTGACAAGCACAAAGCTAGGCTTGTGGCAAAAGGTTTTGCACAGAAAGAAGGGGTTGATTATGAATAAAATTTTGCCCCCACATCAAAATGGGCCACCATTCAGACACTCTTTGCCCTAGCAGCTCAGAAGGGATGGAAAGTCCATCAGTTGGATGTAAAAACCGCTTTTTTGAATGGAGATCTAAAGGAGAAAGTTTTTATGTCCCAAGTAGAAGGATTTGTTGTGAAGGGCCAAGAACACAAAGTATGCAAACTTATAAAATCCTTTATGGCCTCAAGCAAGCACCGTGAGCCTGGTATGAGAAATTAACTGAGCATCTTCTGAAACTTGACTTCAAACATTTTGATCTTGATGATGCAACTTTGTTTGTTAAGAAAGTTGGAAAAACAGTTGTATATCTTGTGGTGTATGTAGATGATCTTTTGATGATAGGGAAAAATGAGAGTTATATTGCATCCATAAAGAAAGAATTGAAGAAAGGTTTTGAAATAATTGATTTGGGCTATGTTCATTACTATCTGGGTATTGAAGTAACTCAACATCCTAAATTTATATTTCTCTTTCAAAAGAAGTACATTGGAGATCTTTTGAACAAGTTTGGCATGGATGAATGCAATCCCTTAACCACTCCAATGGAACAAAACTTGAAGCTCACATCCATTGAAGGGAAGGAATTCGAGGATGCAACGAAGTATAGACAGCTTGTAGGAAGTCTTATCTACTTGACTACCACCAGACCAAACATCTCATTTGCTGTTGGAATCCTCTCCAGGTTTATGAAAAAACCTTGTGAAGGACATTGGTCTGTTGCAAAAAGAGTTCTAAAGTACTTGAAGGGGACTCAAGGCTTTGGACTCAAATATACACAGGTAGGCGATTTCAGCTTGATCGGATACTCTGATTTAGATTTTGATGGGGACAAAGAAACTGGGATGTCTACTTCAGGTTATACCACGAGTCTTGGATCAGGAGCTGTCTCATGGAGATCATGCAAACAGTCAGTTTTAGCAGATTCCACAACCGAGGCAGAATATGTGGCAGCAGCTGAAGCAACAAAGGAAATTGTGTGGCTCAGGAAAATCCTCGAAGATTTGCAGATGAAACAAATGCATTCAACACCACTCATGATCGACAACACTTCTGCAATAAAGTAGGCCAAGAACCCAAAGTTCCATGATCGAACAAAGCACATCAATACAAAATACCATCTGATTCGACATCATGTTGAGGCCAAAACTAACCATCTATGTCATTGTTCCACAAATGAGCAGACCGCAGACATCTTCACCAAAGCGCTTGGAAGAGAAAAGTTTGAAAAGTTCAGAATGATGTTTGGACTCACCAACATCCCTTCAGATTAAAGGGGGGAATGTTGACACTTAATCCTAAGGGATTGGGTGAGATTGTATATTATTGTAATTTAGTAAATAAGGAAGGCCAAGAGACATTGGGAAGTGAATCCCAATAGTCTCACCTCCATGTATAAGTACACACACAATCTCCATCTAATACATCTTTAGTTTTGCGAAGTTACCTCCTGCTCTGACAGAAAATCTCACAAGAGAGAATGATCCAATCCAAAAGATGATGAGAGAGCGAATCAACTCTCATCTATTTATACAATGTCTAATGAGTTCGATTTAGCTAATTTGGCCTAATTTAGCCCCTAGAATAAAATAATGTGCATAATATCAGTAACTTTCGTGAAGCCCACCAAATAGCTCAATAATACATGAATAAGCTTCTCAAGAGGGTCGAATGATCAACAAAGTGAGTCATTGGGCCTTTGAGGAGGCCTAATGAAGTCCAAAGGGTGCCGTGATGTAGAAATGAACTCCCATCATAGTGGAGAAGGGGTTGGCCCCTTGTTTTCCAAGCAAGAACCTGTGGTGCTCCTAAGTGGGTGTGGGGGCACAAGGTCATCCTCATGGGTTTCCAAATGGATCGAAAGTGTTTGTACACCATCTGTAAGGGTTGGAATGATGACATAAGACCTCCCTCTGCAGCGGGGGACAATCCTCTGGATCCTAGAACATCTGCCAAGTGTATGGTACATCTATGGAGTTGGCTGGGCATGGCGAGCTAGGTGCATCATCCTCATCCAAAAGGTGGAATAGGAGCAATCAACGAGTGTTGTTGGGGATCCATGAAGTAATATCAGCTATGGTGGAGGCCCATGGCTCTCAACGCTCACCGTACAAGTGCCAATGTGGCCCTCTGGAGGGCTAGGACCCTGTATAGGGAGACTAAGCCCCAAATGGGAATCCACCTGCAATCTTGCATAAGATCCAATGCGTCCCCTTGCCCTCCAATACAACAAATCATTAGAATAATCAATTAAAAGAGCTTACAAGTCATGGAATCAATGGGGCACTTCATGGTGGCATGCCCTTCCATAGTGGGCTTTGGTATGTACAAGTGTCTCCAAGCTCAATTAGGGGTGAGCCAAGGACCCTATTAGGTGGTTTCAACCTCTACAGAGGGTGACATGTTCGTGGTACATCCCTCAAGTGGTAGGTGGAAAATGATATAATAATGGAATGGAGTGGGGATCAGGGGAATCATCCAGACCACATGTCAAGGTGCAAGGGTAGCTATTATAAGGGAAGCCCACACCTGGGTATATGAGTGTAGGACAGAGCGAATCGTGGTACATGAGTTACCCCGACATTTGTTTTTCCACCCTTCTTCATATGCCTTTTGCTTTTTATTGATTTTTCTTCATAACTGCTTAGGGCTCCAGGGGATGAGAGCATGATGTGTAATATGTAGTAGTGAATACCTCCTTAAGGTGGGGCGGTTTATTGCCCACCAGGGGTTGGGACAATCATGGGTTTCTTAATGATAGAGGGGGCTCATCTAGGGCCCATAGGAACCAGAGTGATGGCCATGGATAAAGGGTAGAGCTCATGTTTGGCTTTTGCCCACGTGCTAAATTTGTATGTCTTGACCATATTTTGCATTTTGTGGTACATTTCCTATTGACAGTGGCCAAATTATGCATTTTATTTTCTTTTTAGCTGCATCAACCTCCGGGGCATCGTTCCAGGCTCGACCCAAGGCGTGGACAAGGGGAGGGGTAGACTAACCCTATGTGGACCCAGTGGACACATGTGGTTCTGGATGGGAAAAGATATGAATGGGGTTAAAATGAATGGAAGGGGAGTAATGTAGGTGGTATTGGGAAGTGGGACCACACAACCAAAATCGAGATTTCCCATTTAGTGCCAACCCTAAAGCCAAATGGTCACTAAAGGAGATCCCACAGGATTAGGATACAAGGGTAGCCATGAAATCGGGGAGTGGAGACAAGAATACAAGCCTAACCCGCTCTTTCTATCGAATCCCCCCACCAATCCATGCCTAAAAGAGTCCATGACAAGTAAGGAAAATTACTCAACTATATTGATGAAAAGCCACACCTTTGTGGTCGGGAGGCCCACCTTCAAACATACATTCATGACAAGTGGTCGAGGGACCACATGGCTGAGAAAATGTCACATCGAGTTATCTGGTGGCTACAAGGGGCTGCTTGCTGCCGGATGAGGACCATCTAGGAGAAATTTTTTCTCCTATACACACTACCCACAGGTGGTGGGTAACAAGGACTTTGCATGGAAATGACATTAGAAAATACTCCGGTCTCATTTTCCATACCTGAAAACTAAAAATCCAGATGCGACTGATGAACAAGAACATGTGGGGAGTAGTAAATGGCAATGAACAATTGCCTATAGATCCAAATAAATCACTGGAACGACGGAGCAAGGGTATGTTTTGGGGGCAAAATTCTGCCAATTGGCTATTTTTTGGCATTTTCTGGAAAAAATATTTGCCAATTTGGTTAAAAAATTACCCATTTTTTACATAAATATGATTAAATTGATAATGTTCACCAAAAAATTACATGTTTTAATAGTAATTATATGTTTTTTTATTGAATATTCACCTACTACCTATGTGTGATTTTTTCAACCAAGATAGTCACCTAGAATACTGTACGCAGGTAAAATACCCTGGCAAAGCACATATGCTAAAACCAAAGCTATTGTTGGCCTTGTTCTCTTAAACTCTAAGTTGCATCATGTAGATTTGGAAAAATCATCCAAGGAAATATGGAATAATCTGAATATGTTATTTGGAGTCAAAATAATGAATGCAAAGTTTTCTATGAAGCTATATTAACTTATTCAAATTCAAGATCTTTGCTGAAGTCACCGTGTCTAGCCACATAAACAATATGAGATATTTCATCAGACAATGAGTAGAAGTCAATGTTACAATAGATGACAATGATGCCAAAGCCGTTTTGTTAAATAGTATGCCTTCTAAATACAACATTGTCATTTTTACTCTCAATTAGAGGCTCACGATCTCTGGAAGAGATCATTTGAGCTCTCTTATCTAAAGAAAAGAGAGCAACTGCAAGAGATTTGGAAGGAGATTCTTACCCAGAAATTGTACCATACTCAAAGAAAAGGAGGGAAAAGAGAATGACAGATAGGAGTGAAATTGAGTGTAACTATTGTGTAAAAGCATGTCATACGACAATTAATTGCAAAACTTGTGCGAGTAATCCTCTCAAAGGAAAGCTTAAGGTGTTAGAAATTGTAGCAATTGTTGGAGATGCGTTGGATACTAACAATGGTGATGACCCTACTAAAGCATTCACATTGTTCACACTTTAAGAGGCCCACACTTTGAAGATAGGTAGTGATGTAGTGGAGGAGATATAGCTGTCAATAGTTTGTGATGGTTGTGGGTTGGAGAAGCTATACCTCATTGGGGTTTGAAGACATGCATGTGGGGGTTGTTGTTCAGTAGTTCAACGGAGTTCTAGAATTTATAAGTTAGGTATCATACCTTTATGAGGGTGCACGACATTTAATGTGCAACTAATGTTCAATGATGTTGGAAACTTGGATTACAACTAGGAAACTATACCTTTTGAAGGAATAGGGAGTAGTTTGAGGAAATCTTTCTTGTTCAAGAGCTGTTTTCAAAGAAGAAGCACCTGAAGAATGTTTGGTTCTATTGTTTTTAGTAAATGTGTTTGTAGTCAAAGTGTGTTTGCTTCTAGAGAGTTTTGTTTTAGCCGCTGGACTCGGCCTCTTTTCTGGGAGAGAGTTTTCAAGCACTCGATCTATCCCCCATCATCGAATTGTAATCTTGAGGAGAGGGTATTAGAATTTAGAATATAAGAGTTACCTTTGTGATAATGTCATCTTAATGACTTAGGCTAAATGATAGGCTTTTAGGTTATAATTAGCTTTAGGGTTTTCAACAAGTATCACATCTTACATCCCTCAAACTCTATATAGGAGAGTTGAATCCCATTGTAGTCGTATCTCAAGTTAGTCTTATAATATCAAGTTGTATTGCATGTATCTTCATTTGTACTTGGTTATCTGACTAAACCCTACCTTGGGTTTTGCGATTTTTCCCATCTAACTATTTGTAATTACTGCATATTTGTCACGTTTATAGGTATTAGTTAGAATGAAACACAACTTTAAATCATCTCCAAAGCTTGTCTTGTTGGGAACTAGGGTGGAACCTTTGGCACATTTGAGGGCATATGACAAGCAAAAGCAAAGTATCCAGCTGCATTTTGAAATAATAACTAATCAATTATCTAGAAAAAAAGAATTCTATGGAATAACCCTAGCAAGTTTCGTTTTCCCATAAGTAACACTGTTAAGTTTCTGAACATGTTCTATGCCATTTCAGATTGGGGCACAATACTGAAGAAGATAGAACATACTAATAGATCGATAGAAGACAAGCCAAAATAGAAATAATAAATGGTGGCGTTACGGTCATCAGCAGGATGCTTCTACCAGCAAAGTCTCCAATAGGTCATTCAGCCAAGCGTGTCACACATTACCCCAGAACAACCCAAACAAAGAATAGTCCATATATTACGCAGCTGCAACGCTATCCAGAGAGAGAATTCCTCCACAAAACGTGTGTCAAATGAACTCTAAGTCTCTCCAATATATAGGAATCTTTGGGGGTGTGTGACACGTCCTTTAAGGCATTTAAGTCTATATTTTATTCCAGGCCGACCTAGCACATAAGTGGAATAAATTCAAAGTACATGTTTTGCTCATCTGATCGAGATGATCTTTAGATCAATCTTACACCTCTCCGAAAGAGGAATCCAATAAGAATATTGGGATCGTCATCTGAGCAGTACAACCCGGAGTTTGGACCTAGTTGTCCAATTTTAACACTCCCTCTCAACTAGGGAGAACTCCGTCCACAAGTGCAATCCAAACATCGTGCGTCATCCTGCCGTAACTTGCTTTGCTGGCCTCTTTATTTCAAAACATAAGTGGGTCAGTCACAAAGACATCATACCCGGCTGACAGCTTCAGCCCAGAGGTTCGAAACCTCTATAGGACTCACAAAGAGTCTCACACCAACTCGAAGTTGGTTTACCTGACCAAAAGTCAGTTGGAGGTCTGAAACCTCACTAGGACTCAAGAGAGTCATATACTAGCCCGAAGTTAGTTTCACTGACCCGAAGTCAGTTGGAGGTCCGAAACCTCGCCAATATTGATCCCAGATCAAGTAGTTGGACACGTGTCATCCTAGATAGAGAGTACGACAATCTCTGATGCGTCCATCAGTCTTTGCTACTAGTCTCTAGCTTTTCCCTCCTCATTGGCCAAATGAGAGGTACTTCCCATGAGTCCGGAACTCAAACGGGTAGGATGCATACGGGGCACAAATTATGAGAGGCAAACCAACTCAATCATCACGGTGGGGCCCAAGCACACCAACAAGGTTCGGCAAGCCTAGCCCTGTGGTTACTTATAGCTCCGAGAAGCTATCCCCAAAGCCCCCCAGAGCTCCCAGAGCTCATTATCCAACAGGACCCTCAGAATAGGGTCATTCCACGATTCCAAGATTCTCACGAAAGGTTAGGAACATGACCTTTCCCAAGGGCATAGTGAGAATATCCGCGACCTGCTCATCAGTTCCTATGATCGAGCCTTACGGTGCCTCGCTGTACCATATCCCGGATAAAGTGGTACCAGCCATCAACATGCTTGGATCGATCGTGGAACCGATTCTATGACAAATGAATCCCCCTCTAGTTATCACAAAGGATAACGGTGGCATCTAGCACATGCTCGAACAACTCACCGAAGAGCTTTCCCAACAGGTCATACATGCTACAATGTATTCGACCTCAGCGGTGCTCAAGGCTACTGTCTTTCATTTCTTGCTCGAAGCAGATCTACTTGTGAAGTAGCATCCAGATGTGCTCTTATGATCCACCACACTGCCAACCCAATCGGCATCAGTATATCCAAGGAGTGTCATGCTCCCGGCAGTGTATCTCAGCCCATGGTCTATCGTGCCACAGAGATATCTCAAGATTTTCTTGACACCAACCCAGTGAATGTTATGATCAACCATGTGTTGACTCAAGGTGTTCACTGCACAACATACGTCTGGACGGGTGTTCACTAAGAACATCAGAGCCCCTACGAGTTGATGATACTCAGTAGCATTTGCTAACACGGGCCCAACAGTGCTGCTACTAAATTTATTAAAGTTAAGCTCCATCGGTGTTGACACAGACTTACAGTCCACTATACCAGAAGCTTTACAATGTATTTTCCTTGAGAAAGGAAAATCTCGCCAGGTCTCTGCCAGACCTACAGGCCTAGGAAGTAATGCATCAGTCCTAGGTCCTTCATCTCGAACTCAGCAACGAGCTCCCTCTTGCACCGATGAATGAGAGGGTCAGCATTTGTCAGGAAGAGGTCGTCCATATACAACACCAGAATGAGAGGCTTCTTTTTGTCAACTTTGATGTAAAGGTTCGGATCATCATTAGTACAAGTGAAGCCCAGCTTCATCAGGTAGCTATCTATTCTCTCATACCAAGCTCTGGGTGCTTGCTTCCGCCCATAGAGGGCTTTCTTCAACCTGCAGACATGGGTGTCCCGATCCTGGACTTCGAACCCCAAAGGTTGCTCTACATACATCTCTTCCTTTATCGCATCATGCCAAAAAGGCAGTCTTTACATCCATCTGATGAAGATTCTGTCCTTCGTAGCAACAAGGGAGATAATAGATTATAGGTGCAATAATAATCAGTGCCTTCCTAGAGAACACTCAGGCAACACAATTTTCCATTAAATTCATGCTTGATCTTATATCGAGGTGACAACAGCTTTGTTCTAGGGACCATATCCCAGACATCATTCTCGCATCTATGTAGACTTTGATGCTTTCCAGTTTCTGCAAATGATCCAGGCTCATATTGTACACATGGCAGCTAGATACCCCTGGTATTTATATGGCTTCTTGGTTTTTTTTCGGAATTTCCCCCTCTGAAGCCATATGTCTTTGAGCCATGAGGATCTTCCTTCGTCCAGCAATGATATTTGCTCAGGAGTATATACAGAGATGTATTCTCCCTCTTAATGCCAGCTTCTCTCTCGAGAGAAAAACATCTATTTTTAAATGAAGGCATCTCAGACACCAGCTTGGAAGGGAGTTTTATTCTCCCATAGTCAAAACCATCCAAGACCACAGTGTTTTGCTAAAGACTTCCAACAACGTGTCTGAACGCTGCAGAAACACATTTTACCATTACGCTTCAATGTGAGACTGCTACTGTCACATGCTTACTGCTACATAGGTGTATATCTATGTCATTGTCCAACAGGGAGAATATATCAACTAGCCTCAGCTTGTGTTAGAAGTCCTGATATTCTGAGGAGGTCTGCTGTAGCTTCCTCAACCAGCCCTCTTTACTGTGACTCACATACCTAGGAATCCAAACATGATTCCTTCTTTCATAATTCTGCACTTGAGAGCTTCATCTGCTACATCTGGTATCTCATCCAACACTGCTTCTCAATTTCAGATTTACAGTTAATAGTTTACGGAGGCTCATACAACACCATCATTTCGATCGTTGACTTCTTAAAGCAGAATTTTAGTAGCATACCTTAGTATCAATGAACTTTATAGGAGATGAGGAATATCTTCTGATAAAGGAGGACATACTTAGATCGGTTTTGAGTATGGTTGAAAACATATAACCATGATGCCACAGATACAGGGATATCTTTCCTTTAATGTAATTTTCGCTTCGTTCTTAATGCTAATCTTGTTTGCTTTGAAGATGAAAATTCTGAGAAGATTTGTTAAGAACAGAACAAGGGCCAATAACACTTTCTCATACCGCTCATATCAACAGAACGTCATGAACTGGTCAATATTTAGATGTGCAAGCTCAAGACTAAACTCTTCTTGATAATGGCTCACTGTTGATGGCTTTGGTTACAAGAATCAAAACATATCATGGATGTTATCGCAAGAAGTGCTTGTAGAGGTTGGAGTCTGCAATATTACCACAGAAGAATATAAGGTTAGTTTATCAGGGCTAGCCTCTTCCTTGAGTCAGCAATGGTACCTCCAACCATATAGCTCAGAAATGTCCTATAATATGGAACGCAGCTTCAGAAGCAATACTTTCAACAACTCGAGTATACACTCATAACTTTGTCCTCTCTTTTGGTGTCTCTCCACAGTACACTTGGTCAGCAACAAGAATGGAGATTCGGCCCTCCTTTGTGAGTAAACTTGGTCATTGTAAATTCAGAACACGACCTCTTAGTTACAGCAAAACTCGACCTTGACGTTCAACTACTCATCCCTTCTCCACAGTGAAGTAAAGGTATAAACTTGTCCTCTCTCTCGTAGTGTATTTATCCAAAATACTTGGAAATTTGGTCCAAAATACTCGGCTGGGAGAGACTTGATCTCAGTTTTTTTTTTTTTTTTATTCACGTGCAGTCGCCTTCCACTGATCATTCAGTTTTGGTGGGTATTTCTAACTGACCCACGACCTGCTGTTGTCGTCACGGTCTTTATTCGGGTCAATTAGCTCCAGGCAGCACGCTACGTGGCTGTCATATCACATTCTCAATTTGTTGATAATCCTAATGTCTCTCAAATCCACGATTTTGGGCTTCACAGGATCCACAAAATTTAAGACAACGTCAATCAGCTAAAGGAGTGAGAAGGGAAGATGAATTCTCACACTTTTCACCAGGGACACCCAATCCGTCAACTGCACTGACACCGATATTGCTGTCAAGACCTCGACGCCCTTTTCCGAAAGCCTCCGAGATGATAGATGGGTGAATTCCCTTGTCGAGCAATTTTATGCACAGTTTCAAGATTTCCCCTGCAATGACCACGACCACGACTGTTGTAGCATCGTCGGCCACGATGTCCATCGGCATCTTTGCAGCGGGTGCAATACCTCCAACTTGTACAGGATCGTGGCACAGTAGCTGTGCAGAGCATTTGTCCATGCCCTTGGAACCCAAGCTAGTTCGCACAGCGTCGGCCACAGCCTTTACAGATATGATGGATTTATGGACATATTTTTCGGTCTTTGCGGGGCCTCGTGGCTGCGTAATGGTCGTCATCTTGAGGTCATTCGAAAGCTCTTGGATTGAGCGTAAAAAAAAAATCCTAGTTTGCCCAGTGATTACTTGAACGGCCACCGGAGCCCACAAAAAGTTTACCTTACCACACCTGCGGATCTATAGAGCCCTTCGTTGCATTATCACGATGGCCTTGGATTGTCACAGAAATTTGGCTTAGGCAAGAACACCTCGACCGACTGAGAGAGCGAGAGGAATGTAGCCTTCGTTTGGACGGGATGATGCCTACGGTTTATACACATAATTTTAACATCTTAAACAAACACAGTAAACCCTTATAACATACCTGGATTTGCTGCGGGTTCCTTTATTTTAGAGGCTGCACCGAGGTTCTGGGCTATTTCTAGCCTTCCAAACAGACTTCGGCCCTCACTATAGGGCTGTAGCCTTCTACAGATTCTTAGCACAGAACTGTGGCCATCTACAAGGGTTTGCCCACCCAAAACAGGTCCAAACATTTTCAGAAAACTCCCTATGGAGCTTGGCCTTCTTGCGAGGTTTACTTGGCATTCACATAGTCATAAAGAGACCTGAACTCAGCCTTTTCTCCTTCGCTTCAACAGCACATGGGTCACCTAAAACAGCCCTAGAAACAATTTCTTGCCCACGCTGTTCCTTCCTTCTTGCTGCGGCCAAGTTTTCTTCTTTTAACGAGCTCTTTCTTGATGTGTGTTGCACATTGGATCTTACTCAATAGATTAATGATTGCTTTCAATCATGTTGGGCTTTGTCTTCACCTCAGCTCTGATACCATGTTAAGTTTCTGAACATGTTCTATGCCATTTCAGATTAGGGCACAATACTGAAGAAGATAGAACATACTAATAGATCGATAGAAGACAAGCCAAAACAGAGATAATAAATGGTGGCGTTACGGTGATCAGCAGGATGCTTCTACCAGCAAAGTCTCCAATAGGTCATTCAGCCAAGCGTGTCACACATTACCCCAGAACAACCCAAATAAAGAATAGTCCATATATTACGCAGCTCCAACGCTATCCAGAGAGAGAGAATTCCTCCACACAATGTGTGTCAAATGAACTCTAAGTCTCTCCAATATGTAGGAATCTTTGGGAGTGTGTGACACATCCTTTAAGACATTTAAGTCTATATTTTATTCCAGGCCGACCTAGCACATAAGTGGAATAAATTCAAAGTACATGTTCTGCTCATCTGATCCAGATGATCTTTAGATCAATCTTACACCTCTCCGAAAGAGGAATCCAATAAGAATATTGGGATCGTCATCTGAGCAGTACAACCCGGAGTTTGGACCTAGTTGTCCAATTTTAACAAACACTCGTAATGGTCTAGGTGAAATTCATCACTTGTGTTTTCTTTCTTGCGTGTTATGCAATTACTAATTTCATTCTCCAGCCATCTAGACTCTAGACAACCTATTGGAAGTCATTGTGTCACAAATTGTGAATGTTACGTAGACGGACCTGCAGCAAATGGTCATCAGCCATGCCTTTGGATCTGCATTTCCCAACCTTTTTAAATACAAATTAATCGATTGCTACTGCAAATAGTTCTAGAAAGGAGGGTGTTTTGGACTGCAGGCAGTAGCTCTCCCGACACTTATTTTCTTCCTCCCTATCCCTCTTTTTCTCCCTGGTGCACTTTATGATGTGTTGCTAAAATATATGGAGTCTACTTGAAAGCTTCGACACTAAGTAAAGAAGGTGTGACCTCTTCAATTTTAATGTATTTGAGAAGTTTCCTGATATTGGTATTCGTTTTTGAAATATCGATGAAGCTTAGGCCATCAAGTACATATTATACACAAAATGGGAAACGTTTCCTTATTCTGGTTGTCTGTTGGTGCACTTGTACAGCTAGCTAAGAAGGGAAGTCAGTTTATTGAGCTACCATATGTTGTAAAAGGAATGGATGTATCCTTCAGTGGTATCCTGAGCTACATAGAAGCTACAGCAGCAGAAAAGCTCGAGACCAATGAGTGCACACCTGCAGATTTGTGTTTCTCCCTACAGGTTTGATGGTCATAATTTTCATATCATCTTTGCTATTGGAATGAAAGCCATGGAAATTAATGTGAATGAATCAATTAGGCAATAAGATACTTGAAAGTTTAATGGTGAATGATTTTGGCGTCCATTATAATATTGTGTGCAGGAGACTGTTTTTGCAATGCTGGTTGAAATTACAGAAAGAGCCATGGCACATTGTGACAAGAAAGATGTTCTTATTGTTGGTGGTGTTGGATGTAATGAGAGGCTTCAAGATATGATGAGGATAATGTGTTCAGAAAGAGGTGGCAGACTTTTTGCAACTGATGAGCGTTATTGCATTGATAATGGAGCTATGATTGCTTATACAGGCCTACTCGCCTATGCTCATGGCATGGTGACACCAATTGAAGAATCAACATTTACACAGAGATACAGGACAGATGAAGTGCATGCAGTCTGGAGGGAGAAGCCTTTTCCAGCACTAAATCATAATAAGAACAATGAATGCCCTGATGATATATTGCCTTCTGATCAACAGGTTTAGATGATAAACTCGATAGATTTTTCACTAGAAATATTTGAAAAGAAAATCTTAACATCAATGTCGAGAAGTGGATGCTTCTTTGTGGAAATTAAGGCCTTATTTCACACATTCATAATGCCTCTATTCTTTTTGGTTAAGGAGAAATCTATGTAGACTTTTAATCTAGTAATTTGTGACATTTTAAAACCGAATTGCATGTGCACGGAAGATTTGTGGAATGCAAATTGATATAGAGTGAAGGCAAGTTTTGTAAGCAGGATCTTAAAAAAACAGTATGTTTGAGCTTTTTCCTCCACTGGAGTGTAAAATATATTCAGGAAGACTGGAATTACCAAATCTATTTCTAACACTGGATTTCTAAATTTCTAAAACTAGCGTGGTTAATGTGCTCTTAGGTTCAGCTCATGTAGCAAAACATAGAGATAATTTTCAGGAACATCATCGTTGACCCTAAGTTGTACTAAAAAACAAGTTCAGTGGTCTGCAAGGGAAGATTCTTCACACTTTGATGTGCCTCTCCAATATTTGCTGTGTAAGCTTGTTTTCATCTGCTTTTTCGACTAAGGAATTCCCCACGACATCTGTATTGCTGATCTTTCTTCATGACACAATAGATGCTTATTTATGAGACATCAAGGGTTGTTATTGGATTGGCAAGTTTGGTTTGACATCTGAGCTATGTTACGAGGTCAAAGCCCAGGTGGTAGTGTGGGTGCATTCCCTGCAAAGGAGGGCCTCATGCAAAATTTGGCATGCTCACTAGGCTGTGACCTAAAAATTGCCTCTTACCTTTCTATAGAATTCAAACTTGTTTTATAAGACAAGATTGCCCAACTAGACACTATAATTTAAAGACCAAGCGGTACATTCTCTGCAAGGGCAGGACAATCTTTATGAAAATATTAAGCTTAATTCATGCAAATTTCAAGTAAAACTAGTCTTCTATCTCTAATTTATTTACATATAATTTGCTTTTTTATTTGTTACAAGTCAATTCTAAGGGAATATTGAACAACACAACCATTTGTATCAGACCTAACATTTTGCACTCAAATTGTTTGGTGGCTTAGAAATAAGGTTTATGAGGCTGCCCATTCTTTGATGAACCAACGACTATATGGCTGTCTTTGGCAATAGGGCATCTAAATCCTTCCCATCGCTGGTGCATCTCTGGTTGGCAAATGCCCGTGTTATAGAACAACTTCAATAAACTTAATACAACTTTACGATGCATTTTGGTAATCTTGATCTTGCATGACTTAACAAACAAAGGATTCCATCACTAAAACTTGAATGGCTTTTTGTGGTTTTTGAAGCTTTTAGACTGATTTGCACACTAATGAACATTGACATACTACAGAATTAGTCTGTCGGACTTATTTTCTGTCTTAAATAAAATTAATGTTCAAGCGAAGGGTATGCATCACTTTGAAAAGGAAGACAAACACTGGAACCCATTTTTTATAATTGAGTGTCGTTAATGAGCACATGCAAAACCGGTCATTATGCAAAACGCCTGTATGAAGTTGCATGATGTTAATACTGGACGGGGAAGGGGAGGGATAATTAACCATTTGTCTTTCTCTGTTTTACTGTTGAACTCGCTTGCTAGTCTTCCTCCGGTAGAGAATGGGGTAGGTAGTTGCTCTGTTAATAATGTTAAGAGTTTCACGGTGGGTGGGCAGAGTGCATGCAGTCATAGGAACAGTTTCAAAGTCGGCAACTGTTGCGCAATTTGTCATGAGGTTCACGATCAGCATTATTCCACTGCTGCTGTCACCAACCTGTCTATGTCTTACGAATTGTTCTTTAACTTGTTGGGTACTTGTTATTATGTTTATGCTCCAGGAATTGTAGTTACTCAATTCAGTCTCATATCACTGTCGGACCCAAATCCAACTATGGTGAAGAAGAACAGGGGGAAAAGGTAGACACAGAAAAAGGCAAGGCCAAAATTTCGAGTCCGCCAGCCAAGCGAGGCAGGAAATCCAACAGAAAGATCATGGAACCCTTGTTCTAGGCTTATTCAGTGGAAACACTATGCTTTATAAAATCCCTCATTCATGGATGGGAGACAGAAGCTAGAACTAAAATCGAAGAAGAGGATGACACTGCAGAGGAAGAACTACACCAGATTATCACAGATCCGGGTTAAACCCGGGGGAGAATTTCTCTGTTTCGCCACTCTATCAAAACATACTGGCTGATAAAATGCCTTTTGGTTAAGGCAATTATGGCAGTCCAGGAAGTAGGAGGAGATCCCAGGGCAGTTACCACTATGGTAGAGATTAACAGAAGCATTCAGGAAATGAACCTGCGCCAACACCACCAGTGTGTTCGTCTTGGCAGAATTGAGAAGGAAATCTAGGTCATGCATTAGGTTGATATGCCTAGTTCAAGCGTCAAATATCTGGCCCCTGTGGAGTCAGATGATGATTAGCCAGCTAGTCGATGATTAGCCAGACTAGTCCTTTTAGTTTTGATAGCGGATAGCTTTTTCTTTTGTATTATGTAAATGTTAGTAAGATCAAACTCTGATATCAACTACTTAAAAACTATTCGAAGTAGACTAAGGAAGTACATGTTTTGGATGGCGTTCAATGCACTCAGATGGCCAACAGACCTGGTTTCCTACGGGTAGGTTGAGGCCTAATTTTTTGTATTTACCAAACCTGCTTTTTCCTATAAATAGAAAATAGTGAGGACCTACTAAGCTTACAAAAAAGGAAGAAGATTATAAATCTGTTACATAGTGAGCAAATCAAAGAGGTTTTGCATTTAATTCTCGTCATTTTTGTAGAAGAGGAGTTGTAGTGGGAAACAATTATGTACAATTAGTAAAATGTGAACTCACCAATGGGATTTTTGAATATGAATTAAGTATATAAATACTAGTGGTTTGAAGTGTTAAAAGGGATAGATGCTTACAGAATAAGTTTATTCAATATTGATATACCAATACTGATTACTTGGAAATGATTGTTATGTTGGGAAGTTAAATTTGATAGTAAGTTGGTGTTTTATTATAGTGGCATTTATCTCTAAAGTAGCAGAATTCAATACTATGAGTGAAAGAACATGCTCTCTTGAATTAGATGATCATAAATGAAAATAAATTTGTTATCAAATTTAATAAAGGTTAAATATAAATTTATTAGCAAATTTGATTAAGGTTGAATATAAATTTATTAGCAAATTTAATAAAGGTTTTGAGGTCAGCCAAAACATGAAGCACATTATTAAGCATAGAAACATTTGTTGTGTTGGAAATTATCGAGCAATTATTCATTTTTCATTGGATTTGAGCATTTACTATGTTTAGTTAAATATATTCAATTGTAAAATTGAATAGTACACTTTAGCTATTAGAGTCATTATAAGGTTAAGTTTTGTTTTTTGAAAATAACACCTTTTTCTGGTGAGTATAGAGGAATCGGCTACTAGGTTGGGCTCGTACTCATATGATAGGGTCAATTCCGACTGTTACTATGATAACCTCTAAGTGCACTGCACATCGCCAAGCACGACACACTGTTTCGTGGGGTTTAATAGAGCAACATCGCAAGGCGTGCCTTAACAATACACTCTATCGCTGATTGATCTACACCCATGGGGGTTTGAAAATAACACTTGTTACAAATTGCTAGTTCATATATTTGCTAATCTCAAATAAAATTTCGATAAAAACTTGAAAGAAATTTATAGGGAGGAAAAAAATATAACATGGCTATTGCCACTCCACATAATAGACCAAAATAGATATGAAGATAATAGACTATTATAATGAAAAACGTACCTATAGGGAAAAAGCTCCTCACTCCCATCTTGAATGTAATTAAGGATAGAAGTTTGACCTCCAAATAAAGTAATATTTTAGATTCTTTGGATTCAAATTTTCTTCCATCATTCTATGCCCTTTTTAAACTAATTTAAGGTATTTGGTGCTAGAGTTGGTTTAAAGGTGCTTTAACATATATATATATATATATATATATATATATATATATATATATATATATATATAATTGTAACAAGATTAATTAATTGTGAAAAAAATCTTTCGGTAAAAAATCACATCCAAATAAATTTGGTCGACGCGTTTCGAAACGCGTCGACCAAATTTATTTGGATGTGATTTTTACCGAAAGATTTTTTTCACAATTTATGGATCACAAAAGCAATATTCCTAAAAAGATTAATTAAATTAGTGATTAGTATTAAAGAGGAATGTCTCTAAGGACATGACCGTTTGTGAAGAGGTACCTGCCTAGGTATATAAGTAGGTCTTCACTCTCCTTGTAATCATCTTGTATTCAAATATTCTTATATACAATTACTTGTCCTACAATGGATGACTTTGCTTTCAAAGTGTTTTGAAGATTATTGCAAAGTACGATCTTTGTTCGTTACATTGGTATCAGATCATTCCTTGGAGTATATGAATTTTGTTCACTACATTTGTATCAGAGCATTCATTTGAGTATACAAACTTTGTTTGTTACATTGGTATCAGAGTTGTTCGATCCTCTGTCCGCTCAACCACGACACAGAGCTACGTTGTCAACCTTGTTGTCGTTGAAGCATTTCACTACAATAATTTTGGAGATTCTCCATTTTGCTGTCAGATCCTTGACCATTGAATATATATATATATATATATACACGTATGAGTGTGGATTTTTTCTTTTTAAAATGTGGAAAAACATATTTAAAAAATAAGTTAAATATAAAAATCTCTCTATATATATATATACAAGTCAAAACAATAAAAATAATATATATTAAAAAAATAAAAATAATTAGAATAATATATATAATCCAAGAAAAAAAAAATTACCTATAAAAAAAAAAAAATTATCGAAAAAATAAAATAAAAAACGACTATATAAAAAAAACAAGCCTATCTACTACCGCTAATCCTATCTGCGATTGGACGACGGTCTACAGCTCGTATGCAGCCACAAGTTGTCGAGAGCCAACAAATCGACCCCTGAAGCAAACCATAAAAAAGAAAAGAAAAAGCGACTGACGACTAGCGCTTTGTCGCCATTCAACTACCTGAACAGCCGTGCTTCCGCTTGCGTTGCTCGATCGACAGTTGCAGCGATTGACTGCCACCCAACCTAACCTCGTTCCTTGGCCAACTGACACCATGACTCACATTGTCTTCGCCTTACGAAATTCTCCCGACAATTCCATCTTCCTATTGTCACTGCAACTAGTTTCGTTCATTGCCAATCTCCACGTCATTCCGCTACCCATGTAGCCACTGTACACAACACCCCCATTCGATCTTGTCTTCAAATTTGACAATTTATTTTGAATTGCAATATATCGTTGTCAGATCCATCTTTTGACAGATAGCCCCACAAGAATTTTCCTCATCCATATTTCTTCACTCGTTGCTTGACTTGCAGCGATCTATTCAACCTTTGTTGAGCGGAGCACCATAGACCTCTGCTTCCTGCTGTACCAGGAAATAACTGCGGACCCAACACTGAAGATAACACTTGATGTACTTTTCATGTCAGATGGAATCCTTACCCAATTTGCATCGGTGAAGCCTTGTAGTGTCACTCCCTCTGTCCGTCTGTACCATAATCCATACTAGGTAGTGCCTCTAAGGTACCGTAACACGCGTTTTGTTGCCTTCCAATATAATTTGGTAGACCTCACCATAGCTTGGCTAAGCTAGTTGACTGCATAGCACGTGTCAAGTTGTGTGTTCACAAGGTACATCAGTGAACTCGCACATTCCCTGTAAATGGTAGCATTAAATTCCTCACCTGAAGAAGCATAATCCTTCCTCCAGCTTGTAGCTAGAGGTGTGTCCATGGGCTTACAATTATCCATGTGAAATCTTTGAAGCATCTCAGTTGCATACTTGCCTTGAGACATAAAAAATTCACCATCACCCTGCCATACTACCATCCCGAGGAAGTAATGCATGAGGCCCTTGTATTTCATCTCAAATTCCCTTGCAAGATCCTCTTTGCAAGAGAGGATCAATTGCTCATCCCCTCTTAATATTAAATCATCAACATGTAAAACAAGAATAAAAAACTTACCATCTACCACAATGTGATATAGGTTTACATCTGCTTCACTTTTGGTGAAGCCCACTCCTCTGAGATAACTGTCGATCCGAGTGTACCATGCTCGAGGCACCTGTTTGAGACCACACAATGCTCTCTTGAGTATGCACACATGTGACTCTCGATCATATTTCTCAAATCCTTCTAATTGTTCTATGTAAATTTCCTCCTCAACACCACTGTTGAGAAAGTAGGTCTTCACATCCATCTTGCAGATTTACCACCCCATCTGCACAACCAATGCTAGAAGGGATCTGATTGAGGAATATCTTGCAACGAGTGAAATTTTTTCCTCATAGTCCACTCCCTCTATCTAAGAAAATCCTTTGGCCACAAATCTGGCCTTACACTCCTCGATGCTCCTATCCTCTGCATGCTTCACTCTGTAGATTCATCTCAAATCAACCATTGATTTCCCTTTTGGCCTCAACACCACCTCCCATACACTATTCTTCATGATGGATTTGTATTCTTCCATGATGGCATAAACCAAAATAGGTTGAGCAACTGCTTCCTCAAATGAGGAAGGCTTTGTCTCAATGATCTCTTTCATGAGAGCCATGTACCCAGTGTACCTATTAGGTGACATCCTCTGCATAAACTGTGATGTGTGTTGATTTTTGAATAGCTTGGGAGGTACTCCAAGCCCTAGGGTTCGGGGATTGGAGGGAAAAGCGCGACAGGAGTCGCTTGTGGGCTTGGAACCCAAGCTTCGAGTTTTGCAGCAATTGTGTTTGGGGCATTTCCATGGAGCACTTTGGACATGTGATGACATGAGATGATAGAGGGACAAAAGGAGAATCCAACTCTTCGAGAATTGTCGAACTCTGATTTGTCCTTAGTGAGATATGATTTTTTGAAGTTATTTGTTGGGTTTGCACTAGAAGTGTCAAGGTCGGCCTAGTGTTATTTAGGCTTGTGACAACTGTTCAATCCCTAAAGGTGACGTTTTGGGAGCCCTCCATATGTGTATATATAGGAGGTGAGATGGAGGACTATTCGTCATCCATTTTTGCAACACACACAAGAAGCAGAGCACATTGGAGGCAAATAATTTTCTGTTCTAGGGTCGCAACAAGGGAGGCAGACCAACGTGGGAGATAGAGCGCTGTTTGAGGCATGTTTTAGGGTCACCAAGTGCTGGAAGGAGGGACAAATTCCATTGCTAGAGGGTCGTAGCCTTGAGGACTGTTTTGAGGGCCATTTAAGGGTGGGCATACCCTTGTAACCTACATGAGGCTAGTTGTAGGGCGCCATAACTGTTTGGAGGGAGGCCGAGGGTTTGTAAAGGGCTGGAACAAACCAAAACTACAACAAAGGGTCATGTCCCCTCAAGGAAGGGCAACCACACCTCTTTGGAGTGTTTTTGGGCAGAAAAAGAAGGCTGGTTAAGGCACTGTTGTGTGCCCTAACCAGGCCTAGTTTGATGCAACCAATCAGACCTCAAAACAATGAGTTGGAGTATGTATTTAACGACATTCTTGTAGGTGTTGGATCCAAGTTTTGAATCAATTTTGGAGCGGTTTTGTTTGTAGCCTATGGGAACCAATTTGGAGGCTTGATTATGTGATCAAGAGCCTTCATTGGAGAAGATATTGCAGTGATTGGATTGGGCATCATTGATCTGGTGAAGGGCAGCGTGTTGATAGCCCAAGGTAGCCTTAAATAAGCTATCTTGAAGTGACGAAGAAAAGCTAAATGTTGGGTGAAGATTGGTGCTGAAATTGCAACACTTTGATGGACCAAAGTGACTTCTAGCCTAGCAGATTGGAGCTCGGGAAGTGGCCAACCTAGAGAGCAGATTGGATCAGCCCATGTACACCAAGCAGAAGTGACTTGCAGCGATGTTAGGTGGTAACCCTCGTGGAGTCTCGATGTGTTTTCCTTTGAAGGACTAAGGGGAAGCTAGTGAGCAGTACGAAAGTGAAGGATCGACAAGAGTTTGTGCAACGTGTTTGTCATTGTATCTTGTATTCCATAGACTGTTGTATCATTCAGATTGGTTTAATATAATGAAGATTGGGTTGCACATTTTTGTACAATATTTGTTAAAAATTGTCTACACTTGTGCATATGTGATTCGCTGCTTTATACTTTCCACTTTGCAAAGTAGTACTGGTTGAGATTCTTGGTTTGGTAGTGTCAGTGATTCTAAGATTCTAAACTAGATCAAAGATCGTGGAAATTCAACATGGAATTAGAGTGTGTTTGAGCTACTTTGGAAGTCTTTGAATTAGAGTTGTGCGTAACGAAGTACAATGTGAGAGGTAGTTGGTCACATTATAAGTGAAGGGCTCACTACAATGTCGAAGTTTTAGGAAGGTCTCCTATATGAGGACAGGTTGGAGGGGTTGTCCAACTATAGTCCTTGGAAGGAAAGGATCAGGTTGGTCTTGAAGGTCAACAAGATCTGGGATTTTGCCAAGAAATCCATCAAGAAGTCAACTGATCCTAAGGAGCTGGAAATATATGAAGATTTGGATACGAAGGCGAGATTGATCATCCTAGATGGTGTGAAGGATGCCCTAATACCTCATTTGTCCGAGAAGAACACCGCACACGATATGTGGACGCATCTTCAGAATTTGTTCCAGAATAAGAACAAGAACCAAGTATTGGTATTGGAGGATAAGTTGAAGTCCACCAAGATGATAAAGGGTGAAGGAGTGACTTTGTATCTGACGAGGTTGTCTTAGGTCAGAGATGGGCTTGCTACCATCAGTGTGACTATTTCAGATGTAGATATGGTGAGGATTTTCTTGAAAGGGTTCGCTAAGGAATGGAAGCCCTTCATCAAGGGGATCGTTGCCAGAGAGAAATTTCTAAACTGTAATAGGGTGTGGGACGACTTCATTCGGGAAGAGTTGCGAGACGGGGATCTTCATCCAACGAAGAGGGAAGATGAGGATGTGGCACTTGCAACACGAATGAAGGGTAAGTAGAAGAAGGACATGAGTAAAGTCAAGTGTTTCAACTATGGCGAGATGGGTCATTTTTTATTGAGATGTCCGATGAAGAAGGGAGATGATGAGAAGAGGAAAGGAAAGCAAGTCGCCGATATTGCTACTTCAGCTGAGATAGATGATCTAACCAAGAGATTGGAGGAGGAGGAATTTGTTATGATCTCTCATTTCACACAGGGTACTATCAAAGAGGATGGATGGTACATGGAAAGTGGTGTGACGAAGCATATGTCAGGGTTACAGGAGGTTTTTGAGACTCTAGCTGAATGGGACTCGAAGTTGCACATGGAGTTGGGCGACAAGAGTTCGCTGGAGATCCAAGGATTGGGTGTTGTTCCATTCAAGATGGAGACAAGACAAGTGATGGGGATCTAGGACGTACTGTTTGTACCAGGACTCAGATATAGTGTGATTTTTGTCTCGATGATCGAGAAGAAGGGATTTGAGGTCTTGTTCCAGGATGGGAAAGCAAGACTCAGACTTAGAGGCTCTAGCTCCATAGGGATTGTGCTGGGAGTTAGAGAGCATGGTCTCTACAGGTTGATGGGAAAGCCTGAGGATCATGGGAAGAAGAAGCAGGTGGAGTAGGTGCAGGTTCCATAGAAACAGGTGCAGTTGTAGGCTTCAGAGGGGCAGATGCAGGTTCCAATGAGGAAATTCTATTTTCCAGATGTTAGAAAATTATATATTACAGAGCAATGGAACACATAAAATATGCGGAAACACAAACACATAAATAACATATAAAACAAGAGAGACACATATATATCTAGTTCACCCAACTTGGGCTACGTCCATGGAAACAACCAGTCCTTCCTTTCCATTATCCAACAAAATGAAGAGACACAACCTACAACATATTCGCTGTAATATCCTCTACTCTCTCACACAGTCCTCCTTTCTAGTTCTCGCTCAGAATATACATTCAATACACAACCGCAATACAATACACTCATACAAAATGAGGGGTTGCCTTCTAGGGAAAAAAACCCTACATTAAACATAACTTCTACCGTTAGACCATCCGCCTAATGAACGACCTAGATTGACTACGAAATTACAGTATTTTACAAGGAAATTTTACATCCGTTTTTAGCTTCGGGGCACTGTCCTTGAAACCCCATGCTAGGGGGGTTCATAAAATCGCCGTCGGCCCCCCCAGACCCCCCTGCAAACAATTAAATGACGGGTGGCGTTGCCACCCTGTTAACAACATGGGTCCAACATGGCGATACATCTAAATAAAGAAGATAATCAGGCTCCACACCCAACACCAGAGGCTCATAGGGAGTCGTGTTCTAGCGCGAGAGCTTGTAGGTTCATGGGGAGAATTTGTAGCCCAAGAAGAGCATGTGATCAGTGGGGAGCAAGGGTGCTCCTATAACTTCCAAGAAGGAATCATGGAGAGATTGGAAAGTGATACAAGAGAAGAAGAAGAAGCAATATGCTTCCAGTGATAACGAGACTTCCGAGAAAGGCATAGTTCATGCTTCAAGGATTGCTGTAGTGGTGAGTGCTAGGAGTTGGGCGAGTGTTGCGAGTAGTGATGATGATGATGAGTTACTTCCTAGTCTTGGAAGTACCTCCCTCACTAAGAGGGAGTATTTATTTTTGAATAGCTTGGGAGGTAATCCAAGCCCTAGGGTTCGGGGATTGGAGGGCAAAGCGCCACAAGAGTCACTTGTGGGTTTGGAACCCAAGATTGGGGTTTTGCACCAATCGTGTTTGGGGTATTTCCATGGAGCACTTTGGACATGTGATGGCATGAGATGATAGAGGGCGAAAAGTGGAATACAATGCTTCGAGAATCGTCAAATTCCTAGTTCTCCTTAGTGAGATATGAATTTTTGAAGTTATTTGTTGGGTTTGCACTAGAAGTGTCAAGGTCGACCTAGTGTTATTTAGGATTGTGACATCTTTTCAAGCCCTAAAGGTGACATTTTGGGAGCCCTCCTTATGTATATATATATATATATAGGAGGTGAGATGGATGACTATTCCTCATCCATTTGTGCAACACAAACTAAAAGGAGAGCCCGTTGGAGGCAAATAATTTTATGTTCAGGGGCCACAGCAAGGGAGGCAAACTAGTGTGAGAGATAGAGGGCTCTTTGAGGCTTGTTTTAGGGTCACCAAGTGCTGGAAGGAGGGCCGAGTTCCCTTGCTGGAGGGCTGCAACCTTGAGGACTGTTTTGAGGGCAATTTAAGGGTGGGCAGACCCTTGTAAAGCTGTCACAAGCCTACAAGAGGCTAGTTGTAGGGTGTTGCAGCTGTTTGGAGGTTGGCTGAGGGTTTGTAAGGGTTTGGAACAACCCAACACTACAATAGAGGGTCATATCCCCTCAAGGAATGACAACCGCACCTCTTGGGAGTGTTTTCGGGCACAAAAAGAAGGTTGGTTAAGGGACTCTTGTGTGCCGTAACTAGGCCTAGTTTGCTGCAACCAGTCATACCTCAAAACAATGAGCTGGAGTATGTATTTAACGACATTCTTGTAGGTGTTGGATCTAAGTTTTGGATCAGTTTTGGAGAAGTTTAATTTGCAACCTCTAGGAGCTAATTTGGAGGTTTGATTTGGTGATCAAGATCCTTCATTGGAGCATATCTTGCAGTGATTGGATTGGGCATCATTGGTCTGGTGGAGGTCAACATGTTTATAGCCCAAAGTAGCCCCATACAAGCTACCTTGAAGTGACGAAGAAGAGTTGAACGATGGGTGAATATTGGTGCTGAAAGTGCAACACTTTGATGGAAAGAAGTGACTGCTACCCTTGAATATTTGAACTCAGGAAGTGGCCAACGTAGAGAGCAAATTGGATCAGCCCATGTACACCAAGCATAAGTGACTTGCAGCAGTATTAGGTGGCAGCCCTAGTGGAGTCTTGATGTGTTGTCCTTTGAAGGACTAAGGGGAAGATAGTGAGTAGTACGGAAGCGAAGAACCGACAGGACAAGGTACGACATCGATTCTGCGCAACGTGTTTGTCATTGTATCTTGTATTCTATATAATGTTGTATTATTCAGATTGCTTTAATATAACGAAGATTGGGTTGTACATTTTTGTACAATATTTGTTAAAAATTTTCTACACTTGTGCATATGTGATTTACTGCTTTATATTTTCCGCTTTGCAAAGTAGTTCTGGTTGAGATTATTGGTTTGGTAGCGTCATTGATTCTAATATTCTAAGCTAGACCCAAGATTGTTGAAATTCAACAATGTGGGGGCTCCCACATTCTTCCTTTCATCCTGCAATAATCTATCAACTTCTCTGGTTCTCTTTCTCCCCTGCTTGAAAGATTCTGGTTGAGTGGGTGCCTCCACTTTGTCTCCTGTCTGCTCCTCTGCATGTGGTTACTCCACAACCTCTTGAAGTTAATCTTGAGGCTCCTCCTTTGGAGCTAGAAGCTCCTGCTCCAGTGGGATACTCACCTCCCGTTCCAAAGAGCATCTCATGGGCTTCTCCTCATTGAATTTGACATCTCTCCTCGCAACTATCATCCTCAACGAAGGAAGATACACCTGGTAATTGTGTGGAGTTTCAGTGTATCATACAAAAACTCCCAACTCAGCCGTAGGCTCAAGTTTCTTCCTCGAATCCTTAGAGACATGAAAATAAACTGAAGCTCCAAAAATTTGAAATGAGACACATCAGGCTTTCTCCTAGATAAAGCTTCCTCCGAGAGAAAGCTTCCTCGAGTGTGATCATGTTGAGAATCCTATGAGGACTCCGGTTTTGCAAGTAGACTCTGATGTTTCATTCTTTTGCCCATAGATGCAATGGCATCCCTTGATCATGAAACATGACCCTTGCTGCTCCCACTATACTCCAGTTCTTCCTCTCAGCTACCCCATTCAGCGGTGGGTTATGGGGTGCTAACAATATTTGAAATCTTGCGAAACAAATTCACCTCCATTATTGCTCCTGAGAGCCTTCACCTTCTTCCCAATCTCCTACACTAGTGCCTCGAACTCAAAAAACTTGGACAAAACTTCATCCATCTTCCGCATGAAGAAGATCCAACACTTTCTAGAGAAATCATCAATAAAAATAACATATTACTTATGTTTTGATGTGGAGGCTATAGAAAAGGGTCCACAAACATTAGAGTGGACTCACTCGAAGATTGCATCTGATCTTCTCTCTCGTCATGGAAAGTGGATTTAACATACTTCCCCAATGTGTAGCCCTTGCAGACATCCTGTTGGTCAAAGGAGCCTTTAGGGAGGCCAGTGGTAATTTGTTGCATGATCTCCAAGGCACCATGGTGTAAATGACCCAATCTCCTGTGCCAGAGTTCTCCAATATTGCGACTCTGCACCTTTTAAACCTTGCTGCTCAATGAAGTTCAATCTCCCACCTTAGGTTTGTATAGGTTATCCACTCAAACCCCAATATGCTTCACCTACCCGGTAGCTATGTGTCTTAGAAAATATTTCCCTTTCCTGAAAATAACATCATAGCCACGATCCTCCAAAACTGCTACAAAGATCGAGTTATTTTTTAGGCCGAGTATAAACAAAACATATTTGAGGCAAAGAGGATAGGCTTTCTCCCTCTCAAAGGTGACAATACCAATACCTGTAGCACTGTACCTCCCATCATACACCATTTCGATATGCATATGGAGATTCTTCTCCATGATACTGAAAAACTCCTTGCACCCTGTCATATGGAACGAGGAACCATAATCAAGGTACCACACACTCCCCATAAAAATGATGACCATGCATGCTATTAGGGTGAAGTCTAATTCGAATTGTGAAGACAATGCTTCACCCGCTGCTCCTCCTGTAGGCTTATTGGTAGATTTCTTGTGCAAACATTTTGCTGCATAGTGCTCGAATTCGTAGAAGTGGAAGCACTTGATCTTGCTCAAGTATTTCTTCCTGCCATTATTTTAGTTGGTTACAAGATTACTATGGTACTTCCCTTTTCCCTTCTTCTCCTTTCCAACCAAGGCAAATTTTTCTTCATCCCGTGCTCTAGATGAAGTTCCATCCTAGTTATTTCTCTTGAACTCTTCTTGAACCAAATCAGACCACAACCTTTCCCAATTCGGTAAATTTTCCCTTCCATTCACAGAGTCTTGCTAGTTGTGCCAAGATTTTGGAAGGCCTAGAAGAGCTAGCCTCACGAGGTCATCTTTTGTAATAGTCACCCCAACACCTCCAAGCTCATCCTAAACTTGTGTAAATTTGGTGAGATATTGTGGAATAATATCATTTTTTTGCATCTTAATGTTTTGAAGTTTATCTTTCAGGGCCAATTTTTCTATGGTCACTGCTATTTTTGAATAGCTCAGTTAGTGCCTTCCACATAGAAAATGGTGTCTCATTTCCATGCATATTTGAAACCACATGGTCTCTCACACCTTCCAGAAGAATTCTCCTGGTATTTGCAACATCCTTCTTTCATTGGGCTAATTGTTCCGCATCCGACTGAAGAGTTTTTGCAATGTCAGTTTTAACATATTCTAACACCATTTTCATCGAGCACTTCTTCCATTCAATCCTTCCAGGCTATGAAATTCGAGCTACCCTCTTGGGAATACTCCAATCTATGTCCGTTAAAAGACATTCTCCCAAACCTGAAGAAAAACTGCTGCAAGAAGTCTGCAAATTCGAAATTCTTGAGAGAAAATTTCGAAATACTGGTTCTAATGTAAATTCAGGTCTCTGATACCATGTAGAAATTTGATAGAAATTGTAACTGCTCAAGAATTCTAGCTAAAAATCATAAGATACAATTATACTCTACTGATATCTAGAATGAAATTCAGAATTTAGAACAACATGCACAAACATGCAATAAGTAAAATGAAAAATACATAGTGATTTATAGGGGAACCCAACTGGGAACAAACTCCTCAAAGCCTCTTTGCATTAATCAATGAATTGAGAAACTATTATGATTACTAGTTCCAACTCTGAGCTTAACCTGCAAAAGAATAATTGTTTTTCTGCTCAATGAACAAGCTCTGGGCAACACTTAGCCAATTATTTGCTCACCAAGGCCCCTATTTCCATGTGCAAATCTTGAGAAAATTAGCCTTTATTCTTTAGGAATTTCATCCAAATTGATTGCACAATTACCAAGGATTGATCACTGATTCCATGCAACACTTGTACACTCAAGAAGAGTATACAATTGATGTTACACTACCTTGTAATCTCCACTTCAGTTGAGGAACTCGAATTTTCTGCATGCACTAGCTATTTTGGGCTGATTGATAAGTTAAATAACAAATATATGAGTTAGAATGCTGTCCTATTGCATAACCAACCTTCAACTGACTCTAACAATAGTTAGAGGTCAGTTAACTGAATACAACTGAAAATAACTAAACTGGATTACTAAAATTTGGCAATCACACATGCATAACTAAACTCCAAGCCCTCTAACTCAAATTTATTGAGCTAACTAAGTGACAAGAGCCATGTCACACTAGTTAACTACCTCCAAGTTGTCTTGCTGATGTGGAAATTCCATTAAGTCAATTTGACTAACGCTAAAGTCAAATTGAGCCTTTCTTGCTACATTTTTTCAACAAATTTTCATTTAAAAGATCATATCGAGAAACTAATTGCACAAGTCAAAAAGTGTAAAACTAAGAAGCACAAGTTAGAACAAGAAAATGAAAGTTCCGACAAGAAGCTCAATGAAAGTCTATTAGAGAAAGAAGAGGAAAATTTACGCTTAAAGGACCTTAATAAATAAATATTAGAACAAATCAAGAGTTTAAAAGACGAGAAGTTTGAATGCCAAAATAAAGTTGACTCAGAAAATGAGGAACTCCTACGTCTCAAAAACCATGATCATAGTCTACTCACTCAAATTAAGAAACTTAAAAATGATAAGAAATCATTAGATAACAAATTAGAAGAATTTATCACGAAAGAAGTGTTGAAGTCTTCAGTCCAAGTTGAAGAAAAAGACATGAACACCGATCCAATCAATATCACAGCTCAAGAAAATGACAAATCAATTGAAGTAAAGACATATTCAGATGTTGGGCAGTTCAGACGATGGAAATTCGAAGTGAATATTTTATAACCAATTCAACAACATCAGTACCTAAAGTAATAAGGAAATTTCCACACACATAAGGGAAAGTCAAAACAGAAGAAATCCTTATCGACATTTGAATCACAAGAGCATACTTTTCAATCAATCTACATATCAATATCACTAAGAACATAAACAACAAACTTATGTTCCAAAGAATACTGAATTTTGTACAATCCACTCATGTGATAACCATTTTCTCAGCTATCAAGTAATTGCAAAGTTCCGCAAAATATTGATTTAGTATGGTTAGATCCTTTCTTAGTGCGACAATTTTATTTATCACTCAAAGGAATTTAGCATCTTGTATCAACGAAGATGACAACTCGAAGAATGTCAAAACATGCAAGACAAAGAAGCAGATGACATGCCCTGTTAGCAATTAGCTTTGAGGACAAAGCTTTTTGAAGAGGAATAAATGTTATGAATAAAAAATATATATAAATAATATAAATATAAACAATAATGATAATTGTAATAATGATTAATTAAATTAGTGATTACCATTGAAGAGGGATGTCTCTAAGGACATGATGTTTTGTGAAGAGGTACTTGCCTAGGTATATAAGTAGGCACTCACCATCCTTGTAATCATATCACTTGTATTCAAATATTCTTATATATATTCCTCTGAATATACAAATTTTGTTCATTACATTGGTATCAAAAGATTTCTCTGAGTATACAAACTTTGTTCGTTACATTGGTATCAAAGTTGTTCGATATTTTGACCGCTAAATCCATTAGAGAACTTCTGAGGTCTAAAATGGGCCTCCTAAGAAAAATGTACAACCAAAATAAACTTTATAAGAACCAATAGGATTCAAGATGATGATGTCAACCATGGAGTATGATTCACCATTTTTGGAGTAAAAAGGTAAAAAGATCAAAAAATAATAAAATTATAAAACTACTTTTTCAACTTATATCCCTAAGGTTTTATTGAAAGTTCAAGTGGGAGTACTTATTGGATGCAAAATTTGATTTCTCATCCAAGGAGTATCCATGTTGCATACTTCCAATGGACCCTGCTACATGAAAAATGAGAAATACATGAAAAAACGTGATTGCAATCACGTTTTTCATGTATTTTTCATTTTTCGTGTAGTAGGGTCCATTGAAAGTATGCAACAAACGTGATTGCAATCACATTTTTTCATGTATTTCTCATTTTTCATGCAGCAGGGTCCATTGGAAGTATGCAACATGGGTACTCCTTGGATGAGGAATCAAAATTTTCATCCAACGAGTGTTCCTGCTCGAAATTTGAGTAAACCCATAGGAAGATAGGTTGAAATTACAATTTGAAAAAGTAGTTTTTTCATTTTCCCTCTAAAATTTGATGATGTAATCTAATCTTATTTTACTATTTCCACTATTATTTTATGATTTCCTTAGGAGACCCATTTTAGACCTCAAAATTCCCCTAATGACTGCACAAAGCCGCGTTCTCCAATCCAGGCCTTTGGCCATTAATATTCATCAACTTTGTTGTCGTTGAAGCGTTTCGCTACAAGAATTTAAAAATGGGAAAAAAATATTTAAAAAAAGTTATATATATAAAGTCAAAACAACAAAGAGAGTATATATTAAAAAATAAAGTAAAAAAAATAATTTATATAAATAAATAAATAAATAAATAATCATAATAAATAGTTAATTAAGAATTAGTTAATGAAGAGACATGTCTAATGGGACATGACCATTCATGAAAGGGCTCCTTCTTAGGTATAAGCGAGCCCCCATTGTAACATTCAATAATCCTTGTAATATTCATCTTATCAATAAAATTATAATTCAATACATTTTTGTGTTCTACATTTTAAGCACAATTACTCTGCTTCAGTGGTATCAGAGCCATTTTACCCTTTGGACGTTAACCACTATACAATCTATCCTTTAAGCCTTAGATCCAAAAATAATGGAGACATATTCCCAAGATGATGACCATATGACTAGACAAGAATTATTACTTGAAATGAATGAAATACTTGCAAAATCAATAAATATTTTTGAAACATCAATTTTGGAACCTACAATAGAAGCTAACATTAATTTCAAAGAAGATAAGTTTGAGCCAAGTGTTTTAGGAGAGAGATATATGACAAACGTGGATGTAAATGCAGTTGTAGATAATGAAGATGTCAAGATTATTGATTTTGATGATGAACAAGAAGAGAAAATAGTTGATGATAATATTGGAGAGGACAATGTGAATACACAAAATAAAAAAAGAAATGAATCCATATATGATTCCAACATCTTTTAGGGATATTTTGATGTAAGTATAGTAAATATAGAAGTAGACAAGAAATATGTGTTGGATTCCAACAAGAGAAAGGAACTAGATAATGACATCAAATGTGAGGAGGCAAAAAATGTTGGTAATCCTGATGATATTCATGTCAACATTAAGCCTTCAAGCAGTGAAAAAAGTTATGAGGATGATAATTTTTTTTTTCCAACCTATGATGGGTTGGATGATGTGAAAGGGGAGGCACCTCCAGGTAGTGTCCAACCAAACAGTTCTTTTAAGTTAGTTGGTTTCATTAGGGGAATTTTGAGGTATAAAATGGGCCTCCTAAGGAAATTATAAAATAATAGTGGAAATAATAAAATCATATTAGATTACATCATCAAATTTTAGAGGGAAGAAAGAAAAACCTATTTTTTCAATTCATGTTTTCAACTTATCTCCCTATGTGTTTTTACTCAAATTTCGAGTGGCAATACCTGTTGGATGCATAATTTGATTCCTCATCCAAGGAGTACCCATGTTTCATACTTTAAATGGACTATGCTACACGAAAAATGAGAAATGCATGAAAAACGTGATTGCAATCATGTTTTTTCTTGTATTTCTCATTTTTGTGTAGCAGGGTACATCGAAAGTATGCAACATGGTACTCCTTGGATGAGGAATTAAATTTTGTATCCAACAATTACTCCCACTCGAAATTTGAGTAAAAAATTAGGGAGAAAAGTTGAAAATACAAGTTGAAAAAGTAGTTTTATTATTTTATTATGTTTTAATCTTTTACCTTTTTTACTCCAAAAATGGTGAATCATCCACCATGGTTGACATCATCATCTTGAATCCTATTGGTTCTTGTAAAGTTTATTTTTGTTGTACATTTTTCTTAGGAGGCCCATTTTAGAACTCAAAATTTCTCTAATGGCATGTGTTGAATAAGCCAAAAAGAGTGAAGGGGAAACATGAATCAAGGTTTGCGTCTTGTCTTGGTAATAAACATAAAGTCAATGAACAAACAAAAGCAAAGTTGGGGAAAAAACATAGTAGACAAACTATGTTTTTGAATTTGGAAGATGTTTAATGAGTTGGTTTGATTAAGACACCAACTTCAAAAAGGAAATCTTCAGTTCAATCACCTTCTACTCATTTTCCAAAGGAGAATTATCGCTCTTCACATGCTTCATTTGATGGGTTAGTATATAAGAAAGGTTTCATTACCAATAAAGATTAGAGACATGCAGATTCATGAAGTAGTGAAGGAGGCACCATGCCTGAAATTCAGGATCACAAAAGGACTGATTACATGTCTGAAGACTCTTCATTTGTACAAATGTCAAACACTAAGAAGATTATTAGGGGAAATGTTGTGACGTGGACCCAAAGGATGAACTGTAACTCATAAAATATGGTAACACTATGGACCAAGAAGCGTAGATACGACTGTGTGAATACAAACAATCCTGACTTCATATATGTAGATGAGTTTTTTCATTCCAAAACAGGTCAAAGAGGATATGGGGTTTACTCGAGTGGACTTCATATAAATATAGCGAAAATCTACCCACACGAACACCACAAAGATGACGAGTTTACATTACAATTGACGACGACTTTTGATGCCATCACCCATGTTAAGTCACATCACAAATTCCTCCACCATGTTGACATATTCAAAAAGTGCAAGAAGGCGCTCACATATTTGGAATTCCTTAGAAATAGCGAGTTGTTTCTGGACATCAAGGAGGACATAGGTCCACGCATTTTGAAAGAGGTCGACGAGGGTGGTTGGTTTACGGAAGTGTGGTTGCACAAGGTGATGTCAACTTATGAATCAATAGCATATTTAATAGTCAAACGACGGTATGAAGTTGAGGCATTGTGTGGTTCTCTTCATGAGGGCCTATGCCGATGTCAGGATCGCCTGGCGATCGACATTGGAGATAAGAAAGTCAACTACGGAAACAATGGAAGAGATGTGATGCCGCTATTCTAACCAGAAACTAATAATTCCGTTGTAGGGGACATGAACGTACAAACGTGTACGATGACCATCGAGAAAACAAAAAAAAATATATAAATACAACTAACATAAAAAAATAAATTCAATAATTGGAATAACTTTATGAATCTATAATAAGTAACTTTATTAAATCATAAATCAATTTATAATAATTTTTTATAAAGTTACTTTAGTTATAATAATAATAATAATAATAATAATTAATACATATCAATAAATAATAAATAAAATAGCTTTACAAGAAAAAGCAGATTCACAAGGAAGGAAATCAACATGCCAAAATGACGTATGCAACATGGAGAAAAATTTCAACAATAAAGCTTTGAGGACAAAGCTTTTCAAAGGAGGGGCAATGTTATGACAATAATTTATATAAAAATAAATAAATAAATAAATAATAATCATAATAAATAGTTGATTAATCTTTAGTTAATGAAGAGACATGTCTAATGGGACATGGCCATTCATGAAAGGGCACCTTCCTAGGTATACAAGCGGGTCTCCATTGTAACATTCAATAATCCTTGTACTATTCATCTTATCAATGAAATTATAATTCAATACATTTGTGTATTCTACATTTTAAGCACAATTACTCTAAAGTTTTGTTGCTTCAAAAACTCTCCAAGTAATAGAAGTATTCTGGTCGATGACATGGTTTTCAATTTACTATTAATTGATTGCCTTAACATATTATTAATGATTACATTGGAAAACATTTGATTTTTAAGTGATTTAAATCGTTATATGATGATGGAGATGATGCTTTCCATCCTTTAAGACCGATAATATCTATAATTTTTTTTAGTCTTTTCCATAGATTTGGTATTCCCTTACCCATTGGGGTCTAGGACTAATCCTTTTCAACATACCTGGTAATTATGGAGCAATAGATTCACTACTTGAGGTCTACCTTTCCTCAAGATTAATAAGCCTCAACATCTTCAAATATTTATTGTTAGCTTGACATGATTTGGCCTTGAAATTGGAGCTTTCACAACCCCAAATACCAAGAGGATGCCAGGTAAACCACATTTCCTAAAGGAATACGCCATAGATTTATCATACAAATAAATAGAATCAATCTAAGTATTCTTGAAAATTTCATTTATATAATTGAACTAAGCGTTATACAAAATCGACGACTGTGGACAAAAGTATCTTCCCTAGACTGGGTGGCCTAGCCTAGAACAACAGAAATACAAAGTAGCTATTGTTTCCCTTAAAGAAAATAGATAATGGGATGAATCCTACCTTTGATCCGTTGTATGCTCACTCCTTTCTTGGCTTGAATTCTCCAATCCTAGCTCCCGTGGTTGTAATTAGAACTCGCACAATCAGACAACACAAGCCAATGATCAACGGTATTTTTGTAGCATCATCTAAATACTTCATTCAATGGATTAACATGGAATCTAAATACATCAAATCATAACACCATCTATAAGAAAACAAAAAACTCTTTGCATTAATATAAATGGAAGGAGTTACAACAAGAAATAGGAGTCGATCTAATAGAAGAGCTCCTCCAAGTTGACTTGTCCCTTCTTTGCCACAAAGTGCACCTCTAATCACTCTAATGCATGGAATGATAAATCTTTACAACAACAACATGAAGGTAGAATTCTATCTCCAAAATCCAACCCTTAGCTTATGAATGACCACAAATATATAGGAGAGGGAGGTAATTTGGGAGTTCTTATCCATTTACCAATCTAGGGCTTGAGATCCACTCTTGATGGGAGGATGGGATCAAAGAACAAGGGATGAAAACTCTAAGGTTGTATAGGATATGATCCGAATGTTTTATCTGAGGTAAATAGTTGTAACAAATTTTGGAATATTCTGGAAAAAGAGGCTTTCAAAATCTCTCTCTTTTTCCCGAATTTCTATAACCAACGCAGGTGCATAATAGAGCAACCTGTAGGTGATCAACGCAGGCCACAATGGAGCAACCTGTAGGTGAATGCTATCCATTAAGAGGCCAGAGAGCGTTGGCCCTTAAATGACTGAAAAAAGGTGTTTTCAGGCAGAAACACTTGGATATGAGAGTGTCATGCATATGGATTTGTGCCATGAGGATGTCAAGGGATAAAAGGATGTTGATTGATCTAGTTTGTAGGCTGATTGACCAGATGTGACAAAATGGCCTATAATAGATTTCCCCCTGAAGCACAAAGTCAGGAATGGTGACTGATAACTGAAGTGATTTACCTTGCGAGAAGTCAGGATCAAGAACAACCAACGAGATCATGTTTTGTTACAATACATTTACATCATGATATATTTGTTGAGGGAGGCATACCCATACTCAACACATAAGCTAACATTACATGTACAATGATCAAAATACACATCCACTGATGGAGAATGGTGGACCCATGAATGGATGACTGTTTGTATGACAACAACCATCATACATTGTGATCTTGTATATATATTGAAATCACATCTTGGATGGATGAAACTAGATCCGGGGTCTTCTATCTCGTTCACAGGACTGTCCAATGTCTGAGTCTAACCATGTGAGTCAATGAGCTGGAGTCCAACATGGTAGACAACATCTGATTATCGACCAATGATGTAAGTCGTTAACAAATGCAAGAGAAACCACCAATGATGTTAATGGCTCTCAAGGTACTGCAATACAATCTGTATGGTGTTAGTAAATGAGTCGATGTCGAACACCACACAAAATATTTCGGTCGAAGGTCAATGATGTAAACCTATCGCTGAGATCGAGGAAACTTTCCATTGATGTATGCAAGCACCGTGGTAATGAGGGGTGTTTCTAAGTCAACTTCCTGGATAATGAGTTGATGTCGATATGAAGCGACCCATCGCAGGGGGGCCTCGATGTATCCCCCATCAATGACACGAAAAGGGTATGAGGATTTGAGACAGAATGATGTTGATACATGACTGGATCAAGAATGGCAGACATGGAATGAAGGCTTAAGAGTATTGTAGCAGATATCAGCTGAATGACTTCTCTTGAACACAATGGCGACATTGAATGGATTTGGCAACATTGACCCAAAACCGAAGATGGAGGCTTTGAAAACAGTATGATAAACCAAGAGACAAGCAAATTACCCAACCCAACAACCACAAAGATGATGTGGAAGAGTGTCGTTTTCAAGAACGACTCGCTACCATTAACAAATGGAGTACCCTGTTTTCCCAGTTTCCCCAACCATACTGGTCAATACGTCTTTATTTTTTAACACGCTTGAGGAGGATAAAATATGCTTGATTTGTAAGTTCACCCTTTAGATGAATCCCTCATAGTATGTTTAACAAACCCTGAGAAGGAGTGGTTCGAACTTGTCATGCTTGACAAGTCCATCACTGCTTGATGTTTTAATGAGTCTAATAGAGGTAAAACTCGACATCTTTTTCATGTTTAGAGAGTTTGAAAAAGAGGCTAAAAATAAATTTCCAGATGTTCCTTTTCATAGATAGTCCCTCGAGTCTGAAAGGGCGTAAAAGAGTACCCAAGAGAACCTCTTAGTCATGTTCGACTAAAGTATCCCCTTTTCGTAAATAATCTATCTTAGTCAGGAAAGGGGTAAAATTATACTAAGCAGACGTCTTTTCATAGACTTTAACGAGTTCGAAAAGACAAGTGCTCGAAACTATTTTCATATTTTGGGAGTCTGAAAAGAGTTGAAAGAGAACTCCAAGTTTCCTTTTTCGTGAGTTTATGGAGACTTCCGAGAAAGTGATAAAAGTGTACTCCTTGGTTAAAATGATCTGTGAAAACACGAAAAAATTCGTTAAATAGCCTGCTGAAAACATGACAAAAAAGATCAAACCTACCTGTTTCATGATAAAAATGAACGATTACTATGTCAAAACATTAAATATGATAAAATAATGGAAAAACGACCATAAGTAATGAAAATGACTATTCATTTTTACCATTTGACATTTACCTTTAATAGTGAGAGCTTTGAGCCTTTTTTTCCCTTGATCTTATGTAGCTGATTGCGGTCACTACGGTGGATCATTTCCAATGCTGTCACTTCCATGTAGGAGTTAATACCTTTCTCTTTCAATTCATGGCCCCTTTTTGTGATTTATGAAAATTTTATGGATTTTTGAGAGCCATGGGGTTCTAAAATTTCGTCCTAGGACCAATGAAATCCATGCATGTTGAAAATTGTTTTGTACCAGGGAAATATTACACTGCAGGGAGGGTTGCAATGCTTTGTCATCCCTTTTGGGGCAATGTTGGGTGCAATTCCTTAGTCAAAATTGCCAATTTTTCTAAAAAATTGTGAGGTTTTCTGCATGAAACAAATTATAATGAGTGTCCTATTGATGTTTTAGGTACTCATCAACACAAAATTTCCTTTGTGTGGAGAGAAAGAGAAAATGAAGAACAAGAATTGAATGTAGCAAATGATCCTGCCACCATTCAGACACTCAAAAACTGTGGTATGTTGAAATTCTTCTACTTACCTGGCATGAGGCAACATATGGAATTAATTAAGTTCCTAGTTCATTCATGGGATGTACATGCACACACGTTCACGTTATGGGAACATCTACTTGAGATCAAAGTGGAAGAAATATACTTTTTGACAAGTTTGTCCATGAGGGGTGCCCCCATATATCTCTTAAGAGGGAGAAATGGAGGAGAGTTAGTAAAGGATTACATCACCACTCATTGTAGACCTCAAGCATAACTGGCTAGAGATGGGAAGATCAACATTAGAGATGTGAATCATCTGCCTCTAAGAACAATCCTATTTATTATCGCTAGATTTGCTGGTAGCTCAACACATCATGTAGCTAGCAGATCATACATGCAGTACAATTTAGAGTGCCTAGAGCCGAGAGTCTTCAACTAGAGTGAGCGGGTATTGGTCAACATGAAGGAACATTTGTCTAAATCAAAAGAAGGAAAACTGATTTTTTTTTGGCTATGGTTTAATTCCGATTTCTTTTGCCCTGGAGAGGATTCCATTGTTACAACCTCAACATATCACACCTGAGCCCATTGATGTGAGGGTTTCATGGATGAGGAGGTGGATAGACATTATGGCTCGACATGCAGGTCCACCAACGGTCAATTTCACACTATCAAAGTGCCTATCTTTATTGGTCAACTATTGTGCAAGATGGGTTGTGCAATAGCACATTATCATGAGCACTATTACTCTATTGAGGTTCATAGTCTTATTTGCATATAGTTTTTGATATAGGCCATGCGGCCATATGTGTCTCGATCATAAATTTTGTAAAACCAAACTTTATATATATCTATCTATCTTCAGTGTTTCTATGTTTCTATTAGTTCTTTCAATTGATGAGATGTGTATTGATATTTAATTTACATTCGTTGCAAATTTCTATCTAAAACATGATTAGCTAGCGCATTTGCTAGTGTATTTAGATTTCTAGAAATGTGTTGATATTGTATGAAATCAAAATGTCTTTCTAGAAGGTGAGCCCTTAAAAAAATCCATCTTGAGCTTCCACAACCTAAAACTATGACCATTAAATTTCTCTATATTTCCAATACTCGCCATCTTCTTTCACCACAAGAATCGATCTCGTAGATTTCCCATTGAACAGGGTATACCACAGGCCCGAGCAAAAAACCCCTCAGAAGCAAAGGCGTCCCCTTGAAGCCAAAAAAACTGTGTTACCAAATGTAGGTTTTAACCTGTACATAAATTATCTGCAAACGAATTCTTAAAAAACAAAAATTAAACAATAGCGAGAGCATAAAACATAAAACAATTATACACAAATATTTTTCCCCTGGATCCCAAATCGGGACTACCAACTTGATTTTTCATTATATTCCTTTTAGTGTTACAACACACACACACACACACACACACATATACATGTCGAAGTATTCATAAACCCAAATCCATTAACCCTGGATTAGAGCATAACCGTGAAAAGAGTTATGAGGATGATAGAAAAAAAAATTCAATTTATGATGGGTTGGATGATGTAAAAGGGGAGGCACCTCTAGGTAGTGTCCAACCAAACAATTATTTTAAGTTAGTTGGGTTGACTGTGTTGAATAAGCCAAAAAGAGTGAAGGGGAAACACAAATCAAGGTTTGCATCTTGTCTTGTTAATAAGCATAAAGTAAATTAACAAGCAAAAGCAAACTTGGGGAAAAAACAATGCAGACAGAATATGTTTTTGAATTTGGAAGATGTTTAATGAGTTGGTCTGATTAAGACACCAACTTCAAAAAGGAAATATTTAGTTCAATCACCTTCTACTCATTTTCCAAAGGAGAAGTATCGTTCTTCACCTGCTCCATCTGATGGGTCAGTATATAAGAAAGGTTTGATTATCAATAAATATTAGAGACATGCAAATTCATGAAGTAGTGGAGGCATCATGCCTAAAATTCAGGATCACAAAAGGACTGATTACATGTGTGAAGACACTTCATTTTTACAAATGTCAAACACTGAAAATATTCTTAGGGGAAATGTTGTGACATGGACCCAAAGGATGAACTGTAACTCATAAAATATGGTAACACTATGGACCAAGAAGTGTAGATGCGACTGTGTGAATACAAGCAATCTTGACTTCATATATGTAGATATGTTTTTTCATTCCAATATAGGTCAAATCAGATATGGGGTTTACTCGAGTGGAATTCATATAAATATAGCAAAACTATACCCATACGAACACCACAGAGATGATGAGTTTACATTACAATTGATGACGAATTTTGATGCCATCACCCATGTTAAGTCACATAAAAAATGAAAGAATATAACGCACACCCAACATTATGACTGAATAAACATCAATAAATTGTAGTAACACAAGTTGTGAGTTAAGAATGATGACTAAATGACGGATACCACATGTGATAACATCCGAAAGTAGCTCGACCACTATGCTATACTCAACGATGTTATTAGTAGAGCTACCGATACAAATCCCTTGTAGACTCACTAACTCTCCATTTGGAGAAAAGATAGCCCACGCTGCAGAGGATAGATTATGAGTACTATGAATAGCACCATTAATATAACAGATGTATGGTTTAAGGGATGCTGACATCTACAAACCAAATGTAAAAGGATCAACAAAAACCATAGGAAACTTTGGAGAGACACTATAAATACACTCAACACACCTACAAACAATATGTACACAATGTACAATGAATGAGATCAAGCATAGTATTTTTTGAGGTACAACCCATTCCTAGGCTGTGCCAAAGGATTCCATGAAAATAAACTAACTCATAGGCTCCTTTTGCAAGGAAGCACTTGACAATATACCTACCTAACCACATTGGTTGGAACTTTCTTAAACCTAACATCAACTTCTTGGTCATATAAAAGAACAAGGTATGCTTCTAAGAAGATACGAGGCTTGAAACTTTTTTCAGATTATGCCTCGATATGTGTTTTATGGGCTTCATTAGCTATAACAGCGTAGCGCCGAGTCTAATCCAAATTGGTCAGTTGTAAAAGACGTTCCTCTTCTATAGAAATGGTAGGAAGAAGTTCAATAGCTAGTTTGATTGATGGAATCTCACATTTGATTGGGAGGATCACTTTTAGACCATAAACCAACTGAAAGGGGGTAAATCTTGTAGCAGTACTCACTGAGGTTCAGTATGCCCAAAAGGCAGCGTAAAGAAGCAAATTCCAATATGATTTGTGGACCCCTATCATACGTTGAATCATAGTCTTAAGAACTTTGTTGATAGCTTCAACCTGTCCATTAGATCTAGGATAGTAGGGAGTGGAACATTCATGGGAAAGTCCCAACTTGGCGGTTGGTTCAACCATCATATGATTCTGGAAATGCTTTCCATGATCTGTAACTATGGTTTGCGGAACACCAAGCCATGCGATAATGTGATTAAATAATAAATATGCAGCCGTTTCGCTAGTGTTGTTATATGTAGGCATCACCTCAGCCCATTTGGTAAAATAATCTACTGCGAGAATGATATAACCATGCCCCCTGGACGAGTGAGGGTTACAAGTCATAAAGTAGATACCCCAATTTGCAAATGATCCAATAACGATAATGGGATGCAAAGGAGAAGGCAGAGCACGAGTCTTATGATCATAAATTTGGCGTGCATGACACTTTTGGACAACGAGAATATAATCCCGAAAAATAATGGGCCAGAAGTAACCAACACGTAAGATATTCTTCGCGGTAGCATAACTAGATAAATGACTGCCACATACCCCCTAGTGGAATTCATTAAGGACTTTATCGACCTCCTCATGTGTTAGGCACCTTTGTAGAATCGTATCGCTACCGCATTGATAAAGAGTGTCACGAATGATGATGTAATCTTTGGCTTCGTATCAAATACGTCACTGATCGGAGTGAGATACCAAAAAGTATGGGTTTGGACATAAATCAGAATGTCTCCATACCACGGGTCAGATGAAATAATAAGAAACAACGACTCGTCAGGGATAGAATCGTCAGTTGTTTATTCAGAATTAGGGGAAGGAAGGTCTCACATAAGCTCAACGAAAAGCAAGGATTTCTTTGACTTGGATTTGATGAATCCTATGTTAAATGCTTGGAGGATGAAGATTCATTTAGAGTATTTCCCCCCAGGAATTGGAGTGTCAAAATGTATGTCATAGGGTTGCAATCCGAAACAACTGTAGTTTTCCGGAGCAATATGTAATGTCGAAACCTTTGGAAAGCTTGAACGACCACCAAAACCAACTTTTCTATATGAGTATACCTGATGTCGCTATCATTGAGATTCCAAATCAAGTAATATATGAAGTGTTCTGTCCCTACATGGTCTTCTTGGACCAATACCATTGCTAAAGTAGAAATGGCAACAACAAGGTAGAGGAAATAGTTGTGTTGGTAATCAGGGGGATACAATGCTTTTGGAGTTGTGTTATCCCAATGGAAGGGAACCCATTTCTTAAGCAGGAGAGTGAATCCTTTAGTCAAATCGACATAATTAGGGACAAATCATCGCATGAAGTTAACTTTCCCTTGAAGTCGTTGAAGCTGAATGAGTGAAGGAGGTGTAGGAAAGTCGATGATTACCTGTAATTTCAGAGGATCAATGCAAATTCCTTTTTTTAAATAAAAAGACCCAAAAGTATTCCAGAATTGACGCAGAACACAAATTTGTGTGGATTTAATTGAATATTATAGTATCTACACCGTGAGAAAATGGCCCTAAGATGCATCAAGCGATCAAGCCGATACTTAAAATGAATAGGGAGATTGTCCAAATATGGTTGCATAATGTGCTAATATCATGAAAAGTGTAATCCATGGCCCGCTGAAAAGTGGCCCCAACATTCTTTAGACCAAATGGGAGTTTCCAGTAGGAAAATGTACCCGAGGGACAAATAAATGCAGTCTTAGGTTGATCCGCTAGGAGAATGTTGATTTGATTATATCCAAAGAAACCATCCATGAACGAATAGATTTCACAACCAGCGCAGTGATCAATAATCTGGTCGATGAACGAGGTTCGGTAGTTGTCCTTAGGACAAGTGCGATTCACATCCCGATAATCGATGCATACTTGGATAGTCCTCTGTTTATTCATGACAGGGATGACATTAGATAACCAATCAGTGAGAGGAACGAGGTAAATAAAACCATCACGAAGGAGTTTCCAAACTTCACTATTAACCGCGGAAAAATTCTTCGGATGGACCAGATGGAGGCATTTCCAGAATGGTTTAGCATTAGGATACATTTTAATTTCGTGCATTACTATATTTGGGTCGATACCAGACATCTCCTCATAGGTTCAGGCAAAGACATCATGACTGAAAAAGGGTTTTATAGGTCTCAATCAAGGATGGAGAGCAAGACACATCAATGTGTAGATTTTCGACAACACCTGGTTTAACATAAATGTCAAGAGGTATCGTCTATATTCAAGAGATTCTTCTCAGAATCGACTTCGTGGATAGAAAAAGAAATCACAAAAGGTCCGATGAAATTGGGTAGATAGACATCACTGAGATTACCCTCAATGAAATATGGTAAGGAGGAATGATGGTGATGATTTTCCCATGATGCATCGTCTTGAATTATTATCTCCATGATGCTCTTGTCAGTAGAAAATGCATGAGAGAATGGATCATAAGACGTGCCATAATCCAATGATTGATCGACCCAATGATCGAGGAAAATGTATGATCCGCACAAACCAAATAGATAGCTTCGTAATCAATTTCAATAGGGTTAAGTGGCATTCGGTCACCAAAACTGTTGATGTTGATTTCGTCGGGTATTATCCATGAATCAATCTAGACAGTAGAAGACGATATCATGTTGATATAAGCAACCAAAGATGAGCTATTGGGAAGAGGAGGAGGAAGCGAAAAGGTCCCCATGAGCGAGGAGTCCTTCAACAGTCCAACCCTGACATGCTGATAAGAGTGTAGAGCTTCCCTTACAAGCGAGACACTTCTAGTAACATGAGAATTAGAGGAGAAAAATGCAAGTTGGTCAATCTCACCTTTATGAAGAAAGTTGATCATACGGAAATACGTTGAAATGATTGTGGCCATGGCATAAACCCACGTGTGACCCAGTAGAATAATATAATCAAGAGGTCCGTTGATAACTTCTACTTCTATAGGTACAATCTTGCCCCCCAATTCAAAATACAACAAGGATTATATGTTCTTCCATCAAAAGATTTCAATGTGGTAGATCACTGACTCAGTTGAGGTGATCCAATCGCTTTCCAAAAAGACATAGACATGATGCAAGTCGAGGCTCCCTCATCCACATAGAACGATGAATGTTCTTATCACGAACGACGACCTGAATGATAAAATATAATTGAGCTGGAAGGCGAGGAATATAGTTTTCATGACTGAAAACAACTCGGTTGGAATCCGAAGGGTCCACACATCCGATAGACGAAAACAAAGCCTTTTTCTGGGCGGGGCAGTTTTGCAACACCTCGAGGGTCGACATAGTTGATGGAGATTGAGCCAAGTCCTCAACGACCTTGTAATTTTGAGCAACTTTGGCACAAGGGTTGAAAGTAGACTTATGGATAACACCCTTCGTAGGCTTAATAGTTGACTCCGTAGGAATCAAATGTGGAGGAGGATCGGATGGAGGTGATGCTGAATTGGAAGTTTGATCATTAGTCTGACCTTTCAGAAGATTCACATTACCATAGTCCTTGTTCTCAGTAGACACCATAGAACAATATTTATGCTTCGTGGAGGAAAACATTAAAACTATGTTAAAGGAATATGGGTCTCCTGATTGGGAAACGGGTCGGTCAACACTGCGGGAGAAATTGAGGATTTAAGAAACTAATTCACTTCCGCGTGGTGAAGACAATCACGAGTAAAGTGCTTGTTGGGTCAATTTACTGAGTAAAATAACACATATATTTTACTTATCAATCTGGGTTTGTAGACTTGGAAGCATGTTGAAAATATATGGATTTCAGATGTAGTCAATTTTAGAAGACACAATGTAGAAGTTGAAAGAAATGCATATTACAAATATATTCTAAATTCTAAGATTTATGGAAATTCAGATTAAAAATATAAAATATAACTAAGTATTTTCTGATTCAGTATGTAATAGGTGAGGGAAGAGGCTCCAAACTTAGGATATCCTGATTGTCTTTCCCCACAGTACTACCTTCATGAAGATAAACCAATCAATTGATTAACAATAGTTTATGATTTTAGGAATATTGCTTCTGTGATCCATAAATTGTGAAAAAATATCTTTCGGTAAAAATCACATCCAAATAATAGTTTATGATGTATAAAAAGTAGGAGAAGAGGTTCCTAACTTAGGAGGTCTAGGTTTTCCTTCTTTACAATTCTATTCCATCATTTTTACCATTGCATTAAAACTAGAAATTCAGGA
>CM076584.1:1609762121-1609860478 GCA_034641835.2 Pinus albicaulis | reverse complement strand
GACCAGCAATTCTATCTCTGCCCTGCTTATCAAAAGGCGGCCCAGGGAGTTTCGACCTCACGGCCTCTTCTGCAAGAATGACAGTGCCTTCTCCATCAACGCCAAGTTCATCAAAAGGCGGCCCAGGGAGTTTCGACCTGACGGCCTCTTCTCCATAAACGCCAAGTTCATGTTCAACAGCCGTCGGGACTCCTTCCATAACGAGGCCCGGCCGACGGTACAGGAAGTGCTGAAAGAAATAAGAGAAACACAGTGGCAACTAAATAGTGACAAGGGATCGTTCCGCGTGGCTAACCAGGGCGTCCCTGTGACGTACAGCGCAGAGGCGGCCATGGTAACCCACAAGCCGCTGCCTCTAGCCGCTGACCGGCCACACAAGACGAGCATCGTGATTGGCCATGACGATGGCTTTGTGAATTTTTTGTTCATAGTTCTCTCCACGTTTTTGTGTCGGGAGATCAATTTGAGTAAGCTTGAGAGCAGTACTCCAAGCCCCGGGCGGAAGAAGATGACGAGTAATCCGGTAGGAGGAGAAATGGGGTTAAATGTTAAGCCTTTTCAGCATGTTTTTTACATAGATTTTGAAGCTTCCATGGCAGAGACTCGTGTACAGAACGCGTTGGCGGAACTGCAGGAGTTTACCACTTTTATGAGGGTCCTCGGCAGTTATCCTGCCGATCCCAAAGATGATGAAATTTGAACGGCGGTTTAAAATAGAATATGCAAAATAATGGATAGATTAGGGTTTTTTTTTAATAAGTGGTTGTTGTTTTTCTTTTAAGTTTGGTTGGATTACATCTATATTAGAAGTTGCCCTTAAAGGTGCAAGAATACACCGAAGGTATAGAAGAACTGAAAAGATCCTCTCCCCAATATATGTTTATGAGTTTAGATAAACAGGTGCAAGTAATTGTGGAATTTAAGGCACGTAATGAGGGATTTTGTTTGGTGAATACATATTTTCAATAACTCTATTAAATAATTTTCTTCTGTGTGGGGAGTTACACATATTCATATATCCATATGAAATGCATCACAAATTTGAACAACTTTGGCTATTCAAAAAAGGTGGAGATAAAACAAATCCATCTGTACACACGAAATAAAATTCAATTCAAAATCATACAATTCAAAAGCCCGTCACTCCAAAGAATCAACTCCAGCTCCAGCTCATCATTACAAAAAACCAATCACCATCGTTAACGGAATTTTTAAAACTATTTCGAAGTTACACCGTGCTTCCCAGAATTGCACACCATTACAAAAAAACCAATCACCATCATTAACGGAATTTATAAGACTAATTCGAAATTCTTAAACTCTTAAAATTAATTCCATAAAGTATAAAATTTGTTCATTTCCATTAGAAGTTACACTTTTCACACAGTAAAGTCTAAATTTTAATCGTTTTCATTACAGAGTACCAGTGAAAATTTTAATATGGTTTTCACTAAATTTTTATAGCTATAAAAGATTATACTTGTGTCAGACCAAGGATATTGAACATTCTGGTGATATATATTTTTTAAATTCAAGTATATTGAACATCCCATAAACCTGCTCCTTACTTTAAAATGTATAGATTCCCATATGGCTTTGCTCCACGGAAGAAATCAAATCCTAAATTAAAAATAAAAATGTCAGGCAAGTTCCTAATTTCAAATGCAAAAATCACTCTAAATAATAAAATAATTTCAATTCATCTCCACTCGTTTCCCAGAGTCATTTTAAATATTTCCCATAAAAACCTAAATAAAAAATATATTTTCGTATCCTCTTGAATAAAGAGAGCGAAGGGTGAAGCCCTTAATTGTCCATTGGAAACCGATGAAATTTTCGTATCCTCTTGAATAAAGAGAGCAGAGTGAAATCCCATAATTTTTCATAATTAGAAGCAAGATTGCCAGCTTCTTCTTTAATGAAATAGTACGCATACATTGGCCTCCGGAGAGAAAAGAGAAGATATCAGGAATATTGCTGAAACAAAATTCACTATGACATGAATAGCTACCAGCTTTACCTGGTTAAACGGAAAAAGCTATTTGAATCTTATCAGACATGGGTCACCAAGAAAGAAACGATTAAATATAGTGTGTTCGGTGTGCATCCTAAACTCTGAACCACAAGGTGGAGAAATTTTCAAAACAAGGAGAGAATGATGCAGGGCAGAAATTTTAGGGCCAATTGGGCCTGTTCAGTTTCTAGATGGACTGCAGTCATTTATCCATTATTATGGATTGCAGGATGGAACTGCAGTAATGGGATTTATATCTTTATACAGCTAGATCAATCAATTGGTCTTAGGGAATTTAATAGTAGACAATTTAGCTTTCTTGATTGAGAATTTTAAGGAACTAGTAAGAGTCCAATGTTGGGCTTCTTCCATATATAGAAGCACTCTTATGAGCCTGGATTTTTATAGGGAAAAATAGGTTGAATGAAAAACTCTTTAACGGGGATAGAGGAATCTTGTAGAAAAGGAGAGAAGAAGGAGGCAGAAATATCTGTCTAACTGGAGTGGGAGTGACACAGATGTCAGGGTATCAACCGCTTAAAACAATGACAACTGTGCCCAGAACGAACGGTAGAAAATGAAAATGTTGACGATGGTCGTGTGGAATTCTTCCAATATAACACCTTCGGTGTAATTATGTTCGATATATTATCAGAATAGGCGGGAAATTAAGTTGTATTAAATATTGTCTTTTAGTAAGTTTGACCGGATTAAATAGATTTATATATAGTTTTATATGTAATTAGTGTTTGGGATGAGGTAGCAAAGTGATAGCTTAATGTAAAGAATCTTAAAATTTTATTGATTTTTTAATCTAAATAACTCTCTATATTTTACTATCATTTTCACTCTCTCTATATATATACACCTCGTTCAAATAAAGCCATCTTGTTATTTAGTGGGTATGTCATACTAATTATGCATGCTCAAAGTCACATAGTCATGGAAACATGTAATATTTTTTTATCTTTTTCATTTTAATAAATATATTTTTAGTTGAGTTATTTATAATGTAAATGAGTATAATATATATTTTTTTTTTCTTTTAATAAATACGTTCTAATAAGTACATTGTGATTGCGTTAATAAGTACATTGTGATTGCGTTTTTAGTCAAGTATATTGTAATTGCGTTTGTTAAATGAATATAATCTTTTTTTATTTTTATTTTTTAATAAATATGTTTTTAGTTGAGTTTTTTCTAATGAATTTTTTTAGTTAAGTACATTTTGGTTGCATTTCTTAAATGAATATCTGACATTGTATTTGGAAAGATTCACACCTTGCGAACTCATGCATTTTCCATATTCTCTTGGATTCCGTTACTTTTACTTTTTGACTTGAAGGTTACTTTTACTCTTTGACTCGAAGATTTCGCATCATAATTGGAAATGTGTAACCATGGTTGTGTTATGTAGGTTATGCAGTATTTCAATAGCCCGGTGGTAGTTTCATTTCCATATTTTCTAATTTTATGGGGCAACTTTTAAGTATCTTAGTTTGCTCTGTAACTAAAACGGTATTGTATTTCAAAAAATTGAAACTTTGAATGTTCAAATTAAAAAATGGCATTCAATCGTTTAATTAAATGTAGTTTATTTTTTATTAATTAGATGTTTTGATTATATTTAAGGTGTTAAGCACCTTAAATAAATTTTATCACCATAATGAATAATGAATTTTTATAGTTTGATATATAATTTAATATAGTTTTATTTTATTTTTCGACTTATTAAGGGCTAAGAAGGATTAATTTTTTTAAGTGTGTTAAATTTCAATTATCTACATAAAAATTTTGCCAAAAATTTAAGAGCTATTTATTAAATTTTATTTTAATAAATTATTTTATGAATTTGTTAGATCTTTTAATTGTTTTCTTCCTTGAAAATAAGAATTTTATTAGGAAATTTTTCTTAGCCTATAATTGGTACAATGTAAATAACAAATCCCCAAAAATTCATTAAAAACACCAAATTTCATTAAGAAAACTCCAAAATTCAACAACCCAAATTTCCTCATATGTGTTTTCTCTGTTTTGTTTTGAAACCTCAAAATTTTGATGCATACTAGAATATCGACCCTTGTTCTTGTTTTCCTTCTTATTCGTTAAACTCCTAGAACAACCAATATTCTGAGGAAAATAATGTTGAAATGGCACCCTAAGGGGGATTCTATTTAATTTCCCTTTAATTAAATTAGAAGTAAAATTATAATTCCATCACTTAACAACTTTTAAGTGTTAATTGAGTCAGGACGACTTATTTAGCTAGTTAGTTCAAGTTGGAGGTCAAACTAGAGGCATGTAGAGTCCACTATAAGTTTTATGGGGTCCAATTACAATTATTTGTGAGTTCTAATTAGTTAACTCAATTATTTGAGTTTAAATTAGTTTAACTAGTTCTAAATTTCAGATGAGCTAGTGATAGTTCTAGTGAATTAAATATGATTTAATTCACAAGTAGTGATCAATCAAAAAACTGATAATTCACTATAAATAGTTTTTGCATTTCAGTTCTAAGGAAGGCCCAGTTGAGATTGGGGTTAAAGGGAATATAACTATTAGTTGTACAATAAGGAAATTGGATAGGTCATGCATGAGGTCATCAAGTTTCTTGGAAGAAATTGCACAATCAATTCTTGGGAATTTCCTTATTAATAAGGCCAGAGTTCCTCCAAGAATGCGTAAGCAAGGCTAGTCAAACAGAGGCTGAGAATTGGTTATGTATTTGATTTTTTCTAGATCAAAGTCAGATAATCAACAAAGTGCAGAGGTTTATCAGTGAGGGAAATATCATTGTATTGTTTCATGATCTTGAATTTATGCAATATAAAGATAGCGAGGTTTTGAGCAGTTTCTTTTCCCAGATACATCTTATGTTGTGCAATTGAAAATTTATTTCTCTTACTTGTTATGTGATTGTGCGATTGAAATTGGTTTCTACAACCACAATTTGTAGAAGTGATTCAGTATTTTGTTTTAGTACATTACAAGATCAGTTTAATCCATTTAGATAATTTATAGCAAGAATCACAATAGAAGAGAAGAACCAGAGTTTTTTTTTAACAGGTACATCAAATTTGCATATTTATTCTTCAGGACTAGCAGTAGATCAAGATGTCTTTAAATGGCTTGTGACTCGAATATACCCTTGAGGGAAATTCGAATTGCATAACATGGAAGGACAGGATGGAGGCAGTTCTAGAGGACAATAGACTGAACGAATTCATAAACAGTGATATTCCCCAGCCCGCAATAGGAGATGCTCAACTTCTTGATGCATGAAAGAAGAATGTAGCAAAGGCGAGAAGGATCTTGTTAGAAGGAGATTGAGATCATATTGTCTCAAATATCCATGGAAAGTAAACTTCATATGATATGTGGAAGGCCTTGACAAATTTGTTTTAGAATAGCAGCGATCACATGAAGCTAGCACTGAAAGACAAGCTTAGAAAGATCAAGATGGAGAAGTGCGACACGATCCAAAAATACTTGATGAAGTTCACTCAATGTCGAGATGAGTTTTGGAAGTGTTGGGGTAACAATTTACCATGATGATTTGGTGAGCCTAACACTTCTAGGCATTCCAAAAAGCTGACATAGTTACTAGGACTCTGTGAATGAGAGAGAGAAGCTACCAGAGTGAGAGTGAGTGATTGTGGTCCGACATTGTACATGAAAATATATAGATATATTTAATTATGTTATGCATTAATTTAATATGAAATACATAAAAATTATATATATATATATATATATCATTTCAAGAAATTGGTAATTAAAGTAGTGGTGATTGGGTTGGTTTAGAACTCATTTTATATGGATTATGGATTGTTTAAATTTGATCACAAATAACACTTCATTCTCAGCCACATTAAAATATTTTATTTATAATTAATATTAAAATATTTTTATTTATTATTATATTTTTTAAGCATAATATACGTTTATATAAATTTAAAGTTGTCTTCCTAAATAAAATAAAATGTAATAACATATATCTACTTTATTTAAAATTCTATAGACTTCATAAAATTTCACTTTCTTTAATTTCAATTTAATAAATTCAATCTTCAACTAACTTTATAATGAATTTAAAATTTTAACTCCTAATACCTACTATGTACTATAATTTATAAAATAAATAAATAAATAAAATACAAAAATAAAAAATAACTCATCTTCAAATTAAATTTATACATACTTCTATTCAAATGTAAAAGTGTACAGGTTCAGTGTATATATTTATATGTAAAAGTGTACATGTTTAGTAATGTGGCTATCTAGTTATTAACCAATATAATTAATATATAAATATTTTAGTTGTTTTTATTTTTAAATTCTCTTTATTTAATAAATATGTATATGGTAATGAAATTTTAAATAATAAAATAGTGTTGATGTAATTAAAAAAATAAATATAAATTAAAAAATAATAAAAATATTAAGTTTATAGTTTGCAGGTTTATGTGGTGTGAGTTTTGAGTTGAGGAATTCAGAATTTTCACAGTATTTATTTTTGCGTCTAAGTTTCGGGTCTAGATTAAGACTCATGATCACGACAAATCTTGCCAAGAGAGAAAGTTTGATGAAATAAATATTTGTTCTCCACAGTATTCATTTTTGCCTCTAAGTTTCAGGTCTAGATCAAGACCCATCATCACAACAAATCTTGCCAAGAAGAGAGGAGGTTTGATGAAATAAATATAACAAATGAATGGAGGGATGACTAAATTAGGGCAAAACTTCAGGAAAAATAGATCTGTCTCTCTTCTCCAAATTTTAACCCTTGCTTTTTGGAGATTACGTATCTCAATCCAGGTTTCCCTTCCAACCTCCTCTCTTCTTAGCATGATTTGTCCTAATGATGGGTCTTGATCTAGACCCCAAATGTAGAGGCAAAAATGAATACTGTGGAGGTTTTGAATTCCTCAACTCAATACTAAGTTTGTTTAATTTAATTTGTTATATTATAATTTGATTTTTATTAATAAAATTATAAAAAATCTAAAGGAAAAAAATTATAATATATATTACACTAATTTTTATTTTAAAAAAAACACACACTTCTTCTAATATATGTAGACAGAGATGGATAATCTATGCCATACATATGATATGAAAAAATAAAATTAAATAATTATAACAAATGTGAATAAAAAATGATATATGTGTGTGTGTGTGTGTGCGTGTGGTTTCTAGCTAGGATCAATTTACCCATTAGCTATTTCAAAGGTATCTCTTATCTTTGTGCAATATTTATGTTTGGACATTGGCATCCTAGTTATATTTCACTTTGGTATTGAAGTAGAGGGGATTTTAACGTTGTTTCCATATATTTGACATATAAGTGGGGTTTTTCATATACCTCTTTTGTTCTCATTATTGGGGTGCTTTGGGTTTATGATTTGGGGCACCACTGAGTTAATTTAAGACATTCTCAGTATTACCTTGTTAATTTTGCTATTTACTTCTAGTGATGGGAGCATGAGTCACTCTTGTTGAAAGTTTGGGTATATGGAGTCTTCAATATTTGGTATGGTTATGGATTATTAGGTGTATTATTTTTTTAAGTGTGGTGAATTTCAAAATTTAATTGGATTTTGAATTTTGGTGTGGCACTTCCGGGATGATTTGGTAGTCTTTCATTTTGGGATAGAAAAGGAAATGGTTGATCCATTTGCATGTTTCTTTGGTTTTGGTTCTTGCAGTGGTTGTCTTCATTGTTCCCTTGCTTCTCCCACTATGCCTCCTAGCCAGAGAATGGTGAGCAAAACAGGTGTTGTAAGTAGTGTTTAATTCAAAAGGGTTCATCCCTTTGCCTTCGATTCAGCGTCAACTTTTTTTGATGTTTTCCTCTTGTAGTGAGAAAAGAGATTCTGTTGTTGGAGTTGAAGGAAAAAAGGGATCATCCATGATAATTTTTATTCAGAGATTGTAGGTGATGGTTTCAAATGGGTTCAAGATTCGGGTAGATTCTAGAGGTGGAAACTCCAATTCCTACACTATTTTTCCCTACATCAATAAATAGGCACACTGTTACTTTTATTTTTACAGATAGCCAAGTTTAAAAATATGATGTTTTTTCTGGGTTGGGGGACATTAAATGCATGTTAAGGAACCACAAATCATGTCTAGATAACATTGGCTCTAGTTTGAGCCAGGTGGAAAGTTTTTTGGTGTCAGATTAAACTTCTGGAGATCTTACAAATCGTCCTTGAGACCCAAATGACTCGCTAGTTGATAGTGCCCAAGATATCACTATCATCTCTTGAGATCAGGACTGTCAATTGGTATCAAATTTTTTGTCTTCTTACTTTCAAGCTTGTTCGAAGGATGTTGATGGTTTTCTTGCTCTCTAGAATAGGGACTTGTGGAAACTTATGGTGGTTTTTGTGCTCTTCCTGGTTTTGTAACTATTTTGGTGTGAGCAGGGAATTGAAGTTCAATTGATGTGCTATTCTTAGTGCTCACAATTTGTGGTCTTCTTGGTTTTGTAAGTGCTTTGATGTGAGCAGCTCATACTTTGTGGTCTTCTTGGTTTCATAACTACTTTGGTGTGAGTAGCGATTTGAACTTTACTAATGGTTGGTCTGAGCTAGTCAGTTTCAGTACCTTGTTGGTTTCTTTATGTGTTGTATGACACTCTAATCAAATTTTAGTCAATTGCCTTGGTGGTTGGTCTTTGGAATTGCTAGAAATGATGCACTCAATTGGTGCAAATTTAGGCTTTTCTCTTACGCCTTTAAATATGAGGGTGTATCACAATGAGCGGTGTTATTGCTATTGGATTTTTCTTTTAGGCACGGAATTTAGTTAAAATTATCATGTAATTTTTGTGTTGTTGACACTGGCCTATGAATGTAGAGTATTTGATTTGCATTATCTTGTTATCTCTTGTCTTGGCTCCTAGGAGTATGGTATATGATGATTGTTGTGAGGAATCTAGTTTTGTCCTTTTTTGTTGTTGGGAAGAAATGAAGATTTTAGTTCTCTTATTGTTGGGAGGAAATTTATATATCTCTATCTTTAACTTCTACTATTAAGAAGCTCTAGCTACCGATGTAATATTTATGTAATCCTTTCCAAAGAATAGCAATTATTATAGCTTACCCCCTATATATGTGTGTGTGTGTGTGTGTGTGTGTGTGTGTGTGGATTAAAGGGATTAAATTTTTATGCCTATATCGTTATATGTATTAGGAGGATTTTTAATAGAATTATATATATAATTTAAGATAGGGACAATTGGTGTTCAAGAATTCCATGTTTAAAATTAGTTAATAAACCATTTAAAACTTAAAAAAAATATAATATTTTGAAGTGCAAATTTTTATATCTAAAAATCTGGAAGGTCAAAATTGGCCGAAATCCAGGCCAAATAAATTTAAGAAATCTTACCTAAATTTTCTTAAAATCTTACCAGAATTTCTATAATTTTCAAAGCTAAAAAACAATCTAATTAGATTACTGCTTTCCTTAAATTACTGCTTTCCTTAAAGCTTTCATCGGTCCAAACTTCATAAATCCAAAATTATAATAAATTTATTCATTAATAATTTTCCTTCAATGAGGTTCATTACTATTTATTGTTACGGGCATACTTCACATTGATCTCATACTATTGATGCGTGGGGTAGAAGTATTTCGTCCTTGAAAACGCATATATTATTTGGTATGTTAACAGATTACGAATAAACTAATTAGCGATTTTAATAGATTAGGATTAAACTAATTAGGGATTTCAATTCCGACTGGTACCATGGAGCTGATTCTTAACTGTACGTGTGATTGACTACAGGAAAGCAAATGATTCATAGATTTTCAAAGCTTCTGTTTATGAATTTAGAAATTTTAAGTTCGATATTTCTGGCTGCAAAAGTGGTTATTTACATTCTTTTATCGAAAATTATGTGCGTGAATTTTGGAAAATTTCAATTCAACATGATCATGGGTTGATTGATCCAGGGGACTTAGTGTTAAGGAGCGCATGGATTCCAGCAGTCATGCAAAACATCGGCGATATCTCTAACCATAGCATAGAACGTGGAGTAGCCTTCTTCAGCATAGATTTGGTTGTATTTCTATGTGAAACCGTGTCATAAAATCATCTCTCTTATATATCCAATCTGTGGCGTGAAAAGTTATAAAATTATCACTGTACCATGTATTCCATCCATTATTTTCACTTTAGTCCATTACTTTCGCTTATGATCATTTCATGATCAGCTTCCATACCCTAAGTTATATTTATCCTTCTTAAACGTTATATTTTCCTATTTATTGAGTAATAATAAAAATAAAGATCCACTCCTAAGTACAAGGATATTTTTAAGGATGAAAAAGTTTATATATGTTATAAGAAGAAAAGGTTTATTGCACTTAAATATTTATTATTAATTAATATAGTTTTTAATTAAAGTTGGATATCATGTATTTAAAGACATTAGTGTAAAATTTGATGAGATTTGTACTTTCAAGAATTTGATCTCTCTTAGTGCATGATAAATTCAAAGTTAATATAAATTTATGTTGGTTTCACTCTAGAGCAACAACATCATTAAAGTAGATCTCTGTTGGTTTTACTTGAGAAAAACAACCTAAGATTTTTAGGTGATTCTCATTGTGCATATATATATGTTTTATATAAACATGATCCTTTGAAATTTGCAACATTATGAATCCACATAATAATAAAGTAACAATATTTAATGATGACAATTAAGTAATGTTTATTGAATCCTAAATCTACCTAAGAAAGATTAATTTCAATCTATCTTCTTCATTTCTTAGTATAGTTACATAATTTATTGATAATAAAAATTATGTTTATGTATATGTCTCAAGTAAATATGATTAATTTAAATTCACTTGGTTTAGATAGTATTATTTTAGAAATATATGTCAATATTTAAATGTGCAAAAATTGAACAAAAATTAGACAATAATATTGAATAACAAAAAATTATATTAAAATCAATACAATTACATATACATTAATCTTCTTTTAATCTTTAGTTCTCTCCACCATTACATCCAAGGACAACAAGTAATTCATAGAGAAACCCAATAACAAATTGTCAAATCTCAAAATTAAACTTTTAGCTTTATTAAATTCAATATGCCAAACTTATATTATATCTAATGAAAAAAAATTAGTGATTTACTTCTTGTTCTTTACATATTTTCAACCCATGAAACATAATAGCAAGTATTTTTTTTTTTTTTTAAATCACCTAACTAAGTACTAATCATCTAACCAAGTACCATTTCTAGAATAAATTACATTTATTTAGCATATTTTCGATACACTAATTTTTGTTATTTATTTGCTAAATTCAATTATGTTTTAGTGTTATTTTAAGTTGGTTTAGTTCTCATTATACTAAAGGTTTAGTACATTTTTACATTGGTTTAGTTAAAATTACATTAAAAAACATTTAGCTTTATCCAATTGAATCTTATTATAAGACACCGATCTTGAAGTGGGTTAACTTGAATATATTATAAGTATAGATCTATCTTAACAATGAATCTGCCAAAAATCAAGAGGGGTCAAATCTAGTTATATGTAAATCTAATTCTCTTTATATGAAAGCCTTTATTACAATGCAAAACTTGAAAAACCATGTGAAGAAATATAATCTCTTTTAAAGCTTGATAAATTTGTATATATCTACAATTTTTTTATGTCCTTATATATAGACCATGTGTAATTTTTCATTGTTTAAATTGTATTTTTGAGTCATGTATTATTATTATTATTATTATTATTATTTTATTTTATTTTATTTTATATTAAAAATGGAATGAATTGCACATTTTCCTCTTATTAAGAAGTAACTAAATTATTCTACCTTTAATTAATTTTTCTTTTAGAAATTGAAATATTTTACTAAAGTAAACAATGAACATGAACACACATATAATATATATACACACTTTATTTCTACAAAGAGAGCCCTGAGGGTTCATATTGAAATATATTAGTTCATATGGACATTCAAATAGTTTATTTAAGTTATATATTGAAATATTTAGAAGAGAAATGGAAGTTTTTTTTTTTATCTGTCCAAAATTATATAAAATTATATTATTTAACATATATATTCAAATATTTTATTTATTACTTGAAGAGTGAAAGTGAAATATCAAAAAACCAAGTGAGCACAATGAGAATGCTATTATTAATGTTTTATAATGCTTTGAATCAAAATTAACCAAATTAAGCTCAAGCTAAGAAAATTAAGCCTGTTTGATTGTTCAATTAAACATTTTATATCATTCTACCCAAAAAATCCCTTAAAAACTTAAAATAAATCTTTAAAAATACATAATTTAATGTAAAAACTATCATATTTATTAATATGATAGCATCAAGAATAGTATAAAAATCCATGACGAAAATGGCTTGTTTAAATTTAATTTAATTTAAGGTGTTTGTTGCCCACTACATCATAGGTATCATGAATTTTGTGTTTGAATATGTAATTCCTACTTGTCTACGGTGTTGACTCTCTATGTAAGGAGTTCGTTCCTATATCATAGGAGGTAGCTAAATCTATATATTCCTAGTTTTGTGTGTGGTTGAGATATTCTCTCAACCACCTTATTGTGCGTCCAAAATAGTTTTCCTATATTGAGACTATATTTCATGTATATATATATGTAACCATTTTAATTAATATAACATAGTGTGCATATTGATATTTTATCTTGGTATCAGAGCCCATACAAGCCTGGACCTTGGCCCCTCCTTGACTGAGGGAAATAAGAGAAAGTATATTTTGCTTTATTTTATTTTTTTAGTTGTCCATTTCTTTGGCTGAAGGTGTATTGGAGCACATGGTGACTACGTGTGTTGCGTGGAGAGTGCAGCAATGTGGAGGCACGATGATAGTGTGTGTTGCGTGAGGCTATTGGTGTGGCTCTTATTAGAGAATTACAATATGGTCCAGTGTGGATCTGCTGCACGGTCAAGGTATGGACGCGGATCGGATCTCAAAGGCAGATCAGATTGGATCTCACATGTTTTAATCAAACATATTGATGGTGCATACTTCAGCATTTCAGAAGCTTGGAGACTGCCTCCCGAGGTTTTTGTTTGCACCAAACGCTCCTCCTCATCATTACTTCTTTGACAATGATGCATTGCATTGTATAGGTGATGATGCCCTTACGTCTCGTTCTTCCTGCGAAAAAAATTATTTTTCCTTAAGCGAGATGTGATCTGTTTGGGGGGGAATCATTATGTATGATTAGTTGTTTGATCTATAATAATCAACCAATTATTCGCCACGCTGCATGAATTAGTGGAGAAACAACATACACAATTGATATGTTACAGAGGAGCTATGTGAGGAGGAACGAGCGTGCAGAGGGTTGTGGATTTCCTACAGAGTGGTTTCCATGTTGAATCCGTGAGCCCATGGTGATGAGAAGTCACTGCTCGGTGGTTTAATCATTGACCATTGTCATGTGACAAAGGAGTAGCATTCTCAAATGAGAGCCAATGAAAGCATCCAACAAACCTGGAAAAAGCAGCGTCGAACATTCGCTAAGCACAACGTGTGGGGATGACAAGGTTTGTAAAGTATGATCAATCGAAGATGATATTGAATGAGAAGCTCATCTCCAGTTATCAACAATGACGAAATCCCTGTTGTGGAGGCGTTGTATGGAGTCAGCACAAATAATGACGAAGAACCCGCTGCTTCAGCCATAGTCGGTGCAACTACATGGATCGCAGGATTAGACATCCATATCGCAATGTTATCAGAAATTATGTTGATGGACTTGAAATTAAATAAGAGGAGTTTGCAGTGGAGGAGTTAGGGTGCCATCGCGAATAACATGGTGTTTTTCCTGAGACACGGGGTTCCTTATTATAATTGTCAATGGGGCTCGCAGGCCAATCCTTCTAACCCAGTTTTTCTTAGATTAGTCATCCGACAGCATCTGGGATATGGATTGTTTCGGGTATTTCATACTCGTAGTACTCTGTAAGTATTGAAAACCAAATACTCATTTCTTTTTTCTGTATTTTTTTTTAAGCACCTGTTTGAAACATGGTGAGCGTGGATAACTCGATTCGGGAGCTGAGCTGTATTGCCACAAATGTTGGAATTTATCCTTTCACTTTCGTATTCCTTATAGTATACTGCTTTCTTCCAGCACTGTCTTTTTTCTTGGGGAAATTCATTTTGTAGACCCTCAATGTCATGTTTTTTTTTTTATATCCTCTTACTATTACGGTAACTCTCTCTCCTGGAAATTCTAGAGATTATGTGGTCTGGTATTGAACAAGAAGCATGGTGGAGAAATGAACAATTCTAGTTAATAGGGGGTGCTCACTTGGTAGTTGTCTTGCAAGGATTGTTGAAGGTTATTTGCTCCATTAAAATCTCATATTGATCAGATGCCCATTTAATGCAGTCTTTCGGGTGCATTATTACTTTGGTAGTGTTTTTAAGTTTGATTTTTTATGCCTTGAGGCCGAGATCCATTTCTATGTCGATTTCACTTAATACTGTGTGTGGTAGTGATTCTACCCCATTTTTACTATCACTCCAGTTCTTGTGTCATTGGGCAGGTGATGAAGACTCTAGGGTTGCTTTTGTGCACTATAGATTCATGTTGAGGAAGAAATTCCTGTAGTCTATGTTTATGAACTTCAGTTACAGTCATATGTGCATCCATTTCATGTTCACTGTATTAATCAGATGGTTTCGGTCGCTTCTGCCCATTGGATTTTTTGTTACTGCCTCACCAGTGTTTCTTCTAGTCATAGTGGACTTGGAAACTTGGTATGTTGTATTATTTTTTGTTGTGTTAGTAAGCATAGAATTGGGCCATTGCTGAATGATATTGTGTGCGGTATAACCGAATTGGTCTGGTAGCCGAGAAGGAAATCTGCCATGCAACGAGATGCAGTTTGACCAATGTTGGGAAGAGTTGTGTCAGCTGGGTCGTCAAGTGTAGAGGATTCGATCTGGGTTTGAGGTTGAAGGCATTGCTATCATGGTTTCATGGCGTAGCGATGAAGTGTGGTTCAACATATTTGTTGCAGTGGCTGAGGGTAGTGTGGTGAGCTGCCTAGACGTGACCCTGTTCCTATTCGTATACCAGAAAAAGCTCTGGTGAGCTGCGGAACAGAGGCTTGGTGAGTTGCAGTTGACAGCAACATTTTTTGTAGTGTTTGTGGCTAAGGAGGGAGGCAAGGTGAAGAGGAAACTAAAAGTTCCAACATATTTTCTTTGATGAAACAATTTGTCTTCATGAATTCCTTTGTTTTTTTTTTTCACGTTGAGCTTGATAACCTTAACATGTAAATGCATCCATATAAATCTAGGTGAAAAATATTTGTAAGGTTTGTGGTGATATTTAGTGTCTTTGTTAGAATTGGCCATTCCAATAGTAGACAAATTTATTATCAGGAGTGATTTACTACCAGAAATGATGAAGACACTCATAGTGAAAATGGAATCAAAGGATAGTGGTTGGATCTACATCAGAGATTGGAGGAGGATGTACAATCAAGTTTGTGTGAGTTCGTTGGAATAGACTTTTGATGATGAGTCACACATTTGAATGGTAAGCAAGTCTAGGATGGTTTTGTAGTGATCATTATATTGACCTGGTAACTCTAAGAGTTGGAGTGTGTAATGTAAGCCTTGTAAAGGCATATGTATCCCCATGAAGTTTGTGGTTACCTAAAAACCACTTTGTAATTACGAGTTTTTGGTTAGTCGGAAACCACTTTTGTCACTTTGAAGTGATGGTTTGTGGTTAGCTGGAAACCACTTTTTTCACTTTGAAGTGATGGTTTGTGGTGAGCCAGAAACCACATGTGAGCCCTAGTGGATACAGAGCCTTCACGGCTATAGAGCCATCGTGGCTACAGTGCCCCGGGTGCATAGAGCAGCCTTCATGCTCACAGCAGAGTAGGTGGTCTGCAAAAACACCTTACTCACAAGAGAAACTTAGTTTCTCATAGGTCCCAATTTACTTAGCACATTTTAGGGGGGATTTGTAGATACAGGTATAGGTATGCAGTGATAATTGTTGAAAAACCCATGTATGCGAAGGACATCCTACGAGACTAGCGATTGCAGTGGTTGGTACCCATGCATTCTGGTGGATGGTTGCTCCTTTATATGGACGTCAACATATCTTTTGTTGGTTCTGCACATGGGATTTTCCTGTTTGTGGTGGATCTTAGTTGTAGACACATATTTTGTTGGTTCTGCACATGGGATTTTCCCGTTTGTTGTGGATCTGAGTCGCAGACACATATTTTGTTATGATTGACCACAACTAGATTTTGTGAATCGCTATCGAGACAAGTATTAATTAAGGAATTGGAATATGTAATTCCTACTTGTCTACGGTGTTGACTCTTTATGTAAGGAGTTTGTTCCTATATCATAGGAGGTAGCTAAATATATATACCTAGTTTGTTGTGTGTTTAGATATTCTCTCAACCACCTTATTATCGTCCAAGATAGCTTTCCTATCTTGAGACTATATTTCATGTATACTTGTAACCATTTTGATTAATAAAACATAGTGTGCATACTTAGATTTTATCTTTTTTAACATGAAGATCCATAAACACATCCTTAGAATGAATATATTTAGCTTTTATTTATGGTATATAAATAAATATTCAACTGCACATGACATGTATCATAATCAACCTATGTAAAACCATTTTACCTTTCCTAGTTCGAAAATGAAGATAATTCATTATATTTTAATAAAATAATAAATCTTTTCTTGTAAAATAGTTTATGACTTCGGTAATTGATCTCTTTCATGAGCCTGCTTATTTATATTTTATTTTCAATGACATATTATAGTGATGCATATTTATTTCTTATTTATTAGTAATTTAAATATGTAATATAACTATAAAAAGTAAGTTTATCAAGTTTTTATTAATAAAAAGATTTAAATGTGATTTTTTTTAAAATAATGCTAATTAAAAGTAAATTTGATTAATGGAAATTTCTAAAAACAAATTAAAAATTAATTATATTAAAAAAAAAATTAATTATCCTTGATGGGGGTGTCGGACACCTTGGAACCATGTGTCACGTGAACAATGACATTTGACATAAGGTATGAGAAGAGGAGGGCAAGCATTCATCCATTCCATCATGTTGTGATTAATTTATCTGCATTCAAATGTGTGAAACATTTTCCTTCACCTGTGTGAAAAGGAATAGTGTCTTCTCAAGGATCAATGGTGTCGAAGTTATGGTCATTAACTAGTATGGTGCATGGAGTAGTCTGGGTGTTTCTTGGCTCATTGAGGGATACAAATTTACCTGTGTTCTTATTTCTTAGGGTCCTGTGGGTATGGTCATGGTATTATGTTTATCGCTCCTCCTGGGGGCTCAATAGGGTAGCAACTCTTTCCCTATTGCTCTCGGTGAAACTTTTCCTTTTTTTCCTTGGGTATAAGGTGTGTTGTTTGAATATTTGGTCAGTTTTAGACGTTGGTGTTTTGGGTTTGCGTGGATTCTTACTTTGGCATTTCGGGTGGTGGTTATTCGTTTGTCAGTGTCAGGTGTCTAGTGCTTTTATAAGTGGCGCGTGGGCTTCCGGTGGTGGAAGTTTTGCTCGGGCAGAGATTTTAGTGTTGGTGTTTTTTTGGCTAACTAGCATAGGAATTTTCTAGCTTTTTATTCCTGAGGTAATTGATAGAAGAATTACCTTCAGTGAAGTCTAGTGGATTTGGCATCGGTCAAGTTTCTAGGAGCCTGGAATTATTGTTCTTCTTATGCGCAGCTCGGAGGTGTCCTTATGGATTTTACAGGTGAGGGGTTGTCTGCAACTTCCAGCCTAGATTTTTTATTGTTTCGCGATGATTTTAGGTCAATGTGACAAGCTGCACTGGGTTACCTTGCCTTCTCTATCCATTGTGTGGAATCCTGGGTTTCTAGTGGAGGGTGGTTGATTGGTAGTGTGTGTCATTTCTCAGTGTGTGATGTTGGGTTTGATTAGGTGGTCCTTGGTGTGGATTGGGGTTAGCCTCAGGGGTTTGGGTTACGACAGGACCACTACCATGAAGCCAAGTTTGCATTCCTTGTGTGCCCCTATTCAAGCAAAGGAAAAAAATTCTCATCTTAGGGAGGGGTCAATTGTACCAGGTGGAGTCTGGGGTGGCGGTGTGAGAGAAGATGGTGATAGCAGCATTCAAGGTGTTTCAATTGTGCACGACTTTGGGCATGTGGGTTGCAAAGCATGTGGTGGGCGAAGGTCTTCAGCCAGTCTTGTGGTTAGCAGGGATAGCAAGATCCTAGCTCATAGTAGCCATGGAGAAGGTAGCAGGCATAGGGAAACGGGTCATGGTTGAGTCTAGAGCACATGGGGAAAAGCAACAATCCGAGTTGTGTGGGGTCAGTTGCACGCGCATCTGCTAGGCATGTTGACAAAACTACGACACTGTAGGCGATGATCCAATCTGTTATAAACATGCTAGAATCTCATGATAGGGTCTAGAGGGAGGAACGTGAGGTAGATATGGCCAAGCTAGAGAAAATATATTATTTTCAATGCCATGTTTGCAAAATAATGGTGGTTTTATGGCGTGGGTTGAATATGTTGACTGAGAAGATCGAAAATCTAGAAGCTTGGCTTGCTCACTTTGAGCAGCATGTAAACTACATATGCCTTCCTCCTCCTACTTCAGGAATGAGGCCATATAATCTTGATTCAATCACTTCTAATGACTGATTATGGTAACCAGTGTCTTTCTAGTTATTTTAGTTTTCTGGTATGTAAGGCCTATAAGGTTGTGGATCTCTCTATTGGACATTTTTCTTTTTGTATGTAGCATGGTAATAAAATTGGTCAAAAAACCTAGTTGGGTTGAGACCATATACATTTTGACATCTTTGTATATTATTTTTTAGTAATAAAAACACTTCAACTTGCAAAAAAAAAAAATAATATATTTATTTAAATGGAAATATCTAGTTTAAATGAAAGTGAGTTATTTAATTAATGTGATAATTTTTCCATCACTTGAATGTTAACATTGTTAATAATTTATCTATTGTGATTTAATTTTCTTTAATAATGAGTGACTAAACATTTTCCCCATTTTAAATTCGATACAATAAGTAAACACTCCTCACCCTTGATTTGAAGCAATACCTAGTAAGTATATGATATGCACTTATAGTTTGGAAAATTTTCACATTATTGAATTTTTTATTTTACATATATTTGGTTTTTATCTGGAATGGAGAAATTATAAATCTCAATTTCATATTATTATTATTATTATTATTATTATTATCCAGTTGCGACACACGAAATTGGTATATGAGACCCCCTTGTTTCTGGGACAAGGGACCCACCTTTGCACAACTATTTGATTGATAAGTATATGAAGACATACATACTCTACCCCCCTTCGACACCAAATTTTTGTATGAGACTCCCTTATTTGTGGGACAAGGGACCCACCTCCGTGAAACTATTTGATTGCTAGGTCTACGAAGACATAAATACTCTACCCCCTTTTGACACCAAATTTGTGTATGAGAGCCCCTTATTTTCGGTACAAGGGACCCACCTCCACGCAACTATTTGATTGTTAAGTATATGAAGGCATACATGCTCTACCCCCCTTTGGTTTTGAACTTATGACCTCTTAGGAGGAAACACATGCTCTAACCATTGGGCCCAATCAAGTAGTATAAATATAAAGGAGAGAAATTATATATATATATATATATATATATATATATATAACAATGGTTAGGAGTATCTGTTTCTTTGGTAAAATGTTATAGGTTCAAATTAAACGAGGATTAAAATATATATACCTTCATAAACTTTAAATGAAAAAATCTCATATATCAATTTAATATATAATTTAGGCAGAGTCTTAAAATTAAATTATCATTACTATTGTTATTCTTTTTCAAAAAATTTAAAAATAAATAAATAAGAAACTTAATTTTGATTTAGATATTAAAAATTAGTTAAATATATTTATCACTACTTTATCGTGCAGATTATGAATTTTTAAATAGGCTTTGTTATAATATCATGGGAAATTACATATTGATACATTTGATATTCAAAATGAAAATGGTTGAACATAAATCGGTAACGTAATTGAGGAATTCTTAGGGTTCAGGGAATGCTAGGGTTTAGACAGCACTGAAACTTGATGGGGGGGTCTTGAGGTAGGTGTATTGGATTAGAGCTACCTCTGAGAGATTGTATGATAGCTTCTTCAGGGGGGGGAGAGATTCCATCCTACCGAAATGTAACAGTAGGGGAGCAGAGTAGCAAACATTTAGGGCCCCCTAGAGGAGTATACCCCTAATGTAGGCCCGGTACTAGGAACAAAATGGAAATCTAAAACACGAGGTCAATGTCTTCCATGAGCACTAAGAAAACCCAGATTTTTTATTCCTCCAAATAAACTGGATGAATACTGGAGTTATATGAAAGACCATGCATTAAAATGAAAATTCATAAGCATTTGGCCAACATAGAAAGATATACTCAAATGGATATAGGAAAAATGGTAACCCAAGGGTCATATAGAATTGAAATTTGGCCCCAGAGGGTTCTTTACAGTCATATTTATTAGTATTATTAACAAAGAAACAATCTTCGAAGGAGGTCCTTACTTATATTACAATGCAGAGTCATTTTTGCAGAAGTGGGAAGAATTTTAAACCCTGATCAAGAACATTTTTTGGCTGCACCGGTCTGGGTTCGGCTATTTTCACTTCCAATGGACTTCTGGGACCCTAAAATTTTGGAAGGAATCGGTAACTCTTAGAGAAAAGCACGCAAAATAGACATGAAATATTACAGGAACTGGGGGAAAACTCGAAGGAGGGAGAAAAAAGGAATGAAGAAGGGAAAGGAATGGTAACTCATAAAACCCAAAAGGCTAAAAAGAAGGCACCACATGAATCAAATGAAATGGAAGACTATGGGAAACCCGTGGAACGATCGCCAATGGAGATAGAGACGAACAAGGAGGATTTGAGTATAGAGGAAGTAGTCTTAAAATGATTCTTGCAAGAATGGAGGAATCTTGATGATCGTTTCATCCCAAACAACCAGAAGAAGTTGTATAAGGAGACATTTGAACATTATTTGACATCTCAATATTAGAAACAGATAGTCTCCTCAGAAAGGACCTTGTCTCAGGACCACAACACCCAAGTTAAAGGAGGAAAAAATAAGGGCTGCAAGAACCTACAAGAATCGATTCAAATGGTGGGAGAAATGTTAGTTAACTCAGGAAAGGTAATACTATTAACAACAGTATTCCAACAACTCCACAAAGTTCATCAATGAAAGTGATATCCTGGAATATAAGAGGCTTAAATAGCAAAGGAAAATAGAGGTATATGAAAGATAAATTAACAATAGACAAGCCACAAGTGATGCTGATACAGGAAACTAAGGTTTCAAGTCAAAAATTAGAAGACACCCTCAAATTATCAAAACCACATTATTAAGAAATTTCTATAGATTCATGAGGCAGCGCTGGGGAAATAGTTATTATATGGAATCCCATGAATATTATGGTAGAGGATTAGATTGGGCTGTTGTGGATACTAACAGGCTTATTCAGGAAAATTTGAATGAAATAAAAAATCCTAATTTCCTCTGTATACGGGCCTCATATTCCAGGAGAAAGAGAGGTGATCCTTAATAGTATAAGATTTCTTAATAATTTTCTTACCGAGAAGTACTGGTTGATGGGAGGGTATTTCAATATGATCATGACTTTGACAGAGAAAAAAGGAGGCATAAGAAGAGAGGAGCTGGAAGTGGATTTCTTTAGAGATATGAGCACATATTTAAGGCTAGTTGATATCCCCATAGTGAATGGTAAGTACACTTGGAATAATAGAAGAGGGGATGCTCACCAGGTGGCCTCAAGATTGGATATATTCCTAGCCTCAGAGGCTCTTGTGAGCACTGATTTTTTTTATGAAGCTGCTATCCTCCCCACCTTGGGGTCAGATCATTGGTCGATAAGTATGGAAATTGACATGAAGGAATGTAATAAAAAACGACCATTTTAATTTGAGGCCTTTCGACTGCAAGACCCTAAATCTTTTGAAAATATAAAGGGTGGTGTGAAGAAATTCAAGTCCAAGGCTGAAACATGATGAACTCTTTTCAACTACGGCTAAAACATTTAAAGCAAGAGATTAGAAAATGAAATAAAAATGAGTTCGGAAACATTCAGAAGGACAAGGAAAGGTTGCAGGGAGAAATGAAGTGGGTACAACAACAAATGATTTCAAATGGAAGGATATAGAATCTCATCATAGAAGAAGGAAACCTTCTAAGTAAACTTGAAGAGCGGAGGAAATAAGAGGAAATATTATGGAAGCAAAAATCCTGTATTCAATAGCTAAAATAAGGGGATAAAATTACAAACTTCTTCCATAAGGCTATGATTCAGAGAATATAGCATAACCATATCGTTTCCCTAAAGGACCCAATAGGAAATAGAGTACTCCAACATAATGAGATGGAAAACCTGTTAGTCAATCATTTCAGTCATATCCTAACAAAACCTGATCATAATGGATCAGAAGCTATTGAGTGCATCACTTGAACCATACCTCCAATAGTTAGCTGGGAACATAACTCGGCCCTCCTTAGATAAATCACAATAAAATAGGTTGAAGAGGTTGTTAAAATTCTTGTAAAAAACAAAGCCCCTGGCCCAAATGGATTTACGACAAAATTCTATCAGGTTGCTTGGTCCTTTATGGGTAAAGACAATGGAAATTAGTCGAGTCCCATCTTTCACAACATGTCTAACCAAACCTCAACTCTACCCTCATTTCGTTAATCCCAAAGCAGGAAAACTCTGATGTTCCAGCAAGATTTAGGCCTTTTTCCTTATGTAATGTAATATACAATATTTTATCTACAATCATGGTAAACCGGTTGAAACCTATCCTACCAGCCCTAATTTCACATGCTCAGACAAGCTTTGTGAAAGGAAGACAAATCTTGGATGGCATAGTTACGGCGTAGGAAGCAATACATTCTCTTTACACCCTTAAGACAAAAGGTGTGTCGATTAAAATTTATTTATCTAAAGCATATGATCGCCTTAGCTAGAATTATCTCAAAGCTATGCTCTAGGATTTTGGCTTTGATGTCAGATGGATTCACTGGATAATGTCCTTTATCTCTTCCCCTAACTATTCCACCTTGCTGAATGGAATTCCTTCCAATCCTTTTAATGCTACCCACGAGCTCCGACAAGGAGACCCTCTCTCCACTTTTCTCTTTATCATTTCAGCTAAAGGCCTTGGTCATCATATTAAAAAACAAGATGAATGGTGATAAGCTAAAGGGCCTGCACCTTTGGGGGCAGGTCTAACCATCTCCCACGAGTAGTTTGTCGATGACATTATGTTTTCTTGTCAAGCTACTCTAAAAGAATCTAAGGCCATCTTATCTATTCTCAAGTATTTCATGGAAGCCTCTAAAACTGTCATTAACAATGACAAATCAAATGTCTATTTTTGTAATACTAATATGATGTCCCAATGCTTCCTATCTCGAACTATGGGAATCAACATAGGATCCTTACCCATGAAGTATCTAGGAATTCCCTTAATTCTTAATTCCCTTCAAGTTTCAGGATGGAAATATCTCCTTAACCGTATACATGCCTGACTCCAAAATTGGGGTTTCAGGGTCCTTAATTCTCCCAGTCGGGTTTTCCTATTGAGATTAGTCGTACAATCCATTCCTATTTATCAGTTGTCAGGACTGGCAGTGCCTAGAACTAGTTATAATAATATGGTCAAGATATTCAAAAAAATTCTTTGCAAGATTCTCAACAAGCCTGTAAGTGGGCCCTTCTTTCATGGGATAATATTACCAAAATAAAGAAAACAGGCAAATTGGGATTAAGATATCCAGATGTGTTGAACCTGGTGATGTGAGCTAAAATTTGGTGGAGATGGCTACAAGGGGGTGGGGATCTCTGGAAAATAATTTGGGAAAGGAAATGTGATATGCCTCACACTATTTCAGGAAAATTAAAGGTGGAAACAACTCCGAAAGGATCCAACATTTGGAATTTGGCAGCCTCAAACATAGATCTCATTAGTGAGCACAATTTATGGGAAATCAGAGGTGGCAATATTGCCCTTTTTTGGGAGGATTCCTAGCAGCAACAGGAAAAACTCTTTAGTTGATTAGACCTAGGATAAATATTTCTATTCCCCAATCGGCTGAATACAAATTCTATAGAAATTTTCTAGAGTGGGGAGACTGAGATGCAATGGAGGCAATGGAAATTAAAAGACCACTGATAGAATGCCCCAGAAACTCGCCAATGGGATAATTATGAAAAAGAACTCAGAACCAGAAAATTGATTGCAACAACTGGAGAATATATACTGAGATGGGGATATCATGCTAAAGTAATGTTCACTATATAAGAGGACTATTACATAAAATCAAATAATTTACACAGTATAACATTTCCTCTCTAGCACAAAATCTGGATGGAAAAGCATTGGTTGAAAATCGAACATTTTCTATGGCTTGTTAGTCATAGTAAAATTCTTACTTCGAATCAGTTGCAAAAGAAAGGGATGCATAGTTTGTCGTTATGCACACTGTGTAAGATGCACGAAGAAACTATCGAACACTTGTTGAATAATTGTGGTCTAGCCGAGACTCTTTGGTTGAACCTTTCCACTCTCTTCTAACAAACTGACAGGGATAATATGCACATCAAACATACCACAGAGGCTATCTACGAGGTTTCTTATATGGGCCATATGGAAAGAAAGAAATCACAGAATATTCAGAGATGAGTATAAGCATAAAGAAGAAATATGGCAATTTATCCTCGATAATATCAAAGATACCATCCTAGCTAACCAATGGAATGAATATGACTGGAAAAAAAATGGGAATGAGGCACGAATTCTAGCTATGATCAACCTAAAATCTCAAATGCTAGCTCCATCATTTTGGAAACAAAAACCACCGGGGATAAACCCACAGGAAAAATTCAAGGTTCCTCAGCAAGGGTTTCTGAAGCTTAATTATGATCAGGCCTCTAAAGGCAACCTAGGTCAGGCAGGAGCTAGTGGAATATTCCAAGATTTGTAGGGTTTTTTTCGTAGAATACATGTGATGGACCTAGGGTTCACTACAAACAATGATTCTGAACTTATGGAAGTTAAACAAGGGTTGCTGATAGTAGTGAAATAACAGTACCACAGAATAATAGTGGAAGGGGACTTTGCTATGGTGACAGGGGTTCTGTAGAAGATGCAACAGGGGATAGGATGGGAGAAAATAAGCCAAAGATGGAGAATGACATGCCTAATCCATGAAATCAGTACCATCCTCTCTGACATATGCTACCTAATTCCATCACATGTTCATAGAGCAGGGAATGAAGCAGCCGACTACTTGGAAAAATAGGGGTGCACTCATGCGGGACGACATTTGGACATTAACTAGGCAAAAATTGCTCAATAAGGGGAACTACAATCTCTATAGCTAATTGTGGATAGAGATAATGATATTTCTTGGGATCCATGATCAGGGTGCCATGCGGGACATGGGTGGCGTGAGGTGCAATGCGACAACGTGTACCACACAACCACTTGAGGACATATGACGACATGTGTTTAGAGGGGAGGTACTACCACTCCACAATATAATGATATGCGAGCAATATGGTGGAGGTCAACCAAAAATGTAAGAGTTGTATGGGAAACAATGCTGATGCGTAAAGGGGGTTATGAAAGCAAGTGAGGGGAAAGGTGGTATTGTTTTCCGGCAGAATTTGAAGGAAGGAAGAATAGACACTGTTGTGCGGGAGAAAGTCGAAGCCCTACAATTGTATCTCCTCACCTAGTATGTGCTTCGTCTCTTCATTATGTATGGTTCTTTGAATGGGGACAGGTCGATGGTTTTCAGCCTAGAAATATATCATGTCTGTTACAACTCATGTATCTTCAAGGAGATGTCTCATACTTCATCTAGGTTTTATAATTTGAATTACAATATTAATTGTCTAGTTTGGGATTGGGATGATTGCTGTATAAACATTATGGGTTTTCATGTCCTTTTGGAGAGGCTACTGTTAAAATATAGAAGATACAGTCTCTGTTCAAATTTCACTTGTTTAGTTTTCTACATGGCTTCGACACCAGTCGACTCTGGTTATTTTGCTTTAGAGCCCCTTTGTATCAAGCATTTTTTTTTTTGATCCCCTCTACACTGTGCATTCTCCTTTAAATTCTCTCTGCCCCATGCATTCATCTTTTGAGTCCCTCTGCACCATTCATTCTACTTTCGAGTCTCTGTGCCCCATGCATTCGGATTTCGAGTCCCCCTGCACCATGCATTCTGCTTTCGATCCCCTTTGTATCATGCATTCCATTCCTCACCCTGTATGCAATGCCAGTGATTCGTCTACCCAAACATATGAATTACATTGCATGAATTTGAATGAACATCCTACCAACAATGCTCGACGTAATTGTCTATCTGGAACTGTTCTCACTCGGTCATTTTGTCATGTGGGTAGTTTTTTGCTGGGAATGTGGGTTGTCAATCCTGTCTCCAGGGGAGTCCTTTTTGTCTTAACCAGGTTTAGTCCTGCTATTAGAGGGTTTATTTATATTTATAAGGGTTGTATTTTTTATTTAACGAGCCTCTGGTTTACTACGTTGGATTTTTGTCCCTGACTTTTCAAAGTTCTGGTTTGATGGGGGTTTCACTATTGGTGGGTTTCTTACTTTTGAGTGCTAGGGAATTTCAATATTTATATTGGAAGTCTCTGGCCCTGGAAGGTTAAAATGCAGAAGGTGAAGGGTATGCATCTCACCATGCATTCCCAGTCATGTCAGAATAACATTTTTAGCCTTGGCACCCTTCTTTAGAGTTTGTTGCTGAGAAGGAGGAATGTTGACGTATATTGATCACCTACTTGCGAGGATGTGAGTCCCGACAGTCTGGGTCCTTTTCAATGTTTTTTCTATTAAATATTTATTGAATTTATGCTGCAATCTACAAGTATCTATAATTTCAATACAGATGTTACACTACCACTGGGCATAGACCTACAATAGCAGTGTCAGTTAATTCATTGGTTTGTACTACTGCATGAAAGTATGGTTAAAGGGCATACAACTAAAAAGGAGGGAAAAGACAAAGGGAAGGAGAAACAAAGAAAGCATACAGTGGGCCGTAGCAAGAGAGGGAGAAAGTCAGGAAAAGAGGTAACATAAAACTTCTTTGGTGCCTATTCTACTGGTATTCCACTGCAAGTCCGAACACTTATCTCTGGATGGGAGCGAGATTGCAATACCAAGGAGGAAGGAGAAATATAGGAGGAGGCAATTGAATTCTTAAAGGACCTTGGTAACACTAGAAGAAGACTGCCCCTATTCCAGCAGCGTATCTATACCTACTGCATGCTTAAATGTGTTCTAGCCAAGGCAATCATGAGCATCCAGGAAATTAGAGGAAACCCAATGTAGAAATTATATACAATATGCATGTATATATCCAGACTCTCCTGATCTCACAATATTTATCTTCTTGCAAAATACAGAATCCTTCCACTATAATTCTTGCGGAAATTTAATCAACAATTGCAAAACACATGAAGCAATAAAAACACACATAACACAGTTGTTTACCGGGAAAGCCTGAAGCTAAAAATCCCAACTATCATATTATGTATCATGGAGATCATATGACAATCTCATAAAAAGAATACAAAGCTTATCACAAGCTCTCAGTATAGTACAATCGTCATACACTAATCAGGAACAATCTTGTAAATCCATGCATCGATCTTGCCCTCCTACTAGTCTGCCTCCACTGCGCAATCCAAGTTGATTACAAAGACCAATTCAATGTAATCCCACTCTCATTGACTGCATTTTTATCATTAGCAACTCCAATGTATATATAGATGCAATCCATGCATCACTATGGTCACAACAAATAGTCTATCTTGCCCTTTCACCTATCTCTCCACTGGTCTCCACTGAAACTGTCCATGCACTGTAGTTAACTGATGTATTCTTCAGTTGATTAATGATTTAATATTTAGTGAATTAATTATTAATTAATTCACACCACTCTCACTAGTGTATCAATCAGTTAGACTAGATACAACTAGCTCAACTATGTCTAACTGAGTTAAACTGAACACAACTCCACCAACTACCTCAATAACTCCACCAAACTCTATCACATGAGTTCTAACTGAAGTCTCCATGAAATAGCTCCACTTAACCCTCGGGAATAGCGTAATTCCTTCTGTCAGCTCCTGTGCCACATCTGTGCACTTAACTGAAGTGCTCCAAGAGAATAAGATAATGTTTATAGTCCAAATATTATTAAGAGCTAATAATATTTGACATTTCTATTTTTAGACTGGCAATCTAAAAATAGGTTCCGCCCAATATGTCTAAAAATAGAAGTCCATCTATTTTTCCAACTTGACCAACCATCCACAAATAGCATCCCGCAACTCATAGAATATGATTGACATGTCTAAAAATAGACTTTGCGACAAAAATCACCTATGTGGGCCCCACCTAGTTTAGGTGATCACTTTCCAACTAGGATCAGGAATGATGTTTCAGGATGCCTCCTTCACTGTTTCTTGTTGCAATCTTCAACACCCAAAAGCTACATCCATTTTACATGAGATAAGGAGAGAGATCCAAGAAATTCGTGCTACACAACATCATGGTAACATTCTTTTAGGCCGCATAGATTGCCAACTACAAACCATGCACCAGGTGGACATGCTTGGTTCTAGTGTAAAGGATCCAACACCAATTGAGTCATAGGATGATTGAGATTGTCTTTTCTCTAGTTTTTTCCCATGCGTATTGTGGATAGAATTTACTATTTGAATTTATTGTATGTAAGAGATAGTAAACTGGACATAGATGATAGTAGAAGGTTTAAAATTTTCCAGTACTGGTTGGCCTACAACTCTTTAAGGTGGCCAATAGACCTGGTTTCCTATGGGCAGATTGAGGCCATCAAGTTTTTTTAGATGTAACCTATTGTTCTTTTTTATTAATAAAAAATAGAAAGGATCTGCTAAACTTACAAAAAAAAATATCATGGGCCATTACTATGGCTTATCAATACTACATGCCCAAAAAATCATAACTCATTTCCTATGACATTAGTTTATATAACATTTTTTTTAATTAATTAATTTAATTAAAAGTATAAAAATGACATAACGACTTTGGAGATAATTAACAATCATTGATTTGTGTATACTAGTATGAAAATCCTAGAATATTTCATGGAGGTTAAATCCTTAACATCCACCTATAAATGGTTAATCTGGACCTCAAGAGACCCATTGTGAGAACATGGGTGCCTTATCTTAGTCAACACAATATTAAAAGCAAGAAATATCCAATTATTGCATCTGTAAATTTGGGGTTGACTTCTTATGTTTCTTTTTTGTTTTTGTTTCACTTTTAGCTGGGGGTGTGTATATTTGTATGTTGATCAGTTTTTAGATATTATGTGTTATTTAACTCACATATGCAAATGTATATATGTATTGTATTTCTGGATACGAATATATACATATGAACTTATTTCTGTATGTAAACTTATGCCTTCATGAGTGACATGGTGAAATGTTTATCAATGGTTGTAGTATATTACAGATTTTTTTAGGTTTCATTGGCTTTTAGTAAATTAAAAAAATTAGATTCGTGTCACTTGGTTCCCACCCATGAATTTCCTAGGGATTTGATTTTACTCCAATTATAATAATTTCCTCCATGATAATTTTCTCATTATTATTTATAACATTCATTTATATATAATCAAATTTTATTTAGCAAAATTGTCCATTACTTATAATAAAATTAAAAATTTAGATTCCTCGCGTGGCTCCCCACCCACCAATTTCCTAGAGATTTGAGATTATTCCAATTCTATTAAGTTCCTCCATGATAAGTTCCTCATTATTATTTATAACATTTATTTATATATAAGCAAATTTTATTTAGCAAAATGTTCTATCTTACAATAAGATGTGCAATTCCATTTTTTTCATAAGTTGAAGTTGACGGATGTCAAATCAACAAACGGAAAAATGTCAAATGGAGGTGACCACGTGAGAATGAAGATATTGGAAGGTATATGTTTCACTTGCCAATTATTATATTCAAAGTCATTTTTAAAGAAAGGCTATTATTTTTTGGTATTTAGTGCCAGTACAAAATTAATTAAATCAAATAGAAAAATACACAATGAGCAAGAAACAAATAAAAACGAGAACTTTACATGATAAAACACTCACAACATGTCAAGGAAATCTCCATGAGAAAATTATTGGAATTCCTATTATTGGAATATGAAAAATCATAATAGTTTGATCAAGTTCATTTGATGTATTAAGAATATCACATGCATCAAAATTTATTAAGTATTTTTTATGCTTATACAAAACTTCATTTCTTTTAGGTATTTTTTGTATTGTTAATTATGTAATTTTCGTATTATCTTATGCAAAAATTTTACTACTATATAAAATTTTGGAAAAAAAATATATTTTTGTAAACACACTTGAATTTCTCCTAGTAGAGACGCTTGCAAAATTAGTATAGTATGGACAAGGGAAAAAATAAATTATAGAGAAGTGGATTGGAGTGACTTGACTGGGGCAAGAGTGGTCATGTTAGGACTCAAACGTGAAATGAAAATGATAATAAAATAGGCCAGGAATGGAAAATGTTGTTACAAGCATTGCCATTGAAAAGGACATATATACTATCGTTTTCTTCCTGAATGAGAAAAAATTTATGCCATAACATATAATGTAGGGGATTAATTATATATATATATATATATATATATATATAGAGAGAGAGAGAGAGAGAGAGAGAGAGAGAGAGATTTAGTTATATTGTAAACTAAATTGATATAAGTAGTATGGGAGCTAACAATAAATTCTAAAAAAAATTAACTACAAATTATTAGGCAAAGGAAAAATATCATATCACTTAAGAAATATTTTAAGTTTTCAATTAGTTTAACCATTATTTTAACTTTTATTCATTTTCAACCAATTGGAAAAATTGCATAGTAAAGGAAGAAGAAGAAGTCTTTACGAAAGAAGATTTTTTTATCATCCAAGCTTATGTATACCTATATTTTAATATGAACATTTCATAGTAAAAATATTTGTCTTTTTTCTTGTTTTAGTTGCATCACTTTGACTTTGTTTTTTAAACATTGCAGTTAGGCAATTAGGGCATGACACGAGAAGAATAAGGATGAAGAATATTTTTAGAAGAATAACCACAATACACAGAAATACACACAAAAAAATATATTTTATATTTCACAGTTTCATTCATTTACAATACAATTATATAGTTTAACTTAGATCCAACTACTTCTGACCTTAGATATGGGAGTTGAGAAAATATCTCAATTACCTCCTACAAATATCAAACCAATTCCAAACTCAACATGGAAGCCACGGAAGCATCATTTCCAAGACCCTACCTTTGTCTCATTCTTCTTCATTAGCACTCACATCCACTCTAGAATCTCACAAACACTGCTCTTTCTTCACCACCACATCTTCAAGTTGTCACTTGACCTCCATTTAAAACATAACTACCTCTGACCATCATTAATGAACCTTGCAAGATCAACAATATTAAGATCTCACTTTGTCGTGTTTTTCGTGATAAAAGTTGTGAAGTAATGAACCACCCAATGGACCTACCACCATCTGTCAGATATTTTTCTTTCAACTATCCATCAGTTGCTAGGAATGTGGTATGGATACTGAGTGTGTTCAAAAGTGGATCAAACAACTTGACATGTCTTTACATACACACTTACGTGCATATGAAGAAAACTAGTAACTAATGCTCTTGAAGTCTAAATCACAAAAAAACCCATCAACATATAATATAATCACATAATAAAATTATCGATATGTACTCTTGGCACATAATTATAACGTTGAGAACTAGTAATTTACATTAAGCTAGATTGTCCATTAATTGGTCCTTTTAACATATTTTACAAACCTAAAAAGAGAAAAATAAATGAACAATGATTCTAATAAAGCCCAAAACTAATTTTTATTATTTTTATACTATACTTTCACCCACTTCCAAAAATAACACTGCAACAATGGAATCTTGACAGTAGAGAAAACCCTAAGTCTAACATTCACAAAAAATCTAGAACTAGTATCCCTAAGCCATTGATTCATCAACTACATGATTGTAGTGAGACAAGTTGTAGCAGGTGTCGAGGATTGAAATAGGTCTAGCACTCAAAAGACCCAAAATTTTGTCTTTTGACCAAGAATTTTAATGATCACAATTATGTTGCTTGTGCGGCCTTGAATTTTTCCTTATGGAACTTAAGAAAAGAACAAAAAACATTCAGACTTGGGTCAATGTGTTGATTACTAGTTTATTCTCATTGGTGATCAAGAAACGATTGCCATCGGGATTGTAAGATACAATGGTTGGTCTGGATAACATGGAAGTTGTGAACATATTTCCATATTTTTGTGTTCGGTTGTTATAAATTTCAAAAATAATGAACTTTCAATAACATCGCAAAAAATGAAATCCCATGCGAAGGCTCCAAGTGGGATTCCTGGTGAAACCCTTTTGTGTTTGTTGATCAAAGAAAAAAAAATGATGAGTACAGTCAAAATGTATACAAAAAATGTTATGAAAATTGTTGCCATATTTACAACATCTGAATTAATAGTAGACCCCAAGCCCTAAGTAAATCAACTATGATCCTATTGTATGAAACCAACATAACGAATCTAGCCAAAGAAACTAGCATAACAAAAGCTTGAGAATTACAATCGGAACAATCAGGAACTTTTCACACTCATAGCACAAAAAATATTCCTCATTCTTCCACATTGAACAGTCGTCTTCCAACGTGTCTACAGTCATTATTGATATTGGCTTATTTGGTCGTAAGCCGACTTCATACAGGCTCTGCTCGAATACAACGATCAAATACACTCATAAAATTCACACTCCGACAATCAAAAAATAAATACTTTCACACACTAATTAATCTATGTACAGATAAAACATCCTCAAATATCATTCATCTCTCTAGTGTTGGGTATGTGTTATATTGTTTCCATGACTAATCACGCGCGGCGGGTTCACAGGGGGGGCGATATCCCCCCCTGTCAGGGTCCAGGGCAGCGCCCAGGAAAAAAATTTTGGTCCTTATTTTCCGGTGGGCGAATCCGCCCATGGTTTTATGCATGGGTTTGCACATGGTTTTGGGGACGATGGTTTTTGGCCCCTGGTATTTTGTAGATTCGGTCAAGGGAACTACGGTTATGTTCTAATCCAAGGTTAATGGATTGGGGTTTATGTATGCTTCGGCATGTATATATATGTGTTGTAACACTAAAAGGAATATAATGAAAAATCAAGCTGGTCGTTCCGATTTGGGATCCAACAGAAAATCTCTGTGTTTATCTGTTTTATGTTTTATGCTCTCGCTATTGTTTATTTTCTATTTTTAAGATTTGTTTGCAGCTAATTTCTATACAAGGTTAAAACCTACATTTGGTATCAGAGCAGTTTCAGCTTCAAGGGGAAACCTTTGCTGCTGAGGGGTTTTTTGCTTGGGCCTGAGGTAGACCCTCTTCAGTGGGAGATCTGCGGTATCGATTCTTGCAGTTAAAGAAGATGACGAGCGGTGGGAAGATAGAGATCGAGAAATTTAATGGTCAGAGTTTTGAGTTGTGGAAGCTCAAGATGGATGATCTACTGGTGGATAAAGATCAGTGGATCGCGGTAGATCTGGGTACTAAACCAATGGCAATATCAGATGAAGACTGGAAGAAGTTGGATCAGAAGGAAAAGAGCACAATACAATTGTGTTTCTCAGATTCAGTATTGTTGAATGCATCTGGGGAAGCTACGGTGAAGAACTTGTGGGACAAGCTAGGGACTTTGTACCAATCTAAGTCTCTGGTGAATAAATTGTTCCTGCGGAAAAAGCTGTATAACTTGAGGATGAAGGATGGAGACTCGATGACAGAGCATTTGAATGCCTTCAATACTGTGGTAAGTCAGTTATCCTCTGTTGATACTAAAATATCAGATGAAGATAAGTGCATCAGTTTGTTGTGTTCTCTACCAGACTCATGGGACAGTCTGGTTATTGGAATAGGTAGCAATACAACAACCTTGAATTTTGATGACATTGTCTTAGCCTTGTTGTTGGAGGAAATGAGACGGAGAAATATGGAGGGTCAGAATGGAGATGCCTTATCTTTACGAGGAAGGTCCCATAACAGAAACAAGAATAAAGTTTCGAGTGGGAGATCTAAATCTCCTGGAAAGTCTGTAAGGTGTGCTGGAAATGCGGAAAGGAAGGGCACTACAAAAAGGACTGCAGTTCTAAAGCTCCTAATAAAGGAAAGGGATCTGATGATGCTCCTTCTGTAGAGGCAAAAACCACCTCGGATGAAGGTGGGGATGTGTATTTGGCTTCTTCTTCAAATACACATGTAGATCATGAGTCATGGTTGATTGATTTAGGTGCATCATTTCACTTCACTCTCCATAGGGAGTGGTTCTGCGAGTATGAGAAATATGAAGGGGGTGATGTTTTCTTAGGTGATGACAGGAAGGCCAGAATCATCAGACGTGGAAAGGTTAAGCTGAAACTGCAAGGTGGAAGGATTAGAACACTTCCTGATGCTCTGCACATTCCTGCATTGGACAGAAATTTGATTTATGTAAGCAAGATGGATGATGTAGGTGTAAAAACAGTGTTTGAGAAAGATACCTGTAAGATGGTTCGGGGAGCACTGGTATTAATGCGGGGAGTTTAGGTTGGAACTCTGTACAAGCTTTAGGGCATCACTGTTATTGCTCGGTGCAACAGTTTTCTTGTTTCTGAAAGTGGAGCGGAAAGCCTAGCAGTCTCTGGAGAAAATACCATGCTATGGCATCAAAGGCTTGGACATATTGGAGAGAAGGGCCTTCGAATACTGCATGGAAATGGTATGGTAGAAGGTATGTCTAATAGCTCTCTAGATTTTGATTTCTATGAACATTGTGTATATGGGAAGCATAATCGGGTGAGTTTTCCTTCTGGTGCTTAGAGGGTGAACAAGATATTAGAGATTGTGCACAGTGATGTGTTTGGACCTGTGTCAGTTCCATCACTAGGTAAGTCTGTGTACTATTTTTCATTCATAGATGACTTCTCAAGGAATACATGGATATATTTCTTAAGGAAGAAATTTGAAGTCTTTGACAAATTTAAAGAATTTAAGGCTCTGGTGGAAAACCAGACAGAGAAGAAGATAAAGGTGCTGAGGACAGATAATGGTGGGGAGTTCTGCAAGAAGGAATTTGAAGAGTTCTGTAAGAAGTGTGGTATAGCACGAAAAAAGACTACTCCATACACACTTCAGCAAAACGGATTTGCAAAAAGAATGAACAGAACGCTAATGGAAAAGGAAAGAAGCATGCTTAGTGGTACTGAGTCAGGACAAGAATTCTTGGTAGAGGCAGTGGAGATTGCATGTTACTTGGTTAACAGATCACCTTCATCAGCATTAGAGGATAAGACTCCACATGAGGTATGAACTGGTAAGAAACCCCTCTTTCACATCTGAGGGTATTTGGATGCGATGCATATGTACATGTTCCAAAGGAGAAAGGATCAAGTTGGATAATAAATCTGAAAGGTGCATCTTTATTGGGTATAAGGATGGTTTAAAGGGTTACAAGATTTGGAACCCATAAACAAGGAAGGTTGTGTACAGCTGAGATGTGGGGTTTAAAGAGGTGAAATATGTTATTAAACATGAAGTCCTATCAAAGGAACTTGAGAAGATAGAGTTTGAGCTAAAGGAGGATGAATTAGACTCTACAACAGAAACTCCAGCTATGAGAAGATCAGCTCGGGAAAGAAGACAACCAGAAAGGTATAGTCCATTTGCTTTCTGTTCAAATTTTGCTTTAAATGTAATTGATGATGATCCCAGAACTGTCAGGGAGATAGTAGATTCAGAGGATGGAAAACTATGGAAGGAGGCCATGGTTGATGAAATGGCGTCCTTGCATAAAAATGAGGCATGGGATCTAGTGGAGTTTCCGGCTGGAAGGAAGCCCATCGGGAGCAAATGGGTGTTTAAGAAGAAGATGAATGTAGAAGGCAAGATGGAGAAATACAAAGCTCGGTTGGTAGCAAAAGGTTATTCCCAGGTGCCGGGAATTGATTTTGGTGATATTTTTTCTCCTGTTGCCAAAGTTACTTCTATTAGATTACTTTTATCTGTTGCTGCTGCATTTGATTTTGAGATAGAACATATGGATGTGAAGACAACATTTCTTCACAGGGATCTAGAAGAGGAGATCTACATGAAGCAACCTGAAGGCTTTATGGTGAAGGGTAAGAAAGAACTAGTATGCAGGTTGAAGAAGTCTCTGTATGGGTTAAAACAGTCACCAAGGATGTGGTATCAGAAATTTGATACCTATATACGGGGACTTGGCTTCACCAGAAGAAAGGAGGATCATTGTGTTTATTTTAAATTAATTGGTGATCGTGTTATTTATTTGGTCTTGTATGTGGATGATATGTTGTTGATTGGAAATGACAAAGAAATTATCCAAGATTTGAAGACCCAACTGTTCTCCAAATTTGACATGAAGGATCTTGGTGTTGCAAACTATATTTTGGGCTTGGAAATTAAGAGATATCAAGCAAAGAGGAAGCTCTGGTTAAACCAGAGGAAGTATGTCGAGACTATATTGCAGAGGTTCAATATGTAGGATATTAAACCGGTGAATGTTCTAATTCCTATAGGTACAAAGCTGTCTACTGAACAGTGTCCCAAGAAAAAAGAAGAAGAGGAGGATATGTCCCGTGTTCCATATACAAGTGCAGTGGGTAGCCTGATGTATGCAATGGTCTGTACTAGACCAGACATTTCACATGCAGTGGGAGTATTGAGCCAATTTATGTCAAACCCAGGGAAGGAGCATTGGACAGCAGTGAAGTGGGTTTTCAGATATTTACGTGGCATTAGTGATTATGGCTTGTGCTACCAGGGAAGACTAGGATTGGAAAGAGTGTTGGACATTCATGGTTTTGTTGATGCAAACTGGGCTGGAGATCTTGACCAAAGAAGATCTACAAGTGGGTATGTGTTTAGCCTATTTGGAGGTGCAGTCAGTTGGATGAGTAAAATACAGTCTGTAGTGGCTCTTTCAACTACAGAGGCTGAATACATAGCAGCCACTCATGCAAGCAAGGAAGAATTTTGGTTGCAGAGATTGTGTTCAAGTATGGGGTTGGTGCAGCAAGCTATAAGGATAGATTGTGATAGCCAAAGTGCAATTTTCTTGGCTAAGAACCCTGTTTGTCATTCAAAGACAAAGAACATTGATGTTCAATATCACTTTGTGAGAGATATGGTTGAGGCTAAAAGGGTGTTGCTGGTAAAGGTGGAAACTTTGAAGAATGTTGCAGATGCATTGACGAAGTCTGTAAGCACTCAGAATTTCTCTTGGTGTAGAGAAACAATGGGTGTTGCAGAATTGGGCTAATGACTAAACTCTCATGTGGCCCCCTGCGGAAAGAAAGCAACAAGTGGGAGAATGTTGGGTATGTGTTATATTCTTTCCACGACTAATCATGCGCGGGGGGCCACAGGGGGGGCGGTAGCCCCCCTGTCAGGGTGTGGGGCAACGCCCTAGAAAATTTTTTTGGTCCTTATTTTCCGGTGGGTGGATCTTCCCATGGTTTTGTGCATGGGTTTGCACATGGTTTTGGGGTATGATGTTTTGCGGCCCCTGGTATTTTTTAGATCCGGTCAAGGGAACTACAGTTATGTTCTAATCCAACGTTAATGGATTGGGGTTTATGTATACTTCGACATGTATATATATGTGTCGTAACACTAAAAGGAATATAATGAAAAATCAAGCTGGTCGTCCCGATTTGGGATCCAGGGGAAAATCTCTATGTTTATCTATTTTATGTTTTATGCTCTCGCTATTGTTTATTTTCTATTTTTAAGATTCATTTGAGCTAATTTTTGTACAGGGTTAAAACCTACATCTGGGCCCTCCCTTGAGGGAGTCAAGCCCATACAAGCTCTGATACCATGTTAAAAATTGGAAGAGCGACCATAATACATAGAAATACACACACAAAATATATATTTTCTATTGCAGACTTTCGTTCATTTACAATATTTTTATATAGTTGAACTTAGATCTAACTACTTCTAACCTTAGAGATAGGAGTTGAGAAAATATCTCAACTACCTCCTACAAATCTCAAACCAACTCCAAACTCATTATGGAATCCATAGAAGTATTATTTCCAAGTTGTTTGAATTGGATTACTTTAGTTGCACATACATATTATATCTACAGATGAGAATGGAATAAGAAGAATGAAGATGAAGAAGAATGTTTGAATTGGATTACTTTAGCTACACATACATATTACATCTACACAAAAAAACACGACACATATACATTTTAACCCATCTCTATTTTGCGTGCAAAATGCATTATCAATATCCAATCAATATTTATTTACATATAAGATTATGGAGTGGGACAAACATTATATTGTCTATGAATATATAGAATAAATATTTTTGGGATTGAGAAAAAAATATGTTTATATAAGCATTTAGTACTTCCATTTTATTTTTTCATGCATAGTATCATGTCTAGTTACATGTACTTTGTTCTCATATCTTTTCATTTGTAAATTATATGTTTTTTAGATATAAATTTTCCTTTAGATGTTTTATTAGTTGAGATTTACAATAGGTTTTCTAAATTTATGTGAGAAAAATAACCTTTGTTTAACTTTTATTTGAGTAAATAATTTTTATTTGTATTTATTTATATTTTTATGATTAAAGTTAATACTTTATATAATAAATTAATATTTGACCTTTTTAACATAAAGTAATTAGTTTGTATTTTAATACATAGTTGTTTTAATAAGTTCATAATTTGTTAATGTTTTCAAATTTCTTCTATGATTCTTTAACTAACTCTATAATTCATACAACAACTATATAAAAATTCCGTTCTTACTTTTTTTTCTTCATTTACTATTTATAAAATAGATAACCTTCTTTTCTTTAGCTAACTCTATAGCTCAGAAACCAACCATATAAAATTGACGTTTTTAATATTTTTTTTCATTTATTATGTATAGAATAGAGGACATTCATTCTAATCCTTATCTATTTCTCTAAACAATAGTTTTAATAATAATAACAATGATATTACCTAAGAAGAAAATGTCAATATTATATGAAATGATTATATTTTATTTTTTTAACTGTAACGGATATGAGATTTTATTTATTTGAAAAAGATAGGAGGGGTCTTTGCCGAGGCAGCCCCAATTACAAAGAAGACATTCAACAAAATCAGCTTAAAAATTGCATCATTTTCAAGGAGTTTGAAAGGAACTTTCGTCGTTTATCACTAGCTGCCCTTTCATGAGTAAGCATCCTTTGTTCGCCATCTGATCCGCCTCGCCATTCAAGTTTCTGAGGATATGATAGAACTTGTAAGATGTGAAGTCTTGAAGAGCTCTTTTCAATCTGCCCAGAATTTTGTTAAGACTAGTGTTGCTGAAGAGATCTTCCGAATTTAATTTTTTAATTAGGATCTCAAAATCTCCGAACACTTGGAGATCTTTGACTCCCTTATCTCTTGATATGAGGCAAGCTTTGAGAAGACCAAATAACTCTGCTTGGTTGTTAGTTTTCTGGCCTAATCCCTAGCAAAAGCAGTCTCTTGAACTCCCTGTCGGAGAGTAAATGACCCCACCAGCACCAGCAGTTCCGGGGTTTCCTTTGGAGGCTCCATCGAAAAATATTGTGGTTAGATTTTTGGACCGCCACCAACTTATGAAAGAATCCTCAGGGTCTCTTTTGCGCCATTCCGGGTTTTCAGTTTGGGGAGAGAGAAGGAACTTTCGAGGAGAAGGCTCAAGGGATTGAAGCCATCTCCTTTCTTCAGGCAGAAGCATTGGATCTTCTTTAAAAAACTGTTGTTGAGCAGCTTCCAAGAGAAAGGCTTTAGCTTTAGCTACAACCTGAAGAGGGGAATGTCGAAATCCATTGAAGATCTGGTCATTACGGGCCAGCCAGAGCTGCCAGCAAAAAAATTTGGGAATAGCTGTCCAAACTTTGAGCCAGAAAGACTTGATGGGAATGCTGTGTGGGTAGTAATTGTTCCAAGAGGCAAACAGATCAGCCACTGTACTTTGAGGAAAAGCGGAGGTCTGAAGATCCAAGAGAGTAAGTTCCCAAACTTTCTTAGCAAAAATGCAATCCAAGAATAAATGTTGGGCAGTTTCAATGCTGTTTCTACATAGTTCGCACCTATGAGGCCCTGCAATGTTCCTTTTCTCTAAATTGTCTCCTGTTAGTAGTTTGTTGTGAACCAGAGTCCAGAAAAAAAAATTCACTTTTGGGAAGACTAGGTTGTCCCATACTCGTTTCCAAAATGCCGGAGTGTGGCTGCTGTTCTTTGTGTCCTGTAGAATTTTGTAACCTGCTGCAGTGGAATACTTGCCAGTCTGTCCCCAAGCCCAACTGTCTCTCATGAATCGATTTTCAGGAGTGGAGTCTTCCAACAGCTCTATGAGCAGAGTTTTTTGGGGCGTTAATCGGTTAGGGATGCCATGGAAGTCCCATCTGACCCATTCTCCACGATGATCCCAAACAGAGAGTTTGTATAAGTTATTGATGCCAGCACGGATCAACCAGTCTCTGAGATCCGAGATGTCCTCATTCACCTCCAAAGAGTCATGCCCCATGATACGATCATACCACAGATTGGTATGCTTGCCATTGCCCGGCACTATGTACAATGATTTTTTAAAGAAGGAACTGCTTTTGCAACAGAGATTCCAAACTTGCGTGCTGTTGGCTGAGGGATCGAACTGCATATTTCTGAATGATAGATTATGAGCGTATTTGGACAGCAAAGTAGTGCAGATCGGGAGATTGGGCTCATGAGCCAATTTCCACAGGAGATTTCCTCCCAACGCCAGGTTAACGAGGGAGGGATCGCGGATTTGAAGGCCACCCTCAGCTGTCGGTCTTTTAACCAGATCCCAATTGGCAAGGTGCATTTTTCTTTCATTGCCTTTCCCTCCCTGCCATAAAAAAACCTCTTAACAGTTTCGATATCTGATCCATAACGTTTCTGGGAGCTAATAAGAAAGCAACTTGATAAATTGGGAGCGCAGACAGTAAAGACTTTATTAAAATTACTTTGCCTCCTTTGGTTAGCCAAAAGCCACCCCAAGCAGATATTTTTGCTTTGATTTTGCATATGATATCAGTCCAGAGCAACCTCCTGTTAGGTCCATTTGTAATGGGGAGTCCCAGGTATTTGATTCGATCCCATTGGGCATGCCCTCTAAACCCAAGGATATTCGAGATGCTTATGAGCTCTTCTTGATCGATGTTCCAGCTGTAGATTTCACTCTTACACTCATTGACCAGAGCTCCTGAAACTCTACAGTAGCTTTTTAGGACTGTGTCGAAGGCTTTGGCAATTCTGGTAGACGCCCCTCCGAGGAGCAAAGAATCATCAGCAAAGAGCGCATGATTTAGAGGATCAACACCAGCTGTAGGTTTCAAACCAGGAAGAGAGCCAGCAAATCTTTCTGCTCTGAGTTTTCTACTAAGGGAGTCGGCCATTAAGATATACAGGAAGGGAGAGAGAGGGCATCCCTGCCTGATGCCTCTCTGAGCTTGGAAGAAGCTTGAAGGGCGGCCATTGACAAGGGGGGCGATCCACAGATTGTCGATGCAGGCATTTATAAGCTGGACAAAGTGAGAAGAGAAACCAAAGGAGAGGAGAACTTTAATGAGGAAAGATCGGTTAACTCTGTCAAACGCGTTTGCCATATCTAATTTTATCAACATACCTTTCTCTTTTCGATGCTTGCTGGAGTGGATGGTCTCCTGAACTTGAATGACATTGTCGAGGATATGCCTGCCCTCCACAAAACCTCCTTGGGGGCTGGAGATCAGCCTTTTGAGCAGAGGCTTGATCCTGATTGCAAGAAGTTTGGCCAGAATTTTATAAGATGTGTTACAAAGCGAGATAGGTCTGAACCTTGCAAATGTTTCAGGATTGGATTCTTTGGGAATTAAGGCTAGATAAGTGGAGTTGGTTCCTCCACCGATCTTAGCTTTTTTCATGAATCCCTTTATCATTTTTTGAAGGTCAGTTTTAATGATATCCCAGCAAGCTTTGTAGAAATGTATAGTGAATCCGTCTGGGCCTGGAGCCTTGTCCGATTCCATGGACCAGATAACCTTGATGATTTCCTCCTCAGTCACCTCATGGGACAAAGCCGCATTATCATCAGGTCGGATAAGATGTGGAATGTTAGAAAGAAATTATGTTGTTTCCTCCTCGAAGATCTGAGGTCCCTCACTGTATAAATTCCTGAAATGGCTGTCAGCAGCAGCTTTGACTTGAGTGAAACCTTTGCAGAAAAATCCCTCTGCGGTTTTTATTTCAGAGATATGATTTCTGGACAGCCTTGCTCTGTATTGTCTGTGGAAGAAGGAGGTGTTTCGATCACCTGCTTTTAGCCACAGAATTCTGGATTTGATTCTCCAATATTCTTCTTCTTTTCGGAAGGAGCGGTATGTTGCACATTGGGCCTTTATTTCTTGTTCCAACAGGTCCGAAGTGACCTCATTGCTTTCCATGTCTGCTTGCAGATTCTCCAGGGTATGCACTGCTTCTTTTCTTAGGCTGGTTGGAGTAGGGACTGGTTTCCTAATCCAATCCTTTAAAGCATGTTTAGTGGCCTTAAGTTTTTTCTCCCAAACAAAGCTTGAGGACCCTGAGAAAGATTTGGCCCAAGCTTCTTTCACTATATCAGTAAAGCCTTCTCTCTCAATCCATAAGGGGCTGAAACGGAATGGTAGAGGGCCAAGGTCTTCTTCATCTTCTAGGAGGAGCTGAATCAGCTTGTGATCGGCGGTCAGCTTGGGGAGAATTTTGGTCTTGATTATCTTATTGTTCATCATAAAAGAGCTTTGAACCATAAATCTGTCCAGGCGGGCAGAAATGTGGTCCGGCCCAGATCTGTTGTTGGACCAAGTGAAAAGTCCATGAACAGGATTGAAGTCTAGAAGATCCCAGAGCTGCGAGAGCTCTTCCACAAACGCCAGCATAAGATCTCTGCTGCTGGAGCCGCCCCTCTTCTCTTTAGATTTCAAGACTATGTTAAGGTCTTCTGCTATGATAATGTTGCTTGGATTATGCTGATCTAAAAAAGCTGAGAGAGAGTTCCAACATTCTCGTTTTTCATTGTATGTGACAGGGACATAAAGATTAAACAGAGAGATAGTCAACTTACTTGCGCAATGTGTCAACTCAGTGAAGATCCAATGCTGAGTTTCATGGGATCTTTTTAACTGAAATAAATCTTCCGTCCAGAGAGTTGCCAGACCTCCGGAAGATCCTCGTGAGCTTACATCTTTGCCTGCACTTTTCTTCCATTTTGACATGCTGATATCTAGAAGAGCACGCCCTTCTATCTTCGTCTCTTGGAGCATGAGAATGTCTAAGGGTTCTATTTTTAGGAGATCCATTACTGCTTCAGCTTTGGAGGCGCTCCCCAATCCTCTGCAATTCCAAGAGGCGAGCTTCATAATTTACTTGAGGGGAGGGATAAGGCCTCCCTTAGAAGGCCTTGGTCTGGTATTTCTTTCGATGGACATTTCTATGGTGGACTGGCTTCCTTTAACTTTGAGTCGTTCTGCCTCCTCTTCCCTTAGTTCTTTGCAAGATTTCCTGCCTGCTCTTTTGGAAGGGCGCTCGAAAATTTCATCCTCTGATGAGCCAGAGCTTTCTGCTGCTTTTTTTTTCCTTGTAACTTCAGCATATGAGGGGTTGGAGGGACTGCCTTGTGAGGCATCGACCTGTGCTGCTTCTTCTCCATCCTTATTAGGGGGAGAGACTTTTGTATGTTCCAGATTTTCCTGGGTCAAGTTTGCAGGAGTGGTCTGAGCTTTTTCTGCTCCATTCAGGGAAGCTTCCTTTTCTTGATTAAGCTTGGAACTGCTTTGAGCTCCGGATGTGTTACCTTTGCCATTTCCTTTTTTTTGATGGGTGGTTTTTTGGACTAAAGTCCATTGGTCCTCTTTTGCTTTGTCTGTCTGCTCGTCAACCTTTTTCTTGTAGTGCTTTGCGAAATGCCCATGGCCATGACAGTGTCTGCATTTGAAAGGGAGTTGTTCATAATCCAGTTCCTGGACGTGAGTCCACCCAGCAACAGTGAGCTTGATAGCTTCAGGCAAACCCTCTTCGAGATCCACTTCCACGCATATTCGGGCACATGAATACTGGTCTTTTCTTGCATCTTGGTCGATGTATTTTCCTAGAGCACTGCCAATGATCTGAAGAGTCTTTTGGTTCCAGCAGTGAAGAGGCAGATGGGGAAGTCGCACCCAAACCGAGACGGCAGAAGGGGCTTCCTGGGAGGGATCAAAGTCGGGGGACCATTTGTTTAGATACAGACCTTGAGGTCCCATGAAGTAAGGGCCATTTATGAAGATTAGACTTCGATCATCCGGGCTTTCGAAGACAAATACGAAGAAACCTTTACCCACGAAATAGCTTTTGAACCCCCCCTTGATCAAGGGGGACCAGTTTCTTTGAGTCCAATCCTCAACCGACTTGGGGGAGGGCCAAAGGCCCGTAAACTGGCCAATGAGGCCTCTCTCAGCTAGATTCAGAGCAGCTTTTCAAGTCTCTGCTTCAGGAAGGGCAACCGTGGGGATAGAGTCCAACTTCTTGACAAATTTCTACTGACTGGCAGAGGGAGGGCGCTTCGGACCAGCGGCAAGCATATCCATGAACGCGGAAACCTCCGGAGGTGGGGATTTGGGGGGGGCAGAGCCCCCACAGGACTCCATAAGGAGGGAAGGCGCACCAGAACTGGGCGGGAGCAGCAACTAGGCAGCCCAGGAGGATACCCGAGGGCCCAAAAACACGCTGCGCTTACTCAGCATGCAAAAGAATGCGCAAAACACAAAATACCACCGCGCAACCTTGGAAGGAAGGCGGAACCCTCAGAGCAGAGGAGGGGGCCGAGGCAGTCCTGCGGCCGCGAACGCAGAGAACCAGCAGAGACGCCTAGGTCAGTTCCAAAACTCCTAACACCTAAAATTTTGAAAAACGAATTGAAGTTCAAAATGATGATTATATTTTTACCCAAGTATTTTTATGATTATTTATAACATAATATCATCCACATAAACTAACAATAACAAATCATAAATTTTTATATGTATACCTCTTTTATTATTTATGATTTAATTTTCTAACTAATTCATATATAAGTCCTTAAGTCAAACATAGGGGACATCATTATTTCATTTCTATTTTACTCTTGATTTAGATTAGTCCTTGTAACTTTTTCATTTATTGGAATCTTCAAATTTACAGTGAGATTTCCATATAATTAGAAAATAACTCTTCTCCACTCTACTTGAATCCCTACTTGGTTATTTTTCAAAGTTACTAGAGAATGTATGATAATTTTTAGAAAAACCAAAGATGCATTAATAAACATTATTTCTTCATTTCTTTTTCAAAACATCAGTAAGTTATGGGATGGTCAATAGTTGAATGCTAATACCAAAAGAAACCCAATAAAAATCCATCATAATTTTCACATTATTAGTCTATTCATAGGGAAGAGTCTAGCATCATGTAAAATGACATGCTAAATAAATCAACACTACGTAATTGTGCATTGTACTAAACAATTTGTAATTCATATCTATATGAATGTTTTTATATGCACATAATGTAAATATGATTTGAACAAGTCATACCAAAGTTACTACTTCGTAACTAAATTACAAGATTTTGTTTTTTTTAGAAAAAAATATATTGTCAAACTTTGTCATATAAATATGAATATAATTGTGCTTTGTAAAATAATTTCATAGAATAATCATTTTTTTTAGCTTACATATATGAAAAATATATATTAAACTTCTCCATATTATACTAATATCATTTAAATATTTCATTGTATGCATTATATGTATCATGCTAGCAACTTATATTTGCAAATGTTGTAGCAACATAATCTTTAATTTCAATGGGACATGGACTATGTTGCCCTTGCTATTGGATGCCATTTTGATTGCTATTATTTTCCCATTGATTGTGTCTCTTTTGATTCATTTTCATTTTTTTCACTAACTTTATGTATTATGATGGTGTGTTAAAGTTTTATTTTAGTGTGAATTTTAGAGTAAAGATAGAATGTTGTGATTGTCTCAATTAAAAATTATTTGTCTTCTTCATTGGTTGTAAGCTTATATTAATAATTTTTATTTAATTTATCAACTAAAATTTTATTATGGATTTTTTGTGCTCTCCAAATCGATATGGTAGAGATGGTGCAACGTAATTTAAAGGGGGAAATTAAACTAGCCTAGATCTATCTTATCTCTTAGTCTACCAAACATTGAGAGCGATCAAATTTCTTGACACACAAACCTCTTTTAAAGTGGAAAGAGAATTTATCCCTTTGAATTGTTGGTAGATCCGGAGTTAAGATGGATATAAGGTGGTTAAATTTCTATTTTAGGGGTAGTAAGAATGGGGTTATTCTTTAATCCTATATTAAAATTGAAATATATTATGTTTGAGGCTTGGGAAAAAATACATATAATCAGGCATAAATATATGCTCTTTTCAAGTATTTAATCAGATATATGTAAACAAAGTCAATAATTTGATAATTATAGGAGATTGAAGGAACCTTCTACCCCATTGGTTGGCACTAGCCCAAAGTATGTCAACTTAAAAGGTATTATTAAGAGAAAAAAATCTCTTTTAATCAAGATTTATTCTACTTCAATGTTCCATGTAGTTCGACTATATAAACAAGTGATGAATTGAGTGGCCAACATAGGGATTGAATTGGCCATTAGAACCATAGTGATTGATGGACAAGAGTGGTTCCATCCTATCCCCTATTGATGTGTATTAATAATTAAAAAATATTAAGCCACCTTAAGGTCATATTACAGGTGGAACATTTAGTTACTTGAAGCATGTCGAAGTAGTTGAAATCACCCCTTGGTTGGTGGGGTTTATATGGTGGAATTGTTTCAACCATACCCAAGTTTTGATGGGGCAAGGGTTGAAACATTAGTAAGTATTATTGCATACATATATGAAAATTCTTTGTACTGAGTGTGAGGATGAAGGGCATATATGTATCTCAATTTCTTGTCAAGTTCATTATGGGTATAATGGTAATTTTTGGTTCATTTCTATATGGAAAATAATATGATGTATGACCCAATTTATGAACCATCTAATCGTTGCATGGGAAATGGGAGGGGATAAGAGGGAAAAGCTAGAAATGGCAGTTGTTGCACATCACATAATCATCAGTATTTGTGGAAATTGGCTCCTAAGGTGCGATATCTATATAATAAACATTTATAGATGATGTTATCATTTTTATGATTTGGGAATATATATAAATGATGATATAAAATCCTTGAAACATAGTTATGTTGATGCAGGAATTCATCTTCAATTATTCTTATTATTAGTTGTAGTTGTTATTTATGAAAGGAGGTTCCCATTAGATATAATTGTTGCAGGTTTTTACCTACAGTTAAATTTAATTACTATCACTCATATGGGGAGGCTACCATTCAAGGTGATTGGTCGAGGAAGGAAACATGTGCCTTTTTCTACTTCTATCAAAGTGAGGTCATTGTTGGGCCGACGTCTTGGTGCTTTAAGTTTTACTTGCATAAAATTTTAATTGGGAATTTTGTAGTTTGAAACGACCCCCCTTAAGTATGGATCTAGCATGAAAGATATAGTAGCAATAGAATCTTGATTTCTAATGCAAAGGAGATTGATCGAACCTTGAGGGGACAATTGCATGAGAATCTACAACAATGTAGATTGACATTGTGGAGCTACAAATTAGGCATACTAAATTGGTCTCTAGCCTCTCTTCCATAATGGAAATGCAAATTGATGATATGACACTTATTCAATTCTCTAAGGACAAAATGGTCACCCTTCATCAACAAGTTCAAAATGTTCAAAGGACTTTGTGTCAAAGGAAACCAAACTCTCTATCTATTGGTAATTTAGTTAGTCACTCCATGTTAGGAATTCATGATATCATTGTTCCAAAAGGTGAAAAGAGAGTTCGATAGGATTTTTAAATTGAAAAACTTGTACTTTAATTTTCATAATCAAGCAAATAACAATTGAGACATTAAATTTTTTATTTTTTTTTTGTATTTTTTTCTTAAGTTTATAATATGTAAGTATATCAGTACTGGTTCACAAAAGCATTCTCGAATTTCATTACAACCACATGATGTATTACTATTATTAATATTAAAAATAATTACACTGGCTCCCATTATGTATTTAAATATATTCTTAATTCAAACAACAAAACTGAAATGTTACATTCTCCTCATTGATTTGTCATTGTCCTCTATATACATCACCATAAGTGTACATATATACAAAATTTTATCAAAAATTAAAAAATATATACAACTATTATGGGAACATTGTTATTGAGAAGTTGTTGTATAAAATACAGTTTCTTAGAAAAAAATTACATTTCCTAGCAATACTGATGGTACATATAAAGTCCGAAAAGCATATTTATAATTCGTATGGAAATAGAATCTCCAATAGCGGGAGACCGATGATTTAACTCAAGAAACATGAAAAAATGAGCTTGTAAGATAAAGGTACATGGATGGCTTTCTGATCTCTAACAAAGTCAACATTAAATCCCCCATGCCATATACAAAAGAAATTGTGGTTTTGAAAATTAATAAGTAAACTAAAAAATAACATGGGTCATTACCGATTCAAATTTTCAAAGCATCCAATCCAAAAATCTACTCCAAGATAGGCTAACACATCAATTGCTTTTGTTTTCCAACCTTTCAATGTGTTTTATTCATTGATTACATTGTAGAGTTGTATTTTGAAAACATAGAACAATTAACACTACAATTGATTTTTTTTTCACTGAGCAATGGTTCCTTCATACTGAATTTCTTGAGATTCCAAATTCTACCAAAGAAATATGAAATTTTTTGAAGTGTTAGTTGAAAATATAATCTTCAATGTTGGTTCCAATGCCCAACACTTCGCTTTCTCTTTCTTTCTCTTTTGTTCCGAAGAATATTTCAATGCTCTGCTCTATTATTAATTTGGGAAAAGAAGGCATAGGGCTACAAATAAACACAACTTTGCATAGAAGCTCCTAAAATTGAATAGGAGATATGTAAACAAATCACCCCTCTATAGAAAATAAAACAGAGCAGGGAAAGAAAAATACAAAGGGGGGATAAGGACTCTGTCACACACAATTGGATGCAGAGATAGTATTTCTATAATTCTCTTATTATTCAAATGTTCAATACATGGGAATGCCCATAACCAACTTTCTACAACCTCGGGCTCCCACCAGACCATACAACACGCACTTCATTCTTACAGAGTCTGGTTCTTGTATGATCACTTTATCTTTTTTCCCCTCAGCATTGGCATAAGTACATGATCAAATCCACGGACAGGATAGTATTAACAACCAATGATTTTCCTTTTTTTTCTCTAGTCAAATTTCATCCTGGGAGGTAAAACTTTGAGGGTCACACCAAATTTTTGTTACTAAAAAATGTACCAAAAGAGTTTTTATAATTAGCATACCATTCCATAATATTCCCACGACCTAAAATCACATTGGTAGACATCAATGTTCACCCATGAGAGTTCCTCAGCCCTCATCCTTGATATCGGCATGCATTCTCTATCATTGTCATCATCGTTGTCATCATATTTTTTTTCATTTTCACCACCACCATTCTCATTGTCATCATCCTAATTAGTATCCTCATAATTGTCTTCATCAACATCATCATCCTCATCTCCATCGTTAATGTCATAGTCATCATCGTCATTTTATTGTCAACATCCCCATCATCATTGTCATCTTCATGCCACCATGTTATACATTTAAAAATATTTAAAAAAACATACTTGAAATAAATATATATATATATATATATATATATATATATATATATATATATATATATATATATATATATATATATATATAATAACAATTAAAAAATCTTATGTTTTGTGGCCTACACAATTTATAAAAAGATTTTTTCATCTTTTATATTAATTATAATTTTAATCACTTTATATTAAATAATTAATTAAAAAATAATTTAAATAAAAAATTTAATCTTTCACACATTTGATGTAGTATGTAATGGGAATTACAATGAACAAAATACATGAAAATAAATCAAAATCATATTTTATATTAATTATGCTGTTAATCTCCTTATATTAAATAATTAATTAAAAATATTATTTAAATGAATCAATTTAATCATTGACTCCCTTCATGTGGTATGTAATAAGAATTGGAATGAACAAAATGCATGAAGAAAAAACAAAATTATCATGGAATCTTTACAACCTAAAATAATCCAACTCCTATAACATACCTTATTTCAAACTTTGAAATATATAAATATTATTATTTTTTTATTTTTACAATCATACTTTTTCTTTTTTTTCATAATTTTATTTAATTTTTAATTTTTTTTTTAAGTGTTTCATTTTTAAATCTTAATTTTTATTATATTTAGTTTTTCTATTTTAAAATATTTCTTATATATTAAAAGTCCGAGCTCATCTCATTTTATCAATTTCTATATTCTTTCTCAAGATAACTATCTCTTCTTCGATTTCTATACTCTTTCTCAACAAAATCTATCCCTTCTTTAAAAATATCATTTCATATTCCAAGAAGACAATAAATAATATTTAATTTCAAAATTTATCATTAAAACTAAAGTGATATACATTGATAAAATATGTTAATGGATAATTTAAATATACATAAAAAGTATTTTTATAAAATATATTTTAAATAAAATAACAAGAATTTTTTTTTTTAAATATATACTTAATCTTTTTATTATAATTGTAATTATAATTTTTCATTTTTAAATTGCTTTTCTTATATTTAAAGATATTAACTTATTCAGTTTTATCAATTTCTATAATATATTTTTAAAAATCCAACAACCCAATTAGAATTAGTGTAATGATGGTATTTCACATTCTATAATCTATTTTAAAATAATCTTGGTATAATAAATATGAAAAATCTTAGGAGCTAATATTTTAGGCTAATTTTCCATGTTTTTTTCAATGTTTTTTCCAAAAAAAACATTTAGCTATTTCTATTTTTTCTAAAAATAATTTGCCCAAATTTTATAATATAAAATTATTCTACTTTAAATATCAAGAAAATTATATAAAGAATATATATAAAAACATAATAATTTTGAATATTTTAGAAATATGTCACCAAATATTTTATAGTTTTCATATTAGACACTAGAAAAATTTACTAAAATTTCTAAACATTAAAATAAATTTCAATCTTTAAAATAAATTTCGACTTTTAAAATAAATTTAAATCCTTAAAATTTTCCATCTCTAGATAAACCATGGGAAAAAAAAATTAACTCATTGAACATACGTACATAACTGAATAATCTGAACAAATTTTACAAAGTTATATTTTATAATTGTTTATGTTCAAATTTATAAAAAAAATCAATTTAATAGAGCTGATCTTTAAAGTTGATTCAAGCATTGTGTTGGTAGGAAAACAGCATTTTCTTCTTGTATAGTAACTGAGTAACATAAATCAATGCGACTATCTGATTAATATTTTTGTTCCCTTTTTTCATACTCTGATTTTAAATATTTTATATATATTTAAACTAATCATAGATGTGAAAAAAAAATATTAATAATTAATTTAATAATATATTTAATCATGTAATGGATAATTGAATAATTTTTTTATTTAATAGATAAATAAATAAATAATATTAATTTCACATTTATATTTAATTAATATAAATAAATGATTTAAAATTATTAAATATATTTTTGACAGCTATATTATTGCTAATTAATTGAATTACTAGTTAAGTAATTTTATTGTTGTTGTTAAATGAAAAACTGAGACAATTAATGTTATTTTAATATAAAAAAAAATTATTATAAAAAATAATTGGATAAGAAAATTAAAAAGCTAATGGTAAATGTTTCCAAGAATTGAAAAGAGGTTGGGGAACAGTTAAAAAGACTTACCTACTCCTCTAGGATAAAGGACTGATTCCAGAGTGGAGTAGGGGTTCTGTGAATGAAAAAAAGAAGGAAAGAGTGAAAAATTCTTGAGCTGGTATTAACCAGTGGAATTACACTCAGAAATTTCCTGAAACTTCTGGTTCTGACTGGACTGGGTGTCCTGAGGTCACAACAGAAAGATTATTTTCATTGTTAACCCGAACCATTCAGTTTCGAGCACAGGGGCAAGGAGGGCGTAATAGTCTTACTTGATGGTTGGGAGGACCACAGCTGAATAATTTACATTCAAATAAGTATACATGCAGAACTAAACCTGATAGTTTCATGTGATTCTTATTTGTTAGAAATATTTTATCAGAATGATAGGTACAGTAATGTATAAGCTGCTATATTTTCAATTGTTTATACACTAGTAACAATATTCCTCACTATTAGTAGATGAATTACATTCAGGGTTAGATTACTGTGATGTTTCTTTCCTAAAAAGCTCTGCTATAAAAGAATGCAGGAATTCTAGAAAACATTAGCAGTATTTCATGAAACAAGAATTAAATATCAGAAAATAGAAAAGTGAAGCTAACCATAGTTTTTCGGATTATATGGACTTTTCAAAGTAATTTTACCTACCAAGAAGAATCAATTAAATCTGAAGAAAAACTTAGTACTATATATTGCAAAAAGAAAACATTTACTATTCAAACCCTTATCATTTTACAGATAAGTTACACTATGTCAATAATTCCTGCTAATGAATGAGAAAGATAAAATAGTAATGTTTACAATTATTTCAAAGCTGCAAGACTATTATAGTTAACTATATAATGGTAGAAACCAGCAATAACAGTGGAAGACTGTCAGGTGAAGGATTAGGGTAAGCAACCCAATCCCAAAACCTAGTTGTCTTTCACCTATACAAATTAGAAATACTCGGACACTGAAAATAATGGTGGTCTGGACACCTGGGAGAAAAAATAGAGAAATTTATACGGTATTTTTCATACAAACTATACATATTCAGTATAAGCAATATATGCATGTAAGAGCAACGTTAAACTAGGGTTCATTCAAGTAAGGTTGCATGAGATAGCTTCGTAAAAGTAAGCGATAGCAAACAGCTGAGAAAGTGTTTCATAATTTGGCCTTGAAACCAAATAGACAACCCAGTAAATGCATCGAAGAACACGGTCAAAATTCCAAGAGATTATACACAGATTCTATTAAACGAAGTTTTATATTTCAGAAAGGAGAAAACCGAGATAAAATTCATCAATTCTTCTAATCTTAAAAACATTCGGGATAAACCCAGAAGTTCTATACTATGGTATCAGTTCGAATTAAAACAAAACAAAAACCCTTTTAAACATTTACAAGTCCCATAGCTAAATGTTCCGTCTATTTCCATCAGAATATATTACAGCAATGTTTCCGTGAGGAACCATAATTTTTCCGAAAGGATTGATCAAACTGCCAAGACCAAAAAAGAGAGCTTGTATGCATAAAGCATCCTAAGGGCCGTTTGGGCAAGATGATAAAACCCTCGAGCATACCTAATGAAATCCTGAATAGGATAAGTGGAATGCCGAACTTTGTAACTGAAAACTTTCCGCATAAGAGAAATTGCTACGAGGCTTCAAAAGCCTTACCTGCCAAAATAAAAAGAATAAGTGAAATGATTTTTTTTTGAACTGGAAGGATGTAATATGGATAACATAGTTTTGAAATTGATAAAATAGTAAACCCTACATTCGAACAGCTTACCTGAGCTGAAGAAATTATGGCTGCCATTTCTCTCGTAACCCCGCATCACAGTGAAGAAAAAGGGATAAAGATCCATAACCGACTTAGCAATCAAACTATAAGTTAAATGAGTAAAACAACAAATAGAGGGTTTGCAATCGAAAACAAATATTACAGGGAAGGAGTGAGTAACCTGAAGACATAGCTAAATGGAAGACCGGATGAAACAGAGCATGAAAAAAATCTTCATTTGCAAGCCAGTTTATAAGAGGTAAGTCTCCTCCAAATCCTAAGTCGAGCTCGGCGTTGCCATGGGCAGCGTAATCGACCATTGAAACAGATAATCGACACAGTGGCGAAAAAACTCCAGTGAACTAGCACTTCACCATAGAGAATGACATGTAGAATAAACCCAATGTGTAGAACTAGGGCTTGGCAGGATTGCCTAGGTCCAGTTCCCACCTCAGCCAGATGCCATCAAACCAATACAAGCAAGAAATGGCGTAGATCGGGTTTAGTTACCTCGTGATCATCGCAGGCTGTGTACACCTCACAGGTGTCACAGAGAAATCCGAATGTATATCAATATGTATAAATGCCAGTACTATAACAACTATGATTGCATTAAAATGAAATCACAAGTATGGTGGAGGAACATTAAACCCATTGTGGTTGATATTTATTTTCCGATATTATTGTTTATTAATATATATATATTTATGTCGATTATATATATATGAACTATTGAAATTCCAAAGTCAATATGTTGTAGAACGAATAAAATTAATACAAATCTGTTATATCAGATTTGCAATCTTTTCTTATAGAGATACATTGCATAGTTTTGAATATTTACTATATGATAAAGTTATGAAGGATAAATTTTTATTTTTATGAAGTGTGAGTGTATGTGACAAGTGGTATCAGAGCAGCGTTCATACGCTGGGACCCTAAGGGTCAACTAACGATGAAGTTGTGTGTAAATGATGCACAGAGAGAAAGAGAAAAGAATTTAGCAATCTAGCAGGAAACACTAGGAGAAGAGGAGCCCTGATGTAGCCCCCTTAAGACACAGGGGAACCCCAAGTACAACCAGTGATGAACCCAGAGATGTGGGTCCAAATAAGTGTTGAACAACAGAAGAAAAATAGTAGGTTGTTAGAAGAGAAACAATACCAAACCAGATTCCTGTTGAATACTGTTCAACAGCTGCAGGAGGAGATGGTGCGCATTCGAAAAGATAATGAACGATTACTACAAAACTAGGAAAATATTTTAAAAAGTCTGTCAGGTAAAAAAAACTAGGAGGTGGAACATCCCGGTACTGATAGAGGTGTGCAGGAAGAAAATGAGCAGCAAACAGGAAATAACGCTACAGAAAGGGTGGAAAGGAGACCCTCTCAGCGAAGTAAGAAAAAAAATTTTAATGAGTTAGAATCTGGTAACTCGTCTGATCTGCAAGAAGTCAAGAGACAGAAAGTAGAACTTCAAGGAGAATTTTGTAAAACAAAACCACCAACATTTGATGGTGAGGCTGAGGATGTGGCAGAGGCATGGTTAATAAATATGAATAAGTATTTTTAGTTGTATGAATATAAAAGCAACCTGAAGGCCAGGTTAGCAATATACCAGCTAAGAGAGAAAGCCACTATGTGGTGGGAGGTGGTGAAGAATGTACGTAGTATTGAAGAACAAGACATGACCTGGGAATCATTCCAGCAATACTTCAAGGACAAGTACCTGAATGAAAGATTTTATGATGAAAAAGCTAAGGAAATTCATGATCTAAAGCTGGGACAGATGACCATGGATGATTATATTACTAAGTTTACCTCCCTATTACACTATGTTCCATATATTCGAGAGGAGAAGGCTAAGGTGCAGAGATTTCTGAGCATTTTTCCAACACACATGAAAGAAAGAACAGAATTTGTAAATCCTCGAACTATGGATGAAGCCATTTGTAAAGCTTGAATGTGCTATCAACAGTCCAAGGCAAAAGGGGAGGTTGGCAAGACTTGCCAGCCAAAGAAAGGACAAAAATGTAATTCGAATTTCAAGGGTGCCAAAAGTGGCAACTTTAAGAATTCTGCACGTAATCCTGGCAGCAAACAATTTGGCAGAAATCATCAAAGGGCTAGATGGCCAACAGAAGCATCAAGCAAGCCAGATCAAGGGCAAGTGACAAAAATACCTTTACAATGCTGGGGTTGAGGTGAAGCACATTACTACAAAAACTGCCTAGAGCGAGCAAGAAATGATGCTCTAGCAAACTTGTAGGAAGCTTCTACTGTGGGTGATGTAGCAAGAAACATTCCCTGTATTAATGCGGCATTGGAGGACCGACAAGTGGATTATCAGCCCACGATGATTGAGCTGGAAGGTAAAATACTAACTCAGTCAGTTTCTATTTTAGTAGATCCCGGCGCAAGTCTAAGCTATATTAGTCCTAGAATGGTAGAGTTGTGTAAATTGAAAGAACAGAAATTTAAAAGTTCCTGGATAGTGATGTTAGCCACAGGGGCAAAGCGTAAAGTGACTGCTGAAATTCCGGACTGTATATTAGAAATTTCAAATCAACAGTTACAAGTAGATCTTAATATTCTACCATTAGGATCTTACGATGTGTTGTTAGGCATGGAATGGCTAGAAAAGCATTGGACCCTAGTAGATTGTAAGGAAAAAGTTATTTATTACAGAATGCATGGCGAAACCCGGAAGGAAATTCAAGGAATCAAAAAACCATTACAACTACGCCCAATAACAACATCCCAAATGAATAAATGTATAAGGAAGGGATGCCAGTTATATGCGATTCAGGTGGGGTATGCAGATTCTAAAGAGAAATTGCCTGCGATAGACAACATTTTGGTGGTGCAAGAATTCCTGGATGTTTTTCCAGAAAACATGCCTGGATTACCACCAAAAAGAGACATTGATTTTACTATAGAATTAATGCCTGGAGCTTCTCCTGTGTCAAGGGCTCCTTATAGAATTAGTGTGCCGGAATTAATAGCCTTGAAGATGCAGTTGCAGGAACTGCTGGATAAAGGTTATATTTTCCTAAGTGTGTCACCTTGGGGAGCACCTGTTTTTTTCGTGAAAAAGAAAGATTGGACCATGCAGATGTGCATGGATTACAAGCAGCTCAACAAATTAACAATCAAGAATAAGTACCCTTCACCAAGAATTGATGATCTATTCGATCAAGTGAAAGGGGCCACCGTGTTTTCTAAGATAGATTTGAGATCGGGCTATCACCATATTCGAACCAAGGAAGAAGACATTTGCAATACAACATTTTGTACAAGGTATGGTCACTACGAATTTGTGGTGTTACCCTTTGGATTAACAAATGCAGCATCAACCTTTATGAGGTTAATTCATGGGGTCTTCCATCCTTTTCTGGATAAATTTGTGCTTATCTTTATAGATTATATATTGATCTATTCCACGAACCAGGAAGAGCATAAAGAACATTTGAGGATTGTGTTAGAATTGCTAAGAAAACATTGGTTGTATGCAAAGTTTAGTAACTGTGATTTCTTTAAATCATAAATCCAGTATCTGGGACACGTTATTTCCACTGAGGGAATTGTTGTTGATCCTGAAAAGATCAAAAAAATTATGAAATGGCGAGTACCCCAGAACGTGGCAGATATTAGATCCTTTATGGGGCTAGGTAGATACTATCGAAGATTCATTGAAGGTTTTTCCATAATTTCTTTCCCTATTACTTCCTTGCAGAACAAAGGAAAAGTTTTCAAATGGACCACAGAATGCCAAAGGAGTTTTTAAAGGCTAAAACAGCTATTGACTACAGCTCCTATGTTAAGGTTAGCTGACCCCAACAAAGAATTCGAAGTATGTACGGAAGAAAGTAAAGAAGGTGTTGGGGCAGTCCTGTATCAGGAAGGCAAAGTAGTAGCTTATGAATCTAGAAATTTGAAGGATCATGAGAAAAGATACTCTACATATGATTTGGAATTGATAGAAGTAGTTCATGCGCTCCGGGCATGGAGACACTACTTGCTGGGAAAAAAGTTTGTATTAAAAATAGATCATAGCATCTTGACAAGTTACTTCAAGCAAGCAGATTTGAACTCAAGACAGGCAAGATGGAATGCTTTCCTGAGTGAGTTCGACATGGATATTCAGCATGTCAAAGGAAAAGAAAATCGAGTAGCTGATGCATTAAGTAGAAAATTACATGGTATATATGAGCTATATTAAAATCAGCTGGAAAATAGATTTTCAGAGCAAGTAAAGAAAGAAGCACAAAAAGATCTCAAGTACCAGTGTTTGTGGCATCAAATGGAAGAAAGAAAAAAGCATGGAGGCACGGGCGGAAACGTGAAGCTGGGTTACACTTTTGTGAGAATCGGGCGCCGAAAATTTTTTTCGGCAATAGTTCGGCCGAACTCAATAATAGTTCGGCCGAACTTTATTAAATAGTTCGGCCGAACTGTTGAGTCCGTTTAGATTGACGGCACAGTGACGGCGAAGCAAACAGAATTTTTGCCGGAGGTTTGGAAAACCGGCAATAGGAGTTCGGCCGAACTTATTAAAAGTTCGGCCGAACTATGAGTTCGGCCGAACTTCTAAGTTCGGCCGAACTCGTTTTTATATATAAACCACCCGCGAAAACAGTAAGGTTACTGTTTTCATTGTTGGCGCGCTCTTTTTGCTGGTCTGTTGCTGATTGCCGCGTTGCTGCTGGTCTGTTGCTGATTGCCGCGTTGCTGCTGGTCGAGCTGATTGGCGAGTTGCTGCTGTGTGCTGGTCGAGCTGATTGCCATCGTCCGCCATCGTTAAGATCTGGTATGTTCCGTAAATCTCAGAAGCCCAAGGAGTATACATAGTTAGAAACTACCTGTTACAAATGTCTGTAGTATAAAAAACCATTGTTCTGTCCGAAACATATACAAAATCATAATCAGTCAGTTTTCAAAAAAAGACTGTAGACAGTCACCAACCCAGAATGTAATGAATGTTATGTCATAATAATTATGTCATATGGAGGTTCATAAAATGTGTAATGATCTATTTTTTTCACAGTGAAAAAGTTCGTAACTATTCATATTAATGATCAGCTACCTGTTACAAATGTCTGTAGTATAAAAAACTACTGTTTTGTCCGAAACATATACAAAATCATAATCAGTCAGTTTTCAAAAAAAGACTGTAGACAGTCACCAACCCAGAATGTAATGATCTATTATTCAAGGTATAGTCAGTTTTAGGTGAGGATAATGAATATGATCCGGAAGCATAAAAATCTACCACTGTGGGCAGGATCCGGAAGCATAAAAATCTGAGTTTAATTGAGAAGAATTATAAAGGTTTGCAGGGCGAATTTGTGTGCACTAGATTCAAATGCCTTTTCGATCTGCCCTGCATTTCTCTGCCCATCGATCTCCATTTTCCCTACCTGCGTTCTCCATCGACTTGCAGCAAGCAACAAAACGAATGTAAAATTCTTTACGTTGATCCTGTCTTTGTTGATGCCGTCCAGTCTTCAATCCTTCACGCCATCGTTTTCAAACTAACCTGCACACGCAAAACGCACATATTATCTGAAGCCTGTGCTCTTTTTCAAATACGTCCGTCCGATCCTTCTATCTGCTCATCGATCTCAACCATCGACTTCACCCTCCTACGCTGTCTTCTTTCCCATTGTGCTGTCAAAGCATCTCTGCAACCCTGATCCCGTCCAGCCCTCGTCCGTCTATCCTCTGTCTCCACCATCCATCCTGCGTCGTTTGACCCTCGCTGCTGTCCAGTCTTCAATTCTTCATGCCGTCCAAGCATCTCTTCCCATCGATCCTTACCTGCACACACAAATCAAACAAACGACAACAAATAAAAGCGTATGCACAGCGTGATAAAACGCAACATTTCTTCACGTCGATTCAACCTGACCTGCAAAACAAACCATACGACAAGCAAACGCATCTGATTAAAAAAAAAAAAACCAAATTCAAACCACAGGCCCGATTTTTGTTTTCCGTTGATTTTGTTAGCTTAGGTTTATTTCGTGAATCTGCTTCCATTGTGTTAGAATTTCGATTTTGATTTAATAGTGATAGTGTTAGTCATAGTCTAGTCGATTTTATCTTTGTGCTGAGGTTTTCGATTTCATTCTAATATAGCTTTAGCGTTAGGATTTGGGGTTTTCATTTTTATTTTTATTTTAGTTTAGTTCTAATTCGATTGTTTTCATTTTTTAATTATAGTCTTAGTTCATTCTTAACGTAAATTTTAATTGTGTTTTAGTGTTAGTTTTGGCATAGTTGTAATTTCGTTTTAGATTTCTTTTTTGGTTTTAGATTTAGATTTATTTTAATTGTAACTTAGTTTAATTTTTTAAATTTGTGTTTCAGATTTAGTTTTTTAATTTCTAACTTTTGGGCTTAGTTTAGTTTTAACTTAGTTTTGTTTTAATTTGATTTTAACTTAGATTTTAAATTCTAGTTGTGTTTTAACTTAGATTTAGAATTTTAATTTGCCTTAAAAATAATAAAAAATAAAAAAATAAAAAAATAAAAAATTTCAAAATCCAAAAATAATAAAAAATTCCAAAAAACTCTAAAAAAAAATTTAGAAAATTTCAAAATATAAAAAATTTCAAATTTTTTATAGTCAAAGTGAGCTTAATATTTTTATCTAAAGTTTTGATTATAAAAACATTTTCTGGATCGAAATTAATTGAAGCATCAGAAATTTGGAAATCTTTCAAACATCTGGCATTTTCATTCATGGTGAAGGTATGCTTTAATACATAAGTGAAGGTATGCTTTAATGATTAAGTGTTTGTAATTTGTTTTCAAATATTTGAATTTGAGTTTGTAGTTGGAAATTTCAATTATTATGAATGATATAGCTTTGGGACTTTTGCACTGATTAAAGACATTTTTGAGAAATGATATGATATTATTTGCTAGAAAATATTTAATATTTAGGATATTTTTTAGGAATGCTATGATACTATTTGCTAGAAAATATTTAATAATTTTGTATCCTCTATGAAACAATTATAATACTATCGTGTTACATTTTGTTGGAATTCTTGATTTTTTTTTTTTTTTTATAAAAGGACAATTTCCAATAGAAGATCAAATGTGTTTTGAATGTCTTTTATGCAACCTATAATATATTCTATATGAATTTGTAATTGATGGCAAGGTTAAATGGTTTATGAAGCAATCATGGTTTAGGAGTTATGGTTGTGTTGATGTAGCTTATGACTTCATGGATTTGAATTTTTTTATAGATCAACTAATATGTACTATTAATTCATGGACATGTTTTATTTAGGGGGTATCAGGGTATTTTGAAGAAATGTAATTCATCCCTTTATCTGTAGCATGTAAGTAAGAATTAGAGTGCCGGTACCTTGCTAGTTCCACATTAATAACTACAAATAATATATTGTTACATTTAAATACCCTACCCCACTCTAAAATTTAACTTGTGACCTCCAAGGAGAAAACACATGTTCTTAAAGATTATTCCCACTTAGGTGGTAGATTGATATGGTTTATTTATTTGTACATTGTTTATCAATCAATAGGTTGTGATTACTATTGCCACCTACCTACTTGAATAAAGATCCACTGTTTTCATCCATGTTTCTTGTTGATAGTTCCCAATTGATTATTAAAGTTTTGAAAATTGTAGTTTTCCATAACAAACTATAAAATAAAAAAAATTATTATAATCCATTTATCTATGTGGATAGGTTACCGATATTATTTTCATTTATCCTATCATTAATATTATCTGCCTACATGCATATCATGTTTATCTACTTAAAAATAAATATTTTTTTCCTCTCTTTTATTTGTTTGTTGATGCATGAAAACACTTGATAATGTAGGTTTTAACCCTTATTAGATAAATCATACAAATAGATTCTCAATATAAAACATAAAAAAACTCAATAGCAAAAACATTATTTGCACAAAGATTTTACCCTAGATACCCAAAACTAGGAAAACCAGAATGCTTTTTCTATATCTCTCAATGATTTCGTGTCGTCACCCCTTGTACCCCCCACACCACTAATTATATGGGGTAGGGAAACCCCCCTCGTTAGGAACTGGGGTGTAAATAAGGCTAATCATGCAAATAGTATACCACATAGCCAAAAGTTTCCCACTTCTTGTTTTCTTTTCATATAGGAGGTTATAAGAGTACATGATCAACAATCCATGGAAGTAATTCCAATTGTTTCTCTGCACCAATAAAACTTCTTAGTGCTCACATATTTTTCAATGAATCTACGACATTCTTCAATGTGTCCATAAACCCCCTATTTTGATTTTTCTCTTGTACTTATCACAATTTGAGCTACTCCGCTCCCCTGCTACCTTCCCTTCTCCTTAGTTTTTTAATAATAAAATAAATATTTAATTATTAGTAATATAATTACTAATTAATTATTATTTATAATACTAAAATTTAATTAATTATATTTAATTAAAACATAATCAGAAATTAACTTATTTCAAGAATGAATATATGCCTATTTTAGCTTTGGAATTAGTGAGAGTGTTGAAGCATGATTAACATTAACAAAGTATTCTCCGATTGGGGTGCCAAGTGTACAGAGAAAGGAGTGAGGTGGTAGGAGACCGTGCGGGCCACACGGTAAGACCATGATGACATGTGGTGAGGGATGTGGGTGGTACCACCAACGCCCTATAATGATGACATTAAATATGGATGTGCATAGAGGAGATATTCGAGGACGCTACAAAAAACAAAAGAGCCCATGCAACTGTTAATTCAACTTTTGTGTTTGAATGATGGAATGATGGAATTTGCAAAGACGTGAATTCTCCAGCCCCCATTAAAATGACCCTACAAGTTGATTCTTTCAGTTTTTTCACTCTATAAGCATCAACGTACGATTATGCATGATGGAGAATATCTAGCGCTTTCCCTTGTTAATATATTTAACAAGGGACAGCGCTAGATATTCTCCATCATGCATAATTGTACGTTCTTTGATTTGGCTGAGCCCACATGTCCCACTTGAGAAAATGCTTAAGAGGACTACACTTTCTATCATTCCATAGAAAATTACTCATGCATTTTTGGATCTTGTTAATAGTGGACTTTGCAATCTTTGTTAGAGTAAACTAATACACAAGTAAACCTTCCAGATTTGACTTGATAAAAGTCATCCGTCCCCCTAAAGTGAGCCATCTATAACACCAATTATTAATCTTTCCTTCAACCCTCTTAATGAGCCAACCCCAATCCTCAGCTCTATATTTGTTGCATTTAAGTGTGTCTAACATAACTCTACTTTCAACATCTTGCTTCATGCAACATGCACCATACTTTGAATTTACAAAGACCTAAATTCTCCAGCCCCCATTAAAATGACCCTACAAGTTGATTATTTCAGTTTTTTCACTCTATAAGCATCAACGTACGATTATGCATGATGGAGAATCTCTAGCGCTTTCCCTTGTTAATATATTTAACAAGGGAAAGCGCTAGATATTCTCCATCATGCATAATTGTACGTTGGATTTGGTGATAATTTCTCCATATTTTGGCTTTCTGACCCGCAAAACATAATTAATTGTCTCCAATCCGCCTAATTTTGGTGATAATTGTCTCCAATCCGCCTAATTTTGGATGCTCCTCATACACTAAGTACCTTGACCATATCAATGGAATGCCCAACTCCTAGCATGGTTCCCACCACACCAACACAACTATTGGAGATTCAAACAACCTCACCACTTAGAAAATGATACGAAATTATTTCACCCCCTTGTACTAGAACAATACATAGAAAGAATAACATAATTAATAGAAGAGATAAAAATATGAATTAGAGAAAGGCATGGATCACATATTAAAGGAAATAATAGAGCTCATGTACAAATTTCCATATTTGTTGCATTTATGTGTGTCTAACATATAACTCTACTTTCAACATCTTGCTTCATGCAACATGCACCATACTTTGAATTTGCAAAGACCCAGGAATTCTCCACCCCCCATTTAAATGACCCTACAAGTTGATTCTTTTAGTTTTTTCACTCTATAAGCATAAACGTACGATTATGCATGATGGAGAATCTCTAGCGCTTTCCCTTGTTAATATATTTAACAAGGGAAAGCGCTAGATATTGTCCGTCATGCATAATCGTACGTTGGATTTGGTGATAATTGTCTCCATATTTTGGCTTTAGCATATATTGTGCAAGTGTACTTCAGAAGTATAAGAACCTGGATTGACTTTTAATGCTTGTAATTTATCTCACAATTAATTTACCCATTAGGATGCTTTGACCTAGTAACTTGAGAGATGAAAAAGATCCTATCACATTAATGTGAGGATCCATTTTCACAATGAACATTAGGAAAAGACAATATTCATTGCAGTTGGTAATATAGTCAACTAGTAGACTATTCAATTATTAACAAAGTTGATGAAAGAATGCAAGGAATTTAAGGTTGCATTTCAATTTTGAAACTTTTCTACAATAATTTTTGTAGGATAATTTGTTAATGCAAGTTTCCATAGTTATTTATAATTTTTATTTTAATAGAAAGAGCCTTCAACCAAAAATACCCAAGGTTAGTCCCTCGTGTGCCCTTTGAAACACATTAGGTCATCCCACCAATTCATGCCCCATGCTTCATGAGTTGAAGGGTATCCTTCATACCCCTTAAGCACCCCCATTTCTCCCCACTCCATCATGTGATGTTGCCACCTCATCACGTAATAAGGGTTTAAGAACCAACGACCTCTTGTCTATTTATGTGAAACACAAACATTATACACTTGACATTGTCTCAATCTCTGACGATTTCAAGATGTGTTGGTCACCATACATCATGCCTCAATAGTAGCACCACCACTTACACCAACCTCATATGTTGATGATTCCTCTTCCACCATTTATTATGTCACTAACTCGGTTAATTAGTATTTGGCATGCCCTTGAGTGCTCTATGTTAAAGACACTCATCTTATCTATATGTGTCCTGTACTCATCAAATACCATCATCACCGCATGCATCAAGTGACATATCCCCCTCATCAAGATCCCAATCCGCCTAATTTTGGATGCTCCTCATACACTAAGTACCTTGACCATATCAATGGAATGCCCAACTCCTAGCATGGTTCCCACCACACCAACACAACTATTGGAGATTCAAACGACCTCACCACTTAGAAAATGATACGAAATTATTTCACCCCCTTACACCAAAATCTTGTGACATCTTGTCACAAACAAAACCATCAAACTGAAAACACATCATTTTCTCCTTCAAAGAAAAAAAAATTCACATCATGTGAATATGTCCATGTACTCTTACATATTGGTGTACAAAACCATCAACCAAACAAGTTGACAAAACATGCCTCTTCAAACAACTGACACTTAGCTCAAATAATAGAGCTCATGTACTTTCTCTAACAAGGGAAAGCGCTAGATATTCTCCATCATGCATAATCGTACGTTGGATTTGGTGATAATTGTCTCCATATTTTGGCTTTTTGACCCGCAAAACATAATTATTTTAGAAGGGAGGGAAGGAGGGAAACCAATAGCTAATTCTTCTAACTAACCTTGACTAAAATGAGCTAAATTGTACTTTCATACGAACTTGATTTAAATTGTCCACCCCACATTAGGCACCAATGATTATAAGGTAAAAGTGGGGGTATGTAGTAATCCTAGAATCATGCTTTACATAAGGTAAAAGTGGGGAACTCATGACGTGTACTATAGATAAAAAAAAACATTTACACTTACCAAAAAATATATGATAAAATTTGACAAACTACATACCCTTAAGCTCAAGGGGATATAGTACACGTAGCCTTCCATATAGATAATGAAAATGATTGTTCTAAGTCTCATGTTGCTTCTCATGTTATTTTATAAACCTTGGTTGGAAAGAAAAATAGGAGGGTTGAAATGTAAGAAATATAGAACATATTGGATTTAACATCCCCAAATTGGATTTTACTCTGAGGTATTGATTTTTTGAAATCTATTTTGTGAATGTTGACCAATAGATATACATCATGGAGGATGAAAGACTAAGATCAACCGAATCCCATATGGAGTCTCGGGGATCGGAGGATGTTCACGGTATTTAAATATAATCTTAAATCTACATACATGTGTGTACATATGGAATTGATTTTTTACTAACTTTGTGAGTGAAATTAGTTGTTAACAAGTTTCATATTTTAATTTTTAGGAGGCAAGAGGAGAAGGCTTTCTACTCCATCAATGGAGTGTGGCCAAGGTTCAACCGGTCGAGGTAACATGGTACCGGAAGGGGGTGATATTTATTCCCCCGAAGGCCAGCAATCAATGGCTGCTGGTTCTCAGCAGGGTCGCTGTTGGTCTGGTTCTCAGCAGCATCATTCTGGGGCTGGTTCTCAGCAGGGTCGCTGTGGGTCTGGTTCTCAGCGGCATCATTCTGGGGCTGGTTCTCAGCAGGGTCATGTTGGAGATGATGTTAACCAACAACATCAAGGTTCCCATCAATTTCAATATTTTTTCATTAAATTTTTGCAACTTTTTTTACACATGTTTTTTCTAATATATGAAATTATATATATATTGATGCAGAGGCTCAAAATGTTCGAGCCAGTGGTCAAAAAAGACGCAGGGCAGCGCGCTACATTGAAGAAGAAGGCTGTCAACCTAGCACAACTTATCCGGCTGAGATTACTGATATACCATGGGAAAGGAACATGGCGGAATTCACCTTACAAAGGTGTGAAAGCCTTTATGCAAAATTGCAGACAGATCTCCAGGATTTGACTATACCTGCTGAGAGTAGACAAAGCCTACAGATAGTTGCACATTCATTGAGTGAAATGGTAAAAGTGTACAAAGATTTGGGGCCAACCACTGATTCATTTGTAGAAGTGATGAGACAGAGAAGAGAAGCAGTGATAGGTCCCGATAAATGGCAGGACATAAAAAAACAAGTTTCAAGACAGGACGCTAAGTCAATGTTTAATTTTAAGGAAGGGCCAAAAAGAAAGATGTTGAAGGTGCAGTATTTCAAGCACCCACACATAGCAAAATATTTGTATAGTCGACATCTTGCGGCCTTTGGAAGGCTTCCATGGAACGATGAGGTTCCTCTTTATTTTGCACAAATGTTTTATGTAGAATTTTTTAAGGGTATGAAACCCGACTACAATGATCTTCCTTCAGAATTTTTTGGCCCGGGGAGAGGTCGATTATGTCAACGTAAGGGCGCAAAGCGAGATGTGGAGTTGCCTCGCCCTGAGCCGCCATTTGTGAGTCGACCGTCTCGAGTCGAAACCTTGCGATCAGAGATGGATGCGACTTCTCAAATAAGTCGTGAAGCAAGAGATGTTATGATTGAAAATGTTCATAGCGGATTGAGTGGAGTCGATCTTGGCTTAAATCGACAAAGAGCACGTCAATATGCACGTGCCAATTTTGTTTATCATACAGATGAGGAGATTTACAACATGAATGTTAAAGATCTCCGAACATACGCAATAAATTGTCGCAATGGTCTGCAAGACCTAATTTTTCGTGAGGAAGAGGGCACCGGAACGGTATGTGTTAGTGACCTTAGGGTTTGAAATTATATTTATATATACATGTGTACAATTTGTAATAAATACATGTGTATGTACACATGTATACATTTATTTGTATGTGTACATTAATTTAACAAAAATGTATGATTATATGTTAAAACACCATTTGCAGTTCTCAGGCATGATGCGTGATGAAAATGTTAATATTACGTTCGGGACCTCTGGCTCATACGATGCAGCTGGGTCTGGCCATCATGATATGTTGGCACATGTATGTTAGTGTTTTTTAAGTGACTCTAAAATAAATAATTGTTGCCACACATGTACATGTATGTATATATATAATTCGATAAAATGTTTTAACAAGTACCGATTCCGTCTGATGTTTTTGGGATGCCAGTACCTTCTTCTTCTTTAGGAGATATACCTTCTACTTCATTGGGAGATGCACAAGTATGGACAATTTTTCACAAGTTCAAAATTTATGTTACCTCAAAAAGTTCCATAAAAAATTGAGATATATAGAGAGAGATCTATATTTTGAGTTATTTAAAATTTTTTGAATTTAGGTTTGTATAGAAGATTTTTTAATCCGAGGACTTTAGCGACGGAGATAGGGACATCCACAGCATTTGAAGAAGTTGTCTTTAGTTCTTTTTTTTAATATTATTGTTCAAATAAGTTTATATATATGTACACACGTGCATTTTCATTTGAAAGTTTTTAATTTATATAAATTATTTATGTACATGTATATTGTACAGGTTACCACTACAGATGTTTCTATGGCAGATACTCTTCATCAAATGGAGAGGCAACCTTACGAGGTATTGCGCGATTTTTTTGTTATATTTTGTTTTTTACATGAAGTTATAGATATATATATATTCTCGTTAATTTTTAAAACTTCAAATTTTAATGTTCAAGTACATGTACATTGTGTATGTAGGTTTTCCCTTTACAAGGTAGCGAGCCAATCGGGACCCAGAGGCTAGATCTTCCATTTGATGGACAAGACATACAGTAGATTTGATTTTATTTCAAAATTTAGATGGTTTTAAAATTTGTTAAACTTGATACAATTTGATACTTGAGTGAGATTTACAATTTTTGGACATATTTTATTACAATATGTTTTTTGGACATATTTTTGGACATATATGTTAAATGTTTTTGTTGGATCTAGTTGAATTATAATTGGCATGGCATGTGATATTTAATGTTTTAAATGTTTTTGTTAGATAGTTGAATTATAATTGGCATGGCATGTGATATTTAATGTTAAATGTTTTTGTTAGATAGTTGAATTATAATTGGCAAGGCATTTGAAGTTTTTAAAACTACATGAATGATGGAATGTGAACCTACATTTGCACATGTGGTAAATTGAAATGTTAAAGTTTGTAACAAGACAATCCCCATTGATTTCATTACATTATATATGTTGATTTCTGATTTGATATAATTGCATACATATGATGGTACATGACTTGTAAAGTCATTGGATTTCATTACATTATATATGTTGATTTCTGATTTGATATAATTGCATACATATGATGGTACATTACTTGTAAAGTCATTGGATCAATAACTTGTTCATTGATTTCAGTTTTCTTTGGATGGTTTTAGTACTTTTGGCATGTGAATGTGAAGTAATGTTGTCATTGAATTACATTTGACATTTGATATTTAATGTTAAATATTTTTGTTAGATAGTTGAATTATAATTGGCATGGCATTTGAAGTTTTTAAAACTACATGAATGATGGAATGTGAACCTACATTTTCACATGTGGTAAATTGAAATGTTACTTGTAACAAGACAATCCCCATTGATTTCATTACATTATATATGTTGATTTCTGATTTGATATAATTGCATACATATGATGGTACATTACTTGTAAAGTCATTGGATTTCATTACATTATATATGTTGATTTCTGATTTGATATAATTGCATACATATGATGGTACATTACTTGTAAAGTCATTGGATTAATAACTTGTTCATTGATTTCAGCTTTCTTTGGATGGTTTTAGTACTTTTGGCATGTGAATGTGAAGTAATGTTGTCATTGAATTACATTTGACATTTGATATTTAATGTTAAATATTTTTGTTTGATAGTTGAATTATAATTGGCATGGCATGTGATATTTATTGTTAAATGTTTTAGTTGGATAGTTGAATTATAATTCTAATGGTATCTGAAGTTTTTAAAACTACATTAATGATAGAATGTGAACCTACATTTGCACGTGGTAAATTGAAATGTTACTTGTAACAAAACAATCCGCATTGATTTCATTATGTAGTATATGTTGATTTCTGATTTGATATAATTGCATGTATGATGGTACATTACTTGTAAAGTCATTGGATTAATAGTGTTCATTGATTTCAGTGTAAGCGCAAAAAATTATTGACAATGTAGAATGATTTGTGTGTTATAATAATTAAACCTAATAATATTGGAGAGCAAGAGAGACTTGAGGTATGGTGTTTACTACAAGAGTTTGAGCTAAATATTTAAATGGTTTATCTATCTTTCATAAAATAGTTTAAGATTGATCACAAGAATTAAGAGTTCATGTCTCGGTCCATCATTGGTATGGTCCATCATAGAATGATCATCCATGTCAATGACTCTTAAGTCTATCTTTCCAAACCATGACCCTACTTTCACATGTGTGCTTTTCATGACACCAGTCGTGCTACTTTTATCCTTGAGTTGACTGCCTTGAAAGCACTCAACTCTTTCTCGATGCTAGCCTTCCTCTTTCTAAGAGATGAAGCTGCCTTTCGACTTAGGAAGCTATGGGTAGCCCCGTGTCTATCAAAGCAGAAAACTTTTTCCCATGTACGGTTGTAGACATGAATCTCAAGTCCAAGGAACTTTCATCATCATTCCTCCTTGTCTTGTGCCTTACTTTCGCAATCTTCTTCAACATTTCCTCTTCCAATATGTTTTTCGAACTAGCCCTTGGCTTAACAGTGCTTTTCACATATCTCTTCTCATGAAGCTCCATATAACAATTTGATCCCGGGCTTGCTTGAATTGGTTCAAGCTCTTTCTTTTTCGAATTCTGTCTAATTTCTCCAATACGACATATATTGACTCCTTCCAAACGAAGTGCACCAATCCTCTTAGTGCGGTCGTCTTCTTTTCCAAGTGTGCCAACACATGCATTTTCTTTCTTCAAACCAATAGGTTTCGGATCAAGAAAGTCCCTCTTGATCTTATCTTCCATGTTCTTGACTTTACCCTGCAACGTGGTGCTTATTTCCTTCAAGTGAGCCCTTTCCATAAAGAGTTCCCGAAGTCTTTGTTCACCTTGTCGTATCTCCATGTCAAGCTTTTCAATTTCAGCAGTTTGTCTAGAAAGTCCATCCTTGGAATTTATTGCGTGAAAAACCAAGTAGGTTGAACCAACGTTGGTCTAGTGCATTGGAATTCATTAAAGAATTGGTCATTGGCGCTGCTTCAAGCTAGGAGTGAGCATCGTCACCAACCTACATTGAATATTTTACACTCCTTATGGTGAATGATACTTTAAATTGATTGACAGTCTAAGACTTTCGAATTTTTCCGAATGCCAAATGATCTTACAAAGTTAGTATTTATAATATTCTAGTAGGGCATTCGACGACAACTTTTACCAAAAACTTGAAACGACTTTGGCGTGTGATATTTAATTTGTTAAATGTTTTTGTTGCATTGTTGAATTATAATTGGCATGGCTTAACAATGCTTTTCACATATCTCTTCTCATGAAGCTCCATAGAACAATTCGATCCTGGGTCTGTTTGAATTGGTTCAAGCTCTTTCCTTTTCGAATTCTGTCTAATCGCTCTAATACGACATATATTGACTCCTTCCAAACGAAGTGCACCAATCCTCTTAGTGTGGTCGTCTTAGTGTGGCGTGTGATATTTAATTTGTTAAATGTTTTTGTTGGATTGTTGAATTATAATTGGCATGTGGCATGTGAAGTTTTTAAAACTCCAGTTTTTGATGGTTTCAATCTACATTTTGCATGTGATATTTAATGAAACTTTAAATGTTAAATGTTTTAATGATGCACAATATATAATCGAAAGGGTTTTAAGACTTAAAGTTTTGGATGGTTTCAATTTACAACTTAAAGTTTTGTATGGTTTCAACCTACATTTGCACATATGGTAAATTGAAATTATGAACTACTTGCAACAAGACAATCCCCATTGATTTCATTGTATATGTTGATTTCTAATTTGATATAATTGCATGTACGATGGTACATTACTTGTAAAGACATTGGATTAATAATGTTCATTGATTTTACTTTAAGCGCAAAAAATTATTGATAATGTCTAGAACGATTTTTGTGTTATAATAATTAAACCTAATAATATTGGAGAGCAAGAGAGATGAGGTATGGTGTTTAATACAAGAGTTCGAGCGGGGCATTCAGTGACAACTTTTACTAGAAACTTGAAAAAAAGAGAATCTATCTTTGGCTAGGACATCATGTAAGATGCTCCACATAAACAGTAAAGTTGTACTTAAAAGCCGAGATTCGGGCAAGTGGGGACAACCACTTGTTATCTCGTCCCTTGGAGGCTAGGCCATATGGGGACCGAATCTGACTTTACAAAATAAAGTGAAATAGTTTGTACCATATAGTCGGAGAACATATACAAAAACAATTAATATACAAGAACAATTAATTTCATTCTAGAATATATATATCCAATACATATTTAACATTTTTAATCAATGCACATGTATAGAAAAACTATTTTCAGTGGAAATTAGAGCACGTGCTTGTACCCAAACAATTTGTAACATTTGCAAACCACAAATAACATAAGCAGTTCAATTTTTAGTTGAGTACTGAAAGGTTTAAAAGATAATAAATTGTTGTCCTGAAACTTCACTCAAAAAAATTCTAATGGAATTCCATCCTCAATAATCCGTTCATGATCGGATTTTGACATTTTCCATTTCTTAATTTTTGATTTTTTTCTTTGATTGAACTTCTATCAACTTTATGCGTGCTGCACACACCAAGTGACTATATTGACAACTTATGGAATCAGGTTCATAGTCTTCGAAGTAAACAAAGTCTTCACTTTGACGAGTTTGTTTGAAAAAATAACCTTTCAGTATAATAGACCCTTTGTCATACCGAAATCCGTGATCATTATAGTCTTGTAATAATTTCATTTTTTGTTCAGTGCAACGCATCAAATAATACTTCACATTTTCATCGTTGTCAATAGGTGCAATTACAGCAAAAACATCTCCTGCATAATAAAATAAATTTAACATTTAATTATGCATATTTAAATTTAAATTTGTAAATCTTTAAATCATTAAAAAGTAATTCAATTGTTACCTTCTCTAACAAGATCAAAAACTCGATCACCATCGGATGATATTGTAGTTTCCTCTGATTCCATTTCTTCAATCATTGCAACAGACATTTTTCCCTTTGTATTTAGCTCTGTATGTTTCCAATCGTTCACATACATTTTGTTTTCACAGATGTCATTGGATTTTGTGTTGTCTATGCAAACATCACAAAAACAAGAATATTTTTCTTTATCCAATGCAAACACATTTGTGGACAATTTTGTTTGAATTGAATGCAATTTTCGAGTCCCTTTTATTGTTCCAACTTCATTTCCAATTGATCTATTTACGTCTCCGATTCCAATATGCCAGAAAAACCTTTATATGGAAAATTGGAAAAAGAATTTGTAAATATGATATCAAAATACAATTAAAAATAATCATTGCATGATAAATGTACAATGTTTAAAATTAGATTACCAATATAAATTAAATTGAATATACCTTTGCACTTCTCGTGATGGGTTAATCTCATGGCTTAGAGCATTTTTGCACCATTGAACAACTTCTTCAGCGTTTGCAAGTCGGCGTGCAAAGTGGTTCATCTGATATCTTCGAAGTGCTCGTTTTATGCATGCTCCTGCACCGTCATGTTCTCCTTTTCCATGGCCAGTCTCAAAGAAATTCCAACAATGTTTAATGGAGGTTTTCTTATGAAGACGACACAACCAAAAAATGATCGTGCAGATTTGAATTGACCTGCGCATCCGTCTGACCATATCCAATGTTCATTGAATGTTATTCCACGATTTTTCAATGAATCATAAATTTTTCCAAAACAATGTTGTACAAAACATGTATCATGCATACGATCGTCACTGATATAAAAATGATATTCTTTAATGATATGTCGATTTTCACTCGTGCTTTCTATATGATCGACATTTTGTTCAGCATGTATATATAGAATATGAACGAGCATGGAGACTTGGTCAGAGTGATAGTATTCACTCTGAATTTCTTTTTGTGGAGCAAATGTGTAGTTTTCTGCAAAATCAATCACTGACAAAATGGTTCCTGGTGGAAAAACTTCATGAGATTTTTTGAATTGCAAGTCTTGCCATCGAGCTCTATGGGAATGCATGGTGTATTTGTAAATTTCTGCTTCAAATTTTCTCAAAAAGTCTATTAGAAAAATTTCGTCTTCTCGTAATTCGATTCTTTTAACACTATCCGCACTTTGAATCGATGTACTGGTATATTCATATCTCTTCCATTTCACTTTCATGTTGGACAATGATTGATCATTTATATCAATACGATATTTGTTTTGAAATTTAGTCAAATTTCCACAATCATCGCATTTTTTACCACCAACACATTTCTTTTTGTAAAATAGTTCATCGCTTTCTCTTTCACATAGAATTTGAGATATGAATTCACGGAGAGTAGAAGGAGGAGGTGAATCATTCCATAATGTTCTACCGAAATCAAGGAATGTGTCATAATATAACTCAAATTCCACATGATAACGGCAACAACAAGTGTCGCGTACGGTGATAGGTTTTACATACCATGGTTTTTGTTGAACAAAAGCACTGAGTGAAACTTGAATTTGACGATTCTCTTTTTTTAACTTGTTGAATAACTCTATTTGAGTGGTTTCCAAGAAATGTTTTTCATGTTCTTCGTATTGATTTCGCGCTATTCTTCTTCGCATCACATGTCTTGCAGTGGGTGAAACACGCGAATTGTTCTTCCAATATTCATATATTGTTTTTTTAACATCTTCTCCAAGTCCATCTTTGTATGGTTGCCTACAAATAGCTCTCCAACAAGCGAGTTCATCATTTACGTCTATTTGCAGTCGAAATTTTCGATGTTTGTGCAGAGTTTTTCGCGAGGTTCCCAGTGCTCGTGCCATAGATGCTAGATTCAAACGATTCTCTTGAGTACTTGGTGAAACCATTGCCATTTGTATCCCTCTACGTATATTTGAAACATTTTTATCTCTAGATCTCCTAATTGACTCTATAGCACTACTCATATTTTTTATAACCTCTTCTTTCATTTTTTTATCTTTGGTTGATTTTCGAATACCCAATAGTGTCGTCGCTTCTTTTAATTTCTTTGATGATAAGAGACATTTCAACATTTGAGCTTGAACTGTCACCTCAGTTTTGAAAAACATTTCCAAAATTTTCTCGACACGATATCGTATAAAATAGTCAGGTTTTTTATCTCCATATGTGCGAGTGTCGACATTTTCTAACATCTCATTATCGATATCTGTACATATTCGAAAAAATAGTACATATTCAATAAATAACTAAATTAATAAATATGTCAATAAATATTAGGAAAATTTTAAATATATCAATAGATCATAATATCTACATTTACATACCCGATTCAATTTCTGCTTGAGGTTGATTTTCTTCTTCAATATTTTGAGGAGTGTCTCTGTCTGTTTACATTAAAAAAAATATTTTTCAAACTAGTTCATCAAATAAAAATTAAGCTTCACATTGTACATTGGGAAAACTTTAAAAATATATCAATAGATCATAATATTTACATTTACATACCTGCTTCAATTTCTGCTTGAGGTTGATTTTCTTCTTCAATATTTTGAGGAATATCTCTGTCTATGTACATCAAACAAAATATTTTTCAAACTAGTTTATCAAATAAAAATTAAGCGTTACATTTTACATTAGGGAAATTTTAAATATATATCAATAGAGCATGTAATATTTACATTTACATACCTGCTTCAATTTCTGCTTGAGGTTGATTTTTCTCTTCAATATTTGAGAGAGCCTCTAACTTTCTTTTGCGATATTGTCTCGTCTCTTCTCTACGTTCCTCGGGCTTTCTTTTTCGATCATATTTTCTCACACAAGTTCTTCGATTTCCCATGATAATAGGGTATGAGGTTTAAAAATTTTCCTTTAAAAAATTAGACAATAACTCAATTACAAACAATATCACAAAAGATTTAATTTAAAAAAATCTTTTCTAAAAAATACGTAATCCAATCCAAAACACGTACATATCTCTAAGAAAAATCACACCGCCTCCAAGAGAGATAGCAGTAACACAGCAGAATAGATCAGACATTTCTTACCACAGACTTCAGCAAACCCTAGTTTGCATACACGCTTTCCTTTCACTGATGTCGCGTATATATGCGCTTCTGTCCACATAAACTAGCGTATACCTCTGTATATATTTCATTGCGTATATGCACTTTATCTTCAGCGAAGCCGCGTATATATGCACTTCCTCTGCGGCGAAGTAGCGTATAGATATTTATTCATAATAGAGCAGCATACTTCTTCAGATCAGATGTTCAGTTCAGATTTACCCTTTCACTTCAGACAGATGTTCGCCTCAATTCAGATCTAAGCCTTCCATAATCAGATCTAGTAGATACAAGTACATTTCAGATCTAGATCGCCTTCTTCATCATTGGTGCATCATACATTCAGATTTATCTTCAAGTGTAACCCTTTCCATTCAGATCTAATTCAGAGAGAAGTATTCATTCAAGCTCAGACATCTTGCACCCACACTCATGATTTGCATAATGAATTTCATCTCTTTATATAGGTTTATCCTTTTTCAATACCATGAGCCCCCTTTTCAATACCATGAGCCAAAACAATACGTTATGAATATATTCGGATCGGTCAATTAGGCGATCATTACCCAATACACGGGTCAATGCAGAATACCCCTTGGGTTTGCACTCTTGAGCGCTTTTTGTCCATAATGCCACTTGAACGTAGACTTCCGCTATGTATTATGCCACTTCTCATCTTAGACATATCCGCTGTATACAGAGACATACTCTTTCGATCATACTTTCGGAGTGCCATTGCCTTCTGTACACACTGTTGATACATCAGATTTACTTCATCAAGAACAGGTTCTATCAAGCACAACTTCATCAAGTAAGTTGCCATCATCTTCATCAAGTGGGTTGCCTTTGAGGGACAACACTCAACATCATAATATCAACAAGCATCATATTACATCAGATTTACATCATTTACCAAGTCCATCAAGTCAAGAATAACTTCATCAGGTGGATTGTCATCAAGGACAACACATGTCAAAAGTTGCATGTCTTCATCTTCATTCAGTGGATTGCCATCAAGGACAACACTCTGCATCATATTTCCAACTTTTCCAACATTCTAAGTGAATTTGACATGGATATTCAGCATGTCAAAGGAAAGGAAAACCGAGAAGCAGACACTTTAAGCTGGAAATTACATGGTATATATGAGCTATATTATAATCAGCTGGAAAACAAATTTTCAGAGCAAGTAAAGAAAGAAGCACAAAAAGATCCCGAGTATCAGTTTTTGTGGCATCAAATGTAAGAAAGAAAAAAGCTGGAAGGCACATCTGAGTATGGAATAAATGACGACAAAATGTTAACCTTCAAAGGTAAAGTATATATACCTAATCGATTGGACCTAAAAGAGCCGATAATGAATGAATATCATCGCAACAATTATGGAGGTCATCCGGGTTACCAGAAGATGTTGACCACGATTAGAAAGGTATTTTTTGGCCTGGTATGCGAAAGAAAATTGCTGAATATTTAAGTAAGTGTTTGGAATGTCAACAGGTGAAGATAGAGCATCAACATCCTGCAGGATTGTTGCAGCACATACCTATACCCGAATGGAAGTGGGAGGTCATATCTCTAGACTTCATCACAGGATTACCAAGAACAAAAAGACAGAATGATTCTATAATGGTTGTAGTGGACAAATTGAGTAAATATACACATTTTATACCCGTACAGTCTACTTACAAGATTGTAAAAATAGCTGACATTTTCATGAAGGAAATTTTTAGATTTCATGGCATTCCAAAGACTGTCATTTCGGATCGAGATGTTAAGTTTATTTCTGCTTTTTGGAAAACCTTGTTTTCAGGTTGGGGAATGAAGATAAACTTCAGTATTGCGTATCACCCCTAGAACGATGGTCAAACAGAACGAGTGAACCAAGTTCTCGAGGACATGCTACGCATGTATGTGATGAAGCAGCCAACTAAGTGGGAAGATTACCTACACCTTGTTGAATTTGCTTACAACAATGGGTATCATGAATCTCTGAAAATGAGTCCATTCGAGGCTTTATATGGGAGGCAATGTCACACGCCCATAAATTGGAGAAGCCCTGATACAAAAATAATGTTGGGACCTAAAATTCTTACGGAAATGGAAGAAGAGGTGAGGAAAATAAGACAAAATCTGAAGGCTGCACAAGATCGTCAGAAGATTTATGCAGATAAGAAAAGGTCTTATCGTGAGTTTGCAATAGGAGATCATGTGTACGTAAGAATCAAGCCAAAGAGGAGTACCTTACAGTGGGCCTCTTGTGCCAAATTGGCTCCCAGATTCTGTGGACCCTTTGAGATTTTGGAAAGGGTGGGACCTGTAGCCTATCTACTAGCATTAACCAGCCATATCCAAGTACAAAATGTATTTCATGTGTCTCTATTGAAGCGTTATGTACATGATTCAAAACATGTAATTCATTGGAAGCGTATAGAGGTAGGATAGTAATGAAATCCTAACTTGTAATGTAATTTCCTTTGTGAGAAATTGACCTGGAAATTTTTTATTGTGGCAGGTAGAACCAGACGGAGAATTCCTGGTTGAGCCGCAACACATACTTGACAAAAGGGAAATCATGCTCTGAAAGTGAGCTATCACCCAGGTGAAAGTGCAATGGAATCACTTCAGCCCAGATGAAGCTACTTAGGAGGATGAAGGGTTCATACGGAAGGCTTACCCAGAACTCTTTTCAGAGCTAAAGTGAAACACCAAGGATGGTGTTACTTCCAGGTGGGAAGTTGTGATAGCTACATTATTGATAACTAGTTGATTAACTATTTAAGTAATCTTATTTGTTTTTGGAAAAACTGAGACAACTATTTTTATTTAATAAAAAAAAACTGTTATGAGAAATAACTGGATAAGAAAAGTAAAAAGCTGATGGTAAAATGTTTCCAAGAACTCAAAATAGGTTGGGGAAAAGTTGGAAAATAGTTACCTACTCCTTTGGGGATAAAGGACTGATCCCAGGGAGGAGTGGGGGTTCTGTGTTGGGAGAAAGGAAAGGAGTGATTGATTCTTGAGCTGGTTGCAACTAGTGGAATTACACTCAGAAATTTTCCTGAAGTTTCTGGTACTGACTGGACTGGTTGTCCTGAGGTCACAGCAAAAAGAAATTCCACTGTTAACCCATACCGTTCAGTTTGGAGCACGGGGGCAAGGAGGACGTAATTGCCTCACTTGATGGTTGGGAGGACCACAGCTGAATCATTTAAATTTCAGATAAGTATTCGTGGAGACAACCAAACTAGTGGTTTATGTTACTGATATTTTATATACTGTTATCAGAATGGAAATGTGTAGTAGTACAGTTTGTTCTGCATTTTTATTTAATTAATGCTTCAGGAATGTACATTTCACTGTTAGAAATGAGTATTTCTAGAGTTAAATACTATGATTACTTTATAAGGTAATGTATGGAGAAATGATGAATTTCGGGAAAGAAAAGCAATTTATCAGAACTCTATGAGACAGAATGTAATTATTAAGCTCAATAAATTGAATTCTATAAATAAAATGGAATGACAGTATTTACTCCTAAAAGAAAGAAATAACAGTAGATTTATATGTTTTTTTAGAGAAAAATTAACATAGCCATAAATATCCATAACACTGTACAAAACCCTCTATATCTCCATAGATATACTATATTGTGCTATTAGTACATGTGGAAGTGGAATAAACAAACAATATGATTTAAAAGATAATAGGAAGTAAGATTTATCATTTAAATCTGCATGTCTATTATAAAATAAAATAGAACCCAGTAGACTGTTAAGTGAGGGTTAGGGAAAAATTACAAGCCCAAACCTAGTTGTCAATCGGGTATACAACTCTATACTCGAACAACGGAAAAACAGTGGTCCGGGCACCCTAAAAATCAAAATAGAATTCGAGACAGTAACCCTATAATGGTAAAATACTCAGAAGAACCATTTTATACAAATGGAGGCAAATTATAACTACAAATATCCTGTGAAAAAGAACTCGTTACAAGTAATTAACAACGAAGGTAAAAGAATGAAGCATTTCTTCTTCGGTGATAGATAACAGAAGTTAAACCCAAATAGACACTTTATGAGAAATAAATATGGATGCTATCTCCATCATTATCGCATGCAAATGCTGTGAGTAGTGAAACCGTATATAAATTAGAGAAAAAACAATTACGGAATCGAGATTCTGAACAATAAATGAAGAAGCGAAAACTTTGCAAACAGTTAAAACATCAAATATATTTACTCTGCCGATTCATAAAGAAAACTATGGGTAAAAGCCGAAATTTTATATCAAATATAATATCTGAACCAAAGTAAATATTATTCAAAGGGAGAAACCCTTATTAAACTGTTACAAACCCCATTGAAGAAAATTACATAGTATATCTGTTATACATATTTCAATAAAGCCCTTTTTGGGACAGTAAAAGAAAACTCAGATAAAAATATGATGTATTCAAGATCAGAGTTCGAGGAATTGCGATCAGAGTTCAACGAAGGCCATTGAGTAAAACTCTCAAAGCATACCTGGAGGATACAAGTTGTATAAGTCGAAGCTAGATTTAGCAACCGAGTTTCAGCAGAGGAGAATTACCATGAAGTTTCAAGGGCATACCTGCTAAACCAACAGCCAAGAGAAAGTAAGAGCCGTGGGTATAAGCTATAAAGATTTAATAATAACCAAGCCGTAAACAATATATATAAATCTCTTGTATTTACCTGAGAAGACCACCAAAAGGTTTACTGTATGCGTCCTCTCCATATCTAAGATTTGGCAGTGAAAATGTAAGTATAAGATAAACGGATTACTGAACCGAAATCACCACTTGAACAACAAGACTTCTGGTCACAACGGCAAACCGGTAACTTAAATAATAAAACAAGGATGCAGATATAGGTCTATGACCTGAGTGATGTGAAGAAAACAATGACAATTTCAAGCATAGAAGAAAACGATAGAACATCCTTAACATAGTTAACCCTTAACACAAAGCTTACCTTTGAAGCCGAACTGTATTTCACACAATGCTGATTAACCATATAAGTCTTCATAGATTCAGGGTTTCTGAGCTCGGCGAGAGAAAATCTTGGAGAAGCAAAGGAAAAACATGGTAGCCATAGTGCCATAGAGCAATTTCAGGACTGGCAGTAATACTTAGACCAACTCCCACTCAAATTACATAACATCGATCCTCACCAAAGCAAAATCAATGGCACAGATCTATGAAGGGTACATCGTATACCTCCTTAAAAGCTATGTTGATACAATCGTCGTGGAGGATCGGATTTCGGATCACAACATTAATGCCAACAGTACAAACAACCATGACTTCATTAAAACTGAGTTGACAAATGTATGCGGAAACCTTATCATTTCATATCGGTTTGATAGTTTGGGTTTCGAGCTATTTATGTTGTTAAGGTGGTAAATTTGATTGCAATTCCTTGCTTTTCTTTTGAAACCACAAGTTTGTAATAACATTTGTATATGCATAAATGATATGAAGTGGTAACGTAAAAATTAATGTTGGAGTTTTGTATAATGTGTAAATATTTCATGCTGAAGAGAGGTTACAATAACTCTATGGTAGAATGTAATTTTTTTTTTTTTTTATATGTACAATGTATGTGACAAATCAGATATCTAGATATACACATCTTTATTCACTAAAAAACAGGCTTGAACCTTGAGAAATTTATACATCCAAATTAGATAAATCTTTAATAATATTCAAATTAGGTAAAAATACTTTGCTTTTAATATAATATATTTTTCCCCACAAACATATATATTATAAGGATGAGATTAAAAAAAAACACACACAATAAATTTATAATATTTTCATTTTATTTATCTATTTAATTTATTTTACTTTTTATTTATAATTTATTCTACATTATATAATTTTCTTTTATCTTTTATTTATAATTCATCTTATATTATTTTATTTAAAGAGTAAAATAAATTCTAATTTTTTTGTTTTGGAAATTTTTAAAAATAAAAAATTTCCAACTTCCACACAATTTAGTTTTTAAAAATTATAAGAGAAACTATAGAAGCTATTTCTAATAAAAGAATTTATTTTTGGGATTAATATTAGAAAATTGATCAATTAGTGTTCTCTTATGGAATCTCTCTCGCTATCTCTCAAAGGAACAGGCACACAAACATGATGGTGGTGGTGGTGCTTAATGTCCACTATGACTAAAAATAGTTTATCTACATTTAAGAAGGTAAAATATGAAAGAAATGTCTAAAATGACACAATTACAGAAACATAGTCATATATTATGCACAAATTGTGTATGTGCACACACACTCACACACATGGATTATAGTCAGATTACTCTATTAAATAGAGTTTATGAGATCCAACTTATTCATAATTTGGAGAGAGAGGTTGAGAGAATTTCTTAACCGTCACAAACCAACTTCTTAAATATGGAATGTAAGCATTAACTCCAACATCCCCCCTTAATGATTACATTACATGACAATAACAAAATAATGAAGCTTATCAGTAGATGCTCCATCAAGTTGCCTCATAACCCTTGGAAAGGTGTAGTTGGCAAGTTGGATTCCCGAGTTCCCTTCCTTAACTCCCGAATCAAGGACCTCCCGAAGTCAATTACTGAACATCATCCCAATCTGTCGCATAACTTCATTAGGAAACCACTTCCATGTCTACCACTAATGAGGGATCCTTCCCTAGATCTGCAACTACCATACTATCTGTACAACCATCCATATTGAGCCTTACTGCCACTTTATCTTTAAGTACTGGCATCAGACACATAGTTGAACTACTGGTTATTCTTAAAAGAGCTTAACAGGTTCACTCTATTCATTAGATTCATCATCAGAATTCAATTGGTATTCATCTGTGGTTATATTTGTTGATTCTTTCCCTTTAAACACATCACTAGCATGACTTCTGCAATTCCACGCTGTATGCCCAATTTTCCTGCAATAGTAGCATTCAATGTCACCTTTGTTTGCATTTTTCTTTCTCATCCTTGACTTTGTCCACAAGGAATTTTCTACATAAGAGTTCTCTTTTGCATCCTCCGGTTTTAGTCACTTTTCCTCCGTGAGAAGTGCTGGAATTTTCTCTTGCAATGTTTGTGTAGACATTTGACTCAAAGTGAAAACAAAATTACTATAAATTGAAGGAAGACTATTTAATAATACAACTTTAGCATCTTGATCCTCCACCTTAGTCCCAGCTTCACTTAATTGTCTTAAAAGAGACATTAAATTATTTACATGGCTGGACATAGATGTCTCCTCATTCATTTTCAGACTAAATAATTTCCACTTTATGGAAAATTTTGCATTTGTATATTTTACACCAAACAACTAAGCCAAATGTTCCCATATTTCCTTTGATGTTTTAGTAAGATCTACATGATGTAATTGCGAATCAGAAAGAGCAAGTCAAATAATAGACTTAGCTTTGTCATATCTATTTTTCCATTCAAGTAACTCTTTGGCATCTGTAGGTGCTGCTTTTGAACCATTCACTATTCCCCACAAATTTTTATTCATTAATTACAGTTGTATTTTTACTTTCCATGAGGGAAAATTCAAACCACTAAATTTGTATAACACCATAAAATCCATGATAAAAGAAGACATAATAAAATACCTTTTCTAAAATAGCGAGAAAATCATGTTGACCTTAAAATCAGGCACCAGGTATGGCACAATATTTTTGCACATCGACTGGTCGCCTCCAATTTCGTGTGACAGAACTACTCAGTAGCGAGTCAGTTTAAAACACCTCACTACATTATTTCTTCGAACCAGTCACTACTCAACATTCTTTGTAATGGGGTTCTTGCAAGTTACAGGGACCGGACCTGCCATGGGAACGTAATAATAATCTCCCGATTCTTTATTCACCATTACCTAGATTCACATTTTGCTTAACTGATTGTGCACATAGATGCTTGGAAAGATAAAAAACAATTAATTCAGATGGGAAAAGCGTAATATGATTGAAAACCGACAAGGGGTCAATTTATAGGTAGAGTAAAAGCTCAAATTTATTAAATGGAAGAACATGAAATTGAAAGAAATGGCTAGTAACAGATCTAGCCGAGGCGTTAATCAATGCTTGAATTCTCCTCCGGCCCACCAGGCGGCCGTACACGTAGCCATACTGCAATCCGGGCCATGGTTTCCATGGTCACAGCGAAATATAGTAACATAGAAAATGATTCACGCAAGGATCTACAACAACGAAAACTCCTTGCTGCGTCCAGACGCAATCGAATTAACACGATCTCCTTCCCCAAAGACTTAGACTCACATCACACAAGCCATTCTGTGCTCTGATACCATGAAAGAAATGGCTAAAATGACACAATTACAGAAACATAGGCATATATTATGCACAAATGGTGTATGTGCATGTACACTCACACACACGGATTACAGTTAGATTACTCTATTAAATAGAGTTTCTGAGATCCAACTTATTCCTAATTTAGAGAGAGAGGTTGAGAGAATTTCTCAACCGTCACAAACCAACTTCTTAAATATGAAATGTAAGCCTTAACTCCAACAAATATTACTCATAAATCTTTAGAATTTTATTTTTAAGCTCAAAAGGTTCTAAGATAAAGGCTCGAAACATACAAGCATATTATTTTAAGTTAGTTTAAATCAAAAAAATGTTAATCAATTAAAAAACTAGCTTTTTATAATTGGTTTTTAATATATTTAATGATGTCAATAAAATTAAGTTAATTATAAGTTAATTGTGAGTAAAGCATGTAATGTACAATGTATTTTGTAGTTTCATTTTCATACATTTTAATTTTGCTTAAAGAAATAGAGTGTATTAATGGCAAAACTTATATATATATATATATATATATATATGAAAATAATATGTATATTACTATAATCATGAAAAAAATAATATATATATATATATATATATAGAGAGAGAGAGAGAGAGAGAGTTGTTCATAATTATATTTGGATCTACTAAGAGCAAAAAGGAGTCAAATCTTTAGATGTGCAAATCTCTACTCACTCAAAAATATATTTAAATATTGAGAAATTTAATTCCTTTAAGTGCTTAATACATTTAAATTTAGATGATTCTTTAATAATATTCAAATTAGATAAAAATGCTTCACTTTTAATATAATATATTTCCCCACACATATATATTACAATAATGAGATTAAAAAAAAACACAATAAATTTATAATATTCTTGATTTATTAATTTATAATTTATTTTACTTTTATTAATAATTTATTCTACATTATATAATATTTTTGTCTTTTATTTACAATTCATTCTATATTATTTACAATTCATTCTATATTATTTAATTTAAAGAGTAAAATAAATTCCAAATTTTTAGTTTTGGAAATTTTTAATAAAAAAAGACATAATAAATTTATAATATTTTTAATTTATTAATTTATAATTTATTTTACTTTTTTATTTATAATTTATTCTCCATTTTATAATATTTTTGTCTTTTATTTACAATTCATTCTCTATTATTTAATTTAAATAGAGATAAATTCCAATTTTTTAGTTTTGGAAATTTAAAAAAATAAAAAATTTCAAACATGCACACAATTTAGTTTTTAAAAATGATAAACTTCAAAACATTCATAGTGTAAAATTTTCCGTTTAAAAAACATGGTTTCCTTCAAAGATTCGAATCCCTTTCTATTTTTTACTATACAGAATTTAAAAATAATAAATTTCAAAATTTTCACCATTTTAAAAATAAAAATTAAACTCACCTTACAAAATACAAATTTTAAACTTACACTATGTAAAATGTTATTTCTAAAACAAATGATATGGAATCATATATCACATGATAAATTAGTTTGGGATATTCTTTATTTTTATTTTAATAAAATATTGTTAACCAAATTACACATTTATGTTTTAAGTACTAATTTTATATTTTTAAGTATTGATTATGTTTTAAATAGTAATTTTATATTTTTAAGTATTGATTTTATACTATATTAGATATATTAAATGATTAAGTCAATTAAAAATATAATTTTAAAGTATTTAATAAGCTTTATTTTTATACATTAGAATAATTAGGTGTTATAGTGAAATCAAGTATTTTTTGTTCTTGTGATATTTCCAAATAAAATTAAAGTGAATTTTTTTTCAAGATCTCAGGTTGACTGAAACATCAAAATATTTATAATTCTTTTTCCATTAAAAAAATATTATTTTTTTACTAACTAAGATTAAACTTAAAGGGACTTAAGGATTTAAGTTTTTTTTAGCAATTTGAATGAAAACTAGCTTATTGTAACTTACCCAATAACATAGCATGAAAAATGTATGGAGTTAGGAATTTTTACTATTTAAATTACTATTCTAGATTCCTCATTAACCATTAGATAGAATTGTCATTATTACATAGAATAACTTTAGTAAAGGAATATTAAGTTACATAACCATTAATAACCATTATTGTAGCATATAAATATAAACTTTCTAATGTAACCTTGCATCAATTTCATGATTATTTTAACTTCGTTAGTTAATCACATTCTAGATAATATAAACATCACATCATACAAGGAATTGACATCATAAAAATTGCACAATATGCACCACATCATTAGACACCAATATACCCTGGAACCCGGTAGGGCGAAAACCAACAAACGTTTAATTATATTCTTAAACACTCCTTAGGGTGTTCACCCCTCACAATCATCATGATATCATTTACCGACAGATCTTCAATCTTTATATATTTGTGGACTGGTTATTTTATCAGTGGACCATGATGCGACTCACACAGCCCAATATGCATGAACCATTAGTTATTTACCTACCACAGTGTTAAAAATATTCTATCCTTTGCACAAGTCACCATCCTTTCATGCCATTGCTATCTTCAGAACACTTTTATATCATGATTAGATAAAATTTTAAAAAACCAATAATCAATCTTTATTGGTGACTCTTCAACATCTAATTGTGTGTATACATAAAAAATAAACAATATGTCATGAAATTTCTTATTTAAAATCATTTCACATGCATTAGTAACATGCATATCACTATCAAGTGCCATCTTTCTAACAAAAAGCTATTATAATATTGCATGCACTTTCATATTCTTTCCAAAGGAAAGCTAACTATTGTAGCCGCTACAACAACACCAAAAATTTTGGGCATATTCAAAATATTGGGGCCCCTCTATTGGTCTTGGGTCGTTAGGGTTATGATCGATTTTTTAATTGGTCGATCCCCCATAACTCATTCATATCAAACCTGGTTAATACACCCACTCAGATGACGCATACCACACTGATGAATTAGGGTTTTTGAGGGAGGTTTCTCTAATGAGGCGTTGCAGGCCTTATGTGCCCTCAAACCCAATATTTCAATTGAAATTTCATAGGGAGATATAGTGTGTGATTGATGAACATGGTTTCTCCCAAATCTAGTTAGTGTTTGGGAAGCTGTGATTTTTCTTACAGACTTGTTAACCCTAAATGATCATATAATATCCATCCTTAAATATTATTTTCACCAAGCACATGTCAATGCCAATTCCAAGTCATTCGGTCTTCAAAGTTTCAAAATTATGACCCTATCAAGTGTTTTGAATATGATGATTCCAAAGGCCTTAGGGACACTCACACTACGTGCACATTTTATTAAGAATGCACATTTGCATTATTAGGCATCTAAGGTTTAAATGTTTGATTGATAAAACAATTACTTTATTTAGTGTAAGTGGGATAATTTTGTTATTTATTTATATGTAGGGTTTTGGGAATAATTATACCATATATAACACTACACATATGAATGGGAAACATGACTATACTATAACACACATGCTTTGGAAGAAAAAGGGAAAACAAATTCAAATTCAAAAGGCGAAGAATGAAGCCCATTTTTTCGACATACATGGTATACAACTGTGGAAAGCCTTATTAAAAAAAATATGTGATGAGACCATCATGAGTTATGAGAGTGTCAATGGAATGCATGTCACATCACTACAAATAAAGTTCCGATGAATTCGAAGTTCACACCTACATGATAACGAATTGTTCATCGAAAGGCCAAATGAAGTTTTTGATTGAAATGTGACCAAATCATGCTACAACTATCATGACACCATAAAGAGACATGGAACTTGGGTGCTATATACATTCCGATGTAGATACTAGTTTTATAATCTCATGAAAGGGTTTTGGATCAAAAAAGAGGTGTTAAGAACAATTTATTTACGGATAAATAGGGTGGGAGAATTTGTGAATTAGGCTATACCACCATCATAAGATCCCCAACACTTGACCGAACATACTAAGAATGATATCAAGGAAAGGAGGATTATCTTAGAAAGGGTCAAAGATCATATAGTTCCTCATATCCATGAGAAGATGACAACTTTTGAGATGTTTAAAACTATTTTAGAACTATATCAGAGTACCAGTAATACCAAGAAGATTTGTCTTAAGGAGAAGTTGAAGAATATCCAAATGATCAAGGATGAGCCCAACATCATGTATTTATTAAAGTTCACTTAGGTACGAGATGAGCTACATGGTGTAGGCGTGATTGTACTAGAGAATGACCTTGTGAGTTTTTCTCTACTAGGACCTCATAAGTCTTGGTATGGGTTCCAGGACGCTATCAGTGGTAGAGAAAAGTCTCCCAGTTGGAAAGGTTATGGATTGAATGTGTGCATGAGGAGACTAGGAGAGAAACCTAAGATGATATATTGATGAAGAAAAATGACAGTGAAAACTTTTCCCTGGGAGAAAAAGGCAAGGCCAATGGAAAATAGGGTCAAGAAGTAGTCAAGTCTAGCTAGAAGGGAAAGAAGAAGGATCTAGGCAATATCAAGTGCTTCCATTTCCGTGATTTGGAAACTATGTCAATAAGTGTCCTAAGTGGAAGAAGGAGTCTAGTAAGGATCATGTAGCTGCATCAACAAAGGTAGCTGCATTTTCTTCCTAGTTCAAGAAATATTTCTCATTGATTGCTTGCATGACAATCTCAACAGATAAAAATATATGGTATATTGATTTTGGAGCATCCTTCAACATGACTGGGAAGAAGAAGAATTTAAACTGCTTGAAGGAGAAGGGCATGCAGTTTCAGATAGAGCTAAGAGATGATGATCAATATGTAGCCAGAGGATTTGGCACTATTAGTCTTAAGAGGAAGTCATGTAATCATCTTCATCTTAGAGATGTTCTCTATGTTTTGGGATTGAGGCATAATATCGCTTCGGTATCTACCCTTGAGGACAAGGGTTATGATGTCATCTTCAGCAGAAGTAATTATTACCTTGAACAGTTAGTTTTTAAAAGTCAGAAGTAGATAGGTGTCAGGGTGAAGAATCTCTACAAGTTACAGGTAGAGATAGGTGTAACCTTGAGTAGAAAGCAAGGGAGATCACAAATTAGAGAAGTGGTGGTTGAGTGAGAGCAAGATAGAGTTCTCGAGATGGAGCTTGACTAGTAGGATGATGAGGACCATAGCCCAGGGCGAGTGGAGGCGGCCACTCAGTAGGTGACTCCTAGTATAGGGAGAGTTTGATCCAAGTGGGTAGATGATTTGTTTAAGGGATATTAGGAGAGAGTTAGATCTTCCAGTATCACCTTCAGCTAGAAGAATCAACCACATAGGTACATAGGGTATATGCCACCTATAACTGAAGTGATGAACTCATAGAGCATGGTGGGAAAGAACATGTCCTCAGACCAGGTTCTGCAGAAGAAAGTAGGAAATAATCTAGTTCATAGGGAATAGTTGCAACAATGGAGAACATGGTAGTGTTGGAGACAGATTTAGGTGGTTGAGATTCTTCCAGAAGCACCTTCCTTGCTAAGCGGGAGTGTTAAAAAGTAGTGAGTGAAGGTCTTATTGAATTTTTCTTTAGAAAAAGAGTCCAAAAGAAGTCATGTCCATAGCATGCACAAGTTCCTATAAGCTAGAACAAATTCCTATAAGTTAGGGTGATTTCCTATAATTTAAAATGAGTTCCTAAAAGTTAGGGCGAGTTCATGAAGCAATTTAACTCATGCAAATAGTTGGAGGCTCAGGTGTTTGTCTCCTAGTGTGAGTTAGATTTGGAAAAGGACTAGTGACCAGTCTCAATGGTTATTTGTGGCTAGGATGCGTTGCATGAATAAGTTAGACTCAGTTAACTAGTCAATCCCATGTCGGAGTTCCAAAAATAAACTTGTGAAATTTAGATGGGTCGAAAATCTTATAAGGAGGATGAAGGAAGAAGATTGCTCACTGTTTTGTGAGCACGAGTTGGTGAGGCCAGACAATAGAGGGAACATTTTGTGTATAGTATATAGTATTTAGAAACAAAAATTAATTTGATACAAAACATAGGTTTTAACAGTCAACATGTATATAGTATTTAGAAACAAAAAGTAATTTGATACAAAACATAGGCTCTAACCAAGTATATAGTTTTTCATTTTCATATCCATGGTCTCAAACAATGAGAGAGAAAAAACCTTTTATATTCAACATTTAAAACATAAATTAGCCATAAAAGTTTCCCATTGAAACCAAAAGTGATTTGATACAAAACATAGGTTTTAACCTAAGAGTAAATTCCCCTACATTCAATCTCTAGAATAGATCTAATTAGAAGTTTTTCATTTTCATATCCATGGTAGTTCTATAGGCAGAGTCTGTAAAGGGCCAGGTAGCCTCTGGATCTCATCTTTTATAAAAGGTGACATATCTAGTAAATGCCCCTACAGTTAATCTCTGGAATAGATCTAAATACAAGTTTTTCATTTCTCCCATGCATTTGCAATAAATTTCAATTTAATATATATATTTTTATTGAATTTGTTTTTTTTTTTAAGGGATAAAAAAAACCATTAAATATGGGTTGAAAAATGGAAATTATGCATAGAAGTTTCTTGCTATCCCAATCCAGGGAAAGTAGTGATTACATATGTGCTTTCCAATATTGTGACTAGCAAAGTCGTCCAAAGGAAAATGAATATACCGAGAAGAACAACAAACAACGAGGCATATTATATTGGATTGATAGAAGGCTTGGGAACAACGATGGAGTATGGATCAAATGGAATTGTAGTTTTCACCAATTCTGAACTTGTGTGCAACCAGATGAATGGTGTGTACCAAGTTAAGAAGGAGAGGCTAAAAGAACTGCATGGAATAGCAAACAATATTGTTAGCCAATTTCAATTTTTTAGTATAAGGCATTGTATAAATGTGAATAAGATGTTTGCTGATTTATTGCGTGGGGCAATGCAAATTCAGGATTCATCTATCAAAGATGAATTAATAGATGAATTAGAATTATACGGGGCAATGCCAATGCAAGATTCATCTCTCAAAGATGAATTAGTTTTGAGACACTCTTCTTCAAAAATTCAAGATTCATCTCTCAAAGATGAATTAGTTTTGAGAAGCTCTTCTTCAAAAATTCAAGATTCATCTCTCAAAGATGAATTAGTGTGGAGACACTCTCCTTCAAAATTTATTGATCAACATTGTAACATATCTTGGATATGTGTGTGTTGTATACTTATAAATGCATATTTTTTAATGACCATGTTATTTTTTCAATTATATACCAAGTGTGCTCCCACCACACCATGTAAAGCGCAACTTGGTGAACTTCACATTTGCAACAAGTGGTGAACTTCACATTTTTATGAAATTAAAATGCGGGGACTTCAACAATTTTTTGTTTAAATGGAGTTTCACTTCTTTTTTAATGACAATGTGTTTTTTTCAATTTTATACCAAGTGTGCTCCCACCATGTAAAACAAAATTTGGTGAACTTATCATTTTCATAACTTTTTTTTTCTTAAATTGAGTTTCACACATCAATTAGTGCTTTGAAAGTTGTGTTTTACATAATTTGTTTACACTAAATTACATTAATTTTCTGAAATTTATTTTGAATTTAATTTAAATTAGTTATTTAAAAAAATAATTGTAAATGTCCATCGTAGATATATATATCATGGAGGATGAACGACGAAGATCAACAGAATCCCATATCTCTACGAGAGGGGGGGATTAGGGATCGAGAGCTGTTCATGGTAAATTTAAATATAATCTTAAATCTCCATACATGTGTGTACATATGGAATTGATTTTTTATCAACTTTGCGAGTTAAATTAGTTGTTAATAAGTTTCATTTTTTATTTTTAGGAGATAATAAGAAGAGAAGGGTCTCTACTCCATCCATGGATGCCCATGTTTCACCCAGTCGCGGTATGGTTTTAACAAAATTTAATCAATGAATATGTACACGTGTATTTATATGTATGCATGTATTTTTCAATTAATTATAAATTCGTATTTTTTTATGAAGTTTCTCTCTCCTCTCGAGAGGTTGGTGGTGGTTCAAATCCCCTTAGAGGGCCATCAATAAGTGGTAGCAGGTTGCGTGACGGTGGTGATATTTATTCCCCCGGTGGCCAATAAACGACTAGTGGTGCTAGTTCTCAGTAGGGTCATTCTAGTTTTCAACAGTTTCAGGGTGGAGAAGATGCTAGCCAACCACGTTGAGGTTGCCATCAATATCAATATTTTTTTCATTGAATTTGTACAAATTTTTTTACATGTGTTTTTTCTAATATACATAATTTTATATATATTGATGTAGAGGTTGAAAATGTTCCAAATGTTGGTCAAAATAGACGTAGTGTAGAATGCTACATTCAAGAAGAAGGTTGTCTACCCACCACAACTTATCCGGCTGACATTTCTAATATACCATGGGAAAGAAAAATGACGCAATGAACCTTAGAAAGGTGTCAACAAATTCATGCAAAATTGCGGAGAGATCTCGTGGCTTTGACTCTACCTGTTGAGAGTCGACAAAGCCTCGAAATAATTACACATTCATTGGGCCAACTAGTAAATGTGTACAAAAATCTTGGGCCAATGACTGATACATTTGTAGAAGTCATGAGAAAGAGAAAGGAAACAGTAATGGGTCTCGATAAATGGGAGGATGTAAAACAAAGAGTTACAAAAGAAATGGTGAAGTCAATGCTTAATTTCAAGGAAGGGCCAAAAAGAAAAATGCTGAAGGTGAAATATTTCAAGCACCCCGATATAGCTCACTATTTGTATGATAGGCACCTTGTGGCCTATGGAAGGCTCCCATGGAACGAAGAGGTTCCTATTTATTTTGCAAAATTGTTTTACGAAGAATTTTTTTTGAAATGAAACCCAATTACAATGACCTTCTGTCAGAATTTTTTGGTCTGGGGAAAGTTCAATTGTGTGACCATAGGGGCGCTAGGTGAGATGTGGATTTGCCTCGCCCTGAGCCGCCATTGGTGAGTCGACCTTTTCGGGTCGAAACTTTGCGGTCAGAGATCGATGGGACTTCTCAAATAAGTCGAGAAGCCAGGGATGTCATCATCGACAATGTTCACAGCGGATTGGGTGGAGTCAATGTTTGTCTGAATCGATAAAGAGCACGTGAGAATGCACGTGCCAATTTTGTGTATTGTACAGATGAAGATATTGATAACATGAATGTTGGATCTTAGAATATATGCAAAGAATTGTCGCAATGGTTGGCAAGACCTAATTCTTCATGAGGAAGAGGGCACGGGAACAATATGTGTTAATGACCTTATGTTCAATTATTTTAACACATACATGTGTACAATTTGTAATAAATACATGTGTATGTACATGTATACATTTATTTGTATGTATATTAGTCTAACGAAAATGTATCATTATATGTTAAAACACCATTTGCAGTTGTCACGCATGATGAATAATGAAAATGTTAATATCATGTTCCGGGCCTCTGGTTCAAACAATGAAGATGGGCCTCACCATCAAGATATGTTGACAAATGTTAGTGTTTTTTAAGTGATATATTTAAAATAAATAATTGTGCACACATGTACATGTATATATATAATAATAAAATGTTTTAACAGATTCTGATTCCGTCCGATGTTTTTGGGATGGTGGACCTTCTTCTGCCTTGGGAGATGTACCTTTTACATCTTTTGGGATGGCGGTACCTTCTTCTTCCTTGGGAGATGTACCTTCTACTTCCTTAGGAGATGTGCCACATCCACAACAAGTATGGACAATTTTTCACTTTTAAAATTTATGTTTAAGTTATATATATATTCCACCTCAAAAATTTCCATTAAAAATTGAGATATATATATCTATATCTTGAGTTATTTTAATTTTTTTGAATTTTAGGTTTTTGGAGATTTTCTTTTGGAGCCTCTCTTAGGAGATGTCCCAAATTCACCTGCAAAAGTATTCAATTTTTCACTTTTAAATATATATATGTTTTTTTTAAGTTATAATTTATCAGTTGAAGTTTATTTAAGTTTCATTATAAATTGAGATCTTGACGTTGAGTTATTTTATACTTTTAAAATTTTAAATTTTAAGTTTCTATAGAAGATTTCTTTAATCCACAGACTCTAGCGACGGAGATAGGAACATCCACACAATTTCAACCATTTGAACAAGTTGTCTAACTTTTTTTTTAATATTATAGAAAATAAGTTTATATATGTACACATGTGCATTTTCATCTGAAATATATATATATATATATATAACTGTACATGTATAATGTGCAGTTTATTGTTGGAGATGTTCCCATGGGGGAACTTGTAGCAGGCGAACAAATGGAGAGGGAACCTCATGAGGTATTACATGATTTTTTTTTATATTTTGTTTTTTACATGAAGTTCTATATATTCTCACTCATTTTTAAAACATCAAATTTTAATGTTTGTATGTGCATTGTGTACAGGTTTCCCATGCTTCGCAAGATAGCGCACAGATTGAGACTCTGATAGGAAAGACACTACATCCATTTGTATTTGATGGACATGATTTGTAGATTTGATTTCAAGATTTCTAGTCTTAAATTTACTTTTTTATATATTATCTAGATGCACAGTCATATATATATAACTTGATACTTGATACTTGTGAGATCTACAATTTTTGGACATATTTTATTACAGTGTTAATATAATTTGTTTTGTTCCAAAAAGTTAAGTTTTGGATGGTTTTAGTACTTTTGGCATGTGAATGTGAATTAATGTTGTTATATAATTTGTTTGGTTTTTAAAACTTTTAAGTTTTGGATAGTTGAACTACTAGTAATGTTGTCATCTATAAATTAATGTTTTGCTTTTGAACTACATTTGGCATGTTATGTAATGATGTGTTATAATTTGTTTTGTTTTTAAAACTTAAGTTTTGGATGGTTTCAATCTACATTTGGCATGTGATATAATGTTAAATGTTTTTATTGGATAGTTGAACTATAATTGGCATGGCATGTGAAGTAATGTTGTGATATAATCAAAAAAAATTTAAAACTCAAGTTTTGGATGGTTTCAATCTACATTTGGCATGTGATATAATGTTAAATGTTTAATGTTTTTATTGGATAGTTGAACTACAATTGGCATGGCATGTGAAGTAATGTTGTGATATAATCAAAAAGTTTTTAAAACTCAAGTTTTGGATGGTTGAAGTACATTAGGCATGTGAAGTAATGTTGTGATATAATCAAAAAGTTTTTAAAACTAAGTTTTGTATACCATTTCAATCTACATTTGGCATGTGATATAATGTTAAATGTTTAATGTTTTTATTGGATAGTTGAACTACAATTGGCATGACATGTGAAGTAATTTGTTTTGATATAATCAAAAAAATTTTAAAATTCAAGTTTTGGATGGTTGAAGTACATTTGGTAAGTTTTTAATTTTTTTTTCACTCAAACAATAGTATGTAGTATGTAAAGATAAAAAACAATCTTAAGATTACTTTTAAGTATGATCAAGTGTTCTTGAAACATTTTCCCACATGATGATACCTTCATTGACCTATGAACTAAAGTAGTTCATAGGCTATATGTTCTGCCTCTTTCCCATATAAATCCCTTTAATTTTGATTGGAAATATAAGAAGTAGATATATGTTTGTTGAATTGGGGTAAATGTCATTAATGCACTCCACTAGGTAGCCTTGTTTATTTATAAATTGGTAAATTGATGGTCCATTCAGTTTTAATTTCATTCTAGAACATATATATTTAATACGTGAAATATTTTTCATCAATGCACATGGGAAAACTACTTGAACAATTAATCATTCTAGAACATATATATATATCAAATACGTGCACAACATTTTTCATCAATGCACATAGAACATATTCGACCATTGGACAGACAAATTTTGTACTAGATTTTCAATCAGGAATAGAGATGTGGGTCAAATCCCACCAAAAGTTGAAGAAGTGCTCCGAGTCTCTTGTCTGAAAGGAACCTTCGTACAAAATTATACTGCGGATGCTTTATTTACATTGTGGATACTTTTTACCAAAAAAGCCCACAAGAAAAAATGGGTGTGCATTGAGTTCGTGTATATATCTAGTACATGCAACATTTTTCATCAACGCACATAGAAAAACTACTTTTAGTTAATTGCATTCTAGATCATATATATTGAGTATGTGAAACCTTTTTCATCAATGCACATAGTAAAACTACTTGAACAGTTAATTTCATTCTAGAACACACACACCACACACACACACACATATATATATATATATCCAATACATGCAATATTTTTCATCAATGCATGTATAGAAAAGCTACTTTTAGTTGATACTAGAGTGTGCATGTACCAAAAAAATTTGTACATGTGCAAACACTTGCACAGATAACATAACAAGGAAGCTCAATTTTTAATTGAGTACTGGAAGTTCTAGAACATATAATCCAAAGAGAATAAATTGTTGGGCAGTTCAATCAAAAAAATTCCAATGGAATGCCATCTTCAATAATCCGTTCATGATCGGATTTTGACATTTTCCATTTCTTAATATTTGTTTTTTTCTTTGATTGAACCTCGATCAACTTTATGCGTGTTGCACACACCAAGTGACTATATTGACAACTTATGAAATCAAGTTCATAGTCTTCAAAGTAAACAAAATTCCCACTTTGATTAGTTTGTCTGAAAAAATAACCTTTCAGTATAATAGATCCTCTTTCATATGGAAATCCGTGATCATTATAGTCTTCTAATAATTTCATTTTTCGTTCAGTGCAACGCATCAAATAATACTTCACATTTTCATCGTTGTCAGTAGGTGCAATTACAACAAAAACATCTCCTGCACAATAAAACAAACTTAACAAAATTATACATATTCAAATTTATTTCTAGATCTTTATCATTAGAAAGAAATTCAAATGTTACCTTCTCTAACAAGATCAGAAACTCGATCACCATCGGATGATATTGTAGTCTCCTTTGATTGCATTTCTTCAAACATTGCAACAGACATTTTGCCCTTTGTATTTAGCTCTGTATGTTTCCAATCTTTTACATACATTTTGTTTTCACAAACGTCATTGGATTTTGTGTTGTCTATGCAAACATGAAAAAAACAAGAATATTTTCTTTTATCCAATGCAAACACATTTCTGGACGACTTTGTTTTAATTGAATGCAATTTTCGAGTCCCTTTTATTGTTTCAATGTCATTTCCAATTGATCTATCTACGTCTTCGATCCCAATATGCCAAAAAAAACTTTATATGGAAAATTTAAAGAAGAATGTAAATATGATATCAAAATACAATCAAAGATAATCATTGTGATAAATGTACACTATTTAAAATTAGATATCCAATAAAAATTAAATTGAATGTACCTTCGCACTTCCCTTGATCGGTTAGTCTCATGGCTTAGAGCAGCGATGCACCATTGAACAACTTCTTTCGCGTCCACAAGTCGGCTTGCAGAGGGGTTCATTTGATATCTTCGAAGTGCTCATTTTATGCATGCCCCTGCATCGTCATGTTCTCCTTTTCCATGGCCAGTCTCAAAGAAATTCCAACAATGTTTAATGCAAGTTTTCTTATGAAGACAACACAACCAAAAGAATGATCGTGCATATTTGAATTGACCTGCGCATCCGTCTAACCATATCCAATGTTCATTGAATGTTATTCCACGATTTTTCAATGAATCATAAATTTTTCCAAAACAATGTTGTACAAAACATGTATCATGTGTATGATCGTCACTGATATAAAAGTGATATGCTTTAATGATATGTCGATTTTCACTTGAGTGCTTTCTATGAATGATCGAGAATGTTCCT